>CAUJRU010000979.1:0-244097 GCA_963277665.1 Viscum album
GGAATATTGTTGATGAATGGGTAATGAGATATTATAAGTAAAAAATTTATGGTATTATAGGTAATATTATGGTTTTGGTATATAATTATAATAAATTAAAATTTATTATACATGAATTTAGGGAGATTATAATGTATGAAAAACTTGAGGTAAGGGTTTTATATTACACTCTCATTTTTACCAGGATTATTTATGATTAAATTATCTCATTATGGAATATTTAATATATCTCTCCCAATTATTATATATTTTATTATCCTTTAATTATTTCTAAATATTACATGTTTTCCATCTATTTTCCTCTCTTCAATCTCTGAAGAAACCAAAAGAACATTTTAAAGGAAAACTGACTTTTTTATCTCCTTTGTCAGCAAAAATTTCCTTCCATGTACATATTTTATTTGAAATGTTTTCAAGATATATTTTACTATTACCTAATGATTGTAGAAAATTAAATTTTACACATGTTTTAATTTCTATATTTTTTTAATGGAATCTTATCATTATTTTTCGAATGAGGTACTATTGACTTTTCACCAAAAATGTGAAAGGGTTATGTGTTTTGATGTACACCGAATAAATGGATTTCCCCACCACCACTAATAATTTTTTATATAAATATTCCTTTATTTTTTTCCTTCTTTTATTTTCAAAGAAAATGTTTTCCTTAATATTTTTGGAAATTTTTAGATTCTAAATAAGTGATTTAAAATAAGACAAGTATTTTCCTCAAGAATTGTTATAGTGATCTTTTAAAAGTATTTTTATTTATATCAACATAATTTTATTTTTCCTATGATTTACTGGGGACATTATCTAATGTTATCATATTTATTATTTATATATATGATTTATGATTATTATGATGAAATGTTTATGAAACCTATATCCTTTCCACGAGTTATGATTTGATAATATGATAAATGTTTTATGATATATTGCCAAAAATTTGTATGGTTTTCATTGTATGATGGGTGGATTCAAAATTATGTATCCCACTAATGCATTGGGTAAATATGGAAATATCATGAGATAATAAGAACTAGAATGGGGAGTAAACCTAGTTCAGTAAGGAACATTGTCCAATAAGACAGTCTTCAGAGTGAACCTCAATTAATGAAATGATGTAACAAAGAGTGAACCCAATCCACTATGATTGTATTGGGAGTGAGACTTAACAAATGAAATAATTTTATATGATTATGTGTATGCCAAAAACTTATGTATTTTACTTTTGATATGTCCTCATGGCTCATTATTTATTATTGATGATTCCAGATTCTTATGTCTTATGTATTTTTATTGATAAAACATTATTCCATGTTTTATGATTATTATCCATGAATTTTTGGGTATGATTTTTTATGTCAAAATTATTTTATCAAACCGTAGGATTATTTTAAAATCAATTGTTATTATTGATTAATATCTCTTATTTTTACCCTTACTAAGCATCTGATCTCACCCTTTCTTATTTTTCCCTTCCCTAGGTTATGGAGAAAGGTTTTAAGTATGTTATATATAATAAGGGTGTTAGTTTTGAATATATTAATGGGAAATGATATAAATATTTTATATACCAATTTTTTATGTATCCATGTTTATAAATACACTAATCCTTTTTATTTATGATTTGGATAATATTATTATGTAATAATTTTCTAGTAATAAGATGTAATATTTATATTTGTGAAGTTTGGGCACTATAGGCCACCTCCTGGACAGTGACCATTGAGACTTTCCTTATGGTGTAAGTGAGTCTATAATGAAATCATGAGGATTATGAGGGATAATATAACCTTTATGTGATGGGTGTTGACCTAATAGACGAGTTTGGGATTGAGGGACCATTTTAAGGTTTTCATATTGTGATATGACCTAGGGGGCCCTGATGGGTTCCCTAGTGATATGTTGACCCTAGAGAGGGTGAATGTGGAAATAGATAGTGAAGATTGTGGATTCCACATAGAACCTGATTCAACGATGAAATATGGGATGGTTAGGTAAAGATTCACTACCCACCGTGCTGTAATGGGATACATGGGATTCCTAGGATATTCTCATAGTATATAGGATTTGTTCCTGATATCATATTGGTTTACATCATACAAGATCCTTGGATATATATGGTGGGATGTACAATCTATTGAGATACATGTTATATATGTTGGAATTCTTTTCACATGCTCCATGGATTCTGTTAATGGGTTATCCTAGTTATAATGCCTTGGAAACACTCATTAGATTCAACTCGTAGGTTATTTGGGTTGTAATTCATTGGAAACAATCATTTGATACATGTTATAGGTTATTCTGGTTGGAAGACCATTGACATACTCCTTTGATTTAGATTTTTGTGTATTGAAGTTTTAATTCCATGTACATTATCCTTTTATTCTGATCTAGGTCACTTAGATTACCGAGGACCTACTCCTAAGAATCATCCATGGTATTTATCTTGGTTAACCCAATTCAATGATGTTCTCAAAGACACCTTGAAAGTGGTTTGGGTTAATCTTGGGTTTTATGTGGGAACCCAAGGATCAATAATGTTTATCTTATTATTCTTATATAGGTTATTTATTTATTTATCTAATCATGTCACATGCACATATACATTTAATTTTTTGGTTTTTAATGGGACCGCATTTGTGGTTCCTTACCGATTTATACTCACAACATGTTTGGGTGTCCATGGAACTTGGGTACCTAAGAAGACTTCACTAATCATAGGTCTAGTTTAGGAATAAGTATAGAGTAGAAAGATCGAGAAGGATAAATTCAATAAGATTAGAGATCGAGATGGGGGATGCTCAAAAAATTTAGTAAAACCTTATTTATTTTTATTCTTTATTTTATTTTGTTTTTGTGATCATACTAGAGGGAAATAAATTTTGATTTATGACCATAAGTCTATGTGAATGTATGAAACATTTACTTTGATATAAAATTTTTTATTTAGTTACTTTCGCATACTTCAATGCTTACTATTTTTGAGTGATGCTTTGTTATTTTTATCTTTGATTGTGAAATATAATATGGGGGTATAGTCTCCCCAAAATACTACCCTAGACCACCACCAATAGTCAAAAAACACTAGTATATAGGGTGGTGCTTCTGAGGTCACATGTTAATTTGGTACAAATACTATTTATAATGAACTCGGTTAAGGACTTTACCTTTTAAGAACTACGTATTCTATATGCTCATGAGATTTATTCCATTGTTATTTTGAGGATGGGAACCATCCCACCAAATAGTTCCCACCTCTAATGAATAGGTCCAATTTATCTCTATCAATTTTATTTAATTGGTAAAAGTATATTATGATGAAGTGAATTTGTAAAATATTGAATTCCCAAAAATTCACATTCACCGAAGAGGCTACACAGTAAAGAGAAGTTTCACTTGAGGCTCAACCATGGGCCATAGTGTCATCCAGATATACACCATTCATTCCATCTAAACCAGGAGAATATAAATTTAGTAAGACCAAAAATAGAAATGAATAGATCCATTTCTCTCTTAATCTTTTTCAAATCCAATATGAATGATTGAATGTTTAATAAAATCACCATCACAAGGAAAATCTAGTAATTCCATGGGATCTATCCATTTTTACCTTTATGGAAAAAATTCCCCATCACCCCAAACCATGGGGGAATTTAATTCAAAATTTTGAAGTCCTATAGTGCCTCAATCCCAAGAACCATACCATGGAAGAAGACCAAATACATTGACTAAGAGATATGTTATACTAAATCACATATCTATGTCTCTTTAATAATTCTCGATTTTGGACAGAATTTTCTAGTCCAAATATCTTATAAATTTCCTCATTGAATCCATAAAAACCCTATAAGAGTTTGAGATTCAGGTATCTTCCATAGATTAATACCATGTTAATGATGATTTTTTAAATTCAATAAAACAATTTCTTTCACCTTCCATGACATCAAAATAGCGATATACTGGAACATCAGATCCCTATATATATCTAGATTACTCAACATTGTGGATATACATTTAGTATTTATAGAAAATTATTTTAGGATCAATCTCATATTTTCTTAGACATTTCATCTTCCTATACTCAAAGAAACAAAATTAACCCTATTTGATTTAACAATCCAAGGTTATGACATAGGTGAATATAGGTCTTTGGGAAATGTGACACTAAAAAATTAAATTTGTTATTGTTTCTTGGCCTTGAATTTATGACTATAAATCAAGATACAACATTAAAAACCTTTCTAGGTAATCCATAGCTACACATGTATTACATTATTCCATTATTGTATCACTAATGTCTACAATAATTTTTCAGTGAATAGGTGGGAGTGCTACATGGTAAAATACCATCTGTTGATTCATGTCAAACCCAATACTTTGAATCCAAATAATACAAGGGGAATGGAGGAAACCTAAAAATGAGGGAACAAAATGGTTAGTAGCTCTAAACGGATTAGAGAAAATCCTACATGATCCAAGGAATGGAATGAAGAAGAATTTATACCATTCTTCTAATTGATTAAATGAATATATGTAATTCCCCAACCCAAATACGGGATCTGGTGTATTATTTTATTACATTGTCATAATTACGAGGAATCAATTCCGAGAGGACCAATCAATTTAGTAGTCCCAGAAAGCTAGATTACATACATGATACCCCTAATACATTGGGAAATAAAAAATACAAACATGATATATAATAAGATGAAATAAACTACATCCTTGAATACTTATTCAAATATTTATTTTTCATAACCTGGGGAAAGAAAACATAATAAGGGTGAGATAAAATACTCAGAAAGGGAAAGTAAAGAGGAAACAATAATGAATAAATAGAAATAAATTAACATGGAAAGGTAAATAAATGATAACTAGGTAAGGAAATATCAATATAGAAAGGTAAGGAACTGAAAATCATGTCATATAAATCAATAAACTAAGAATGAAATGTATCCATAGATATCTCAAAGTCAAATCTCATGGATGAATAATAACTGAATCTAAATGAGTGAAATGCTTAATTATTTGATGCTATGATTTCTAGGTACATGTTACATTTACCATAAAGGCATTTCACAAGTTGGTTTACAACTACCGAGTAAAAAATCATTTGATTTGTCCAAAATTATTCATCTCATGAGACTATCGATGCATCAAGGGGAAATCTATAACCGGGCCACACCCATGTCATACCAGTCCAAATCATTCCCCATATTCATGAAAAATGTGCATTATCAACATATCCATATTAAATAAAGGAAACATATTTATAAATATTTCCCCATTGGAGACTAAGTAACAACAAGTATATGGACCTAGCCTTAAAAAATTACTTATTCTTTATTTAATTGAATAATTCACATTGAGGATATTTTCAGGTCAATAGTTTTAGAGAATTATCCCATAACTATTACATTAGATCTCAAATATGACAAATTAGACACTTCTACTTTAACCAATTTTTTTCACTACAATAAAACTCCTTAAATAAAACAATATTTATTTTCTTAATATAAATATTATTGAATTATTTATTTCTATTACTCTTCCTTATACCCTGTAAAAAACATTTAAAAAACATGGGGTGAGCATAAAAATCTTAGTAAGAGTTATAAAATAAGGAAAGAAAACATTAGTACATCAATTAATAGAAATAAATGAAATCATAATTTTCACTCATATAACATAATATCTTTAACATAACTTGTGAAATCATAATATTTATGAATAACACATAAAAATAATAAATCATAAAGCTAAATTTTAGCATCCATAACATACTTACATTGTAGCCTTTATGGCTATATAGGAAGTTATGTTTGGAATACACATCATAGTTTATTCCATAAATCTCTTAGGAAAAACATTAACATTTTCCTTTGTCATGTTACCCAATGCATTGGAGAACTATCTTAGGCTCACCTTCCCTTGGTTTATCATAGAACCACCAATATACGTAAACAATTCCCAAGAACCATAACATATTCATGACACATAAAACATGCATAAAGGAAAGATAACATTTCCACATTCCAATCAAAATATAACATTTGAAAAATATTGAAATAATAAATGCTTTATAAAAACCATTTTCAATACCAAAATATTTAAAAAGGGTATATGTTATTTATTCTCCTTGTAAAAACACTATGTCTTCTAGAGGAAGCCAAATATCAAATAATGTTCATGGCGGTGGAAAGGTCATTGTCACCATATATGTTAAAAGAAACATTATTTTTTTACTTTAGTAAAATGTTTCATAGAAAAATATTCCCTATGAATGAAATGAGAAGTCAAAGGGGTTTATACACTATATAAAATAAAGTCATGTATAAATCAAAATATGCCTCAGTGAAAGGAGATTGAAACGAAATCCCTTACCATGTGTCCCACTTGTCATGTTCATTATTTATCTCCCTCAATAATAAAATTAAGTTAATTTTTACTTTTGTCATAACCTTTATTGAAGTTTATTATTCATGATATGCCACTTATTACCTTTCTATTACAATCATATAATTATTCAGGTTCATATTGGTCATTTTGTCTATGTTCGGTAGTTGATTAATAAATGAACTTGTTATAATTACAAATTGTCCCTGTGGTAAAAATTTCATTATCTATAGAATTGGATTAATTATTTAAATATAATATATATCTAGTATATGTATTTAGATCCAGTATATATGTATTTATAATAGCCCATAAAATTTGGATGTAAGAAATTAAATACACCGTTCATGGAGATGGTAAGCTGTACGTACGCTAATTTGATTTATTTTTCATATTTAAAGGAATGAAAACTAAATGATAAATATTTATATTATAATTAAAGTATAATATCATATATAAGTTCATTAAATCCATCCTTTATATGTTCCTTTTATGGAATGAACAGGTCATATCACTTTGAGGGGGTGGTAGTCCGCACTTCCTCAAATGAAATTATCACATTTAACCATTATGGAAACCATAAAGGTATACTATAAATGAAAATAAAGAAGAATAAATACAATATAAATATAATATATATGACATATAAATATATTTCACTCATAATGTCCACCATGAGAGGCAGTAGGAGACAATCGAACAATCATCGTTCTGTGAGCCAGTTGTCCGTCGTCCAAAGAAACAATATGTTCTAAATCCATCAAATGGAGGTGTGTGTAAGTGTAGTTAGTATACTTCTCATAAAAAAATCCTAGTATATTGAAGATACAGTTTTTTTATAAAATAATTGAATAAAGAGATTTTAGGGGTTTGGAGAAGGAAAATAAATGGAAGAAGCTTGAGAGAAGACATTACCTCAAATCGGGTAACTCTTTTTGATTAAAGCTAAAAGGCCTTCTTGATTTTCCTTCTACCTAAGGTAAGGTTTCTAGGAGGAATATAGATATGTTGGGAGATTATTTGGGTATAGGTTTGATGAGCCAAGGGAGATTTATAGGTGTTAGTAATGGTTATATTTAGTGGCCTTTTATAAGAGGGATGAGGGGTACTTTAGGAAAGTTTGAAATATTATTTTATTATAAACTAAATTTAGATTTTAAAAAGGTCCAAAACTAATCTAATTCAAAGTTAAGATGATTATTGTTCTAAATACTCTCAAACAATAGTTTTTAGACATGTTTTGGTTTCAAATTTTACCCTATCATTTAGCATTAACCCTTAGTTAACTTATTTGACTCTTACCACGTCTTCTTGTATAATCACAATATATGGTTAATATAGTTACTAAAAACTTAAATTATAACCTCAAGTGGTTCATTAATGACCTGTGAAACCTTATATAAGTAATTATTCCAAATTTTAGATTTTTAGGACTATTAAATCATTTAATAAAAAAGTATTTATTATAAAAACTCATTAATGTCAATTTATATACTATTCATATCATGACTTTTAAAAAATCCATAACTTGATTATTTAGAAAAAACATCATTATTTTAAAGATAATTAGTAACAATCATCTATAAAATTTTTTGGATGACTTAAAAAGTTTCAAAATAAATTTATTTTTTATTTTTATAATCTCATTTATTTAAATCATTCATCAACAAGGTAATCACTACATCATCATTATATCATAAATATATTCATTTATTTGATGTCTAAAAATTATAAATAAAATACCATGATGTAGGAATTTTTTTTAGATTTATAATGAATATTTATAATCGAAATTATATCTTATATAACCCTATATAAAAATTGAATTACTAAAAGATACATGTTTAGGTTATATTTTCCTTAACTTTAAATTAAAAGTAATTAAATGTCATTTTCACACAAAAATGGCTCCATGGGGTCCTAAAATAGACCCAAGGATGACCATGGTCAGAAATATCTCATCCAATAGGTTGAGGACATGTTTTAGGGTAATTAAATATTATTATATTATTATTTGTTACCCTTATTTACTGGATTTACCCTTTAACCATGGTAAATAAAATATTTACTGAAGTTACTGTTCATGATGTCTAAAAATAAAAGGTACCTATTTATACAATTTGGATATCCTGATTCCAAATATGGAATCCATTTTTCCAAATTTAAAACACATAAGTTGTATAAATTAATTTTAAATTCATTTCCGTTGTCAATACCAAAAAGCGGGTTTTTAAGAAGTAATAACTATCAAAAGATTGACACGTGTTTATGTCCAATTTCAAAGTGAAATTACTTAGAATGAACAAAATTGGATTAAATGATAATAATATAATCTAATTAAAATTTAAATATAATTATAAAGATAATTTAACCATATAAATAAATCAGATGAAAAGACAGTTTTGACTTAAAATGCAATATTTTTCACTATTCATTGAAAAATAAACTTTATCTGAAAAATACCAAAAAGTTACCGAAAGTAAATTTTTATGTGCTGAATCTAAATAAGAAGTTTATTTTCTCAAATAGAATATATAAAATTGATAAAAACTAGATTTAAAAAGTGTTCTCCATCAAAAGGTGGTAAAACGACCTTTTAAAGAATATTATAGTATTTCATGCTTAAAATCAGATTCTTTGTTATTTTAAGCCTAATTTTTTTTTGGATAAATGTAAAGACATTTAAAAACATTTTTAATAAAAATATGGTTGGTTTTATTCATTCTTTCCAATACAATGACTATACGTTAACTACAATTTAAAAATAATAATATTATTATATTATTTTTTTGGTATAACTCAACATTGTGTGCAATGTAAGATTTCAGAGAAATTCATTGTTGTGTGTTGAGTATGTGATCAAACATAGCATACCATTTAAATTAAAATTGGTATTTAATTTAAAAATATTAATATATATGAAAATGTCAAATTCTTTATTTACCTGGGATGTTACATCCTTCCCCCTTTTGGAAATTGCGTGCTCGCAATTTTATTCACTAATCAAATAAGTGGGGGTATTTATACTTCATAGAATTTTCAGATTCCCATGTTGCCTCTTCAACCATATTATTCTTCCAAAAAACCTTTACCTGATGTATTACCTTATTCCGCAACACTTGTTCTCTTCGGCCAAAAATCTACATTGGTTATTCCTCATAAGAAAGATTCTCTTCCAACTAAAATACATCTGGACTCAAAACATGAGATGGATCTGACATATACTTTATCAATATTGAAACATGGAAAACATTGTGTACTTGGGATAAACATGCTGGTAAAGCCACTCTGTAGGATATTGATCCAACTTTCTCCAGGATCTCATAGGGTCCAATGAACCTTGGACTCGCCTTTCCCTTCTTACCAAAAAACATCACACTTTTCCATGGAGAAACTTTGACAAAGACATGATCACATAAATGGAAAGAAAGATCCTTCCATCCATTATCTTCATAACTTTTCTGCCTGCTCTGAGCTGTTCTCAAGTACTTCTAAATTAACTGAACTTTTTCTGCCATCTCTTATACCAATTCTGGTCCCATCAAATTGCTTTCACCTACTTCATCCCAAAAAGCTAGAGTTAAACACTAATTTCCATACAATGCTTCAAATGGTGTCATATGTTTACTGGAATGAAAATTTATATTATAAGAAAACTCAACCAATGAAAGATGATGGTCCCCACTTCCCTGGTAATCCATTGAAGAGTCACGTAGCATATCTTCCGATGTCTAAATTTTATTCTATGACTATCCATCTAATTGAGGATGAAAAGTTGTACTGAAATTTAATTCTATACCCAACGACTTATGAAGGCCCTTCCAAAAGTTAGAAGTGAATGTGGGATCACGATCAGATACAATAGAGAGGGGAACTCTATGTAACCTTACTATCTCTTTAATATATAATCAAGAAAGTTGATCTAGAGATAGAGTATCTTGAATAGGAAGAAAATGAGAATATTTAGTCAATCGATCAACAATAACCTATATTGCATTATTACCTTGAAAAGTCTTTGGTAATCCCACTTTGAAATCCATGGACACATTTTCCCATTTCTACTCTAGAATTGGCCAAGGTTGAAGCATCCCTTTTAGTAACTACCATTTTGCTTTAACCTATTTACAATTCAAACACTTCATAGTAAGGTCAACAATATCTCTTTTCATTCCACCCCCCCCAGTAATACTCCTGAAGATCTTTGTACATCTTAGTACTGTTAGGATGAACTAAAAACAGAGAACTATGAGCTTTACATAACAACCTTTTCTTAAACTATAAATCACAGGCCACAAATAATATCTTTACAAACCTCAAAACATAATCTTTGTCAATGTTAAATTTAGGTAACTTACCCTTCTGAACCAATTATACCTTTTTCCGCAACTCACTCTCTTCTTTCTGTGATTTCTTTATTCTGTTTTCTAGAGACGATTTCACTTCCACCTAAAAAAACAGAGAAATCTCTTGCACCAACATCTTCTAATCCAAAATTCATCAAATCAAAAACCAAAGGATCTCATTCCAAACATATCATGGTTAATATAGCATTACTTTTTCAACTCAAAGCATCGAACACTTTATTTACTTTTCTTGAATGGTAATGAATCGTACAATTATAATACATGATTAATTCCAGTCATCTCCTCTGTCTCATTTTCGATTCTTTCTGAGTGAATATATAATTAAAACTTTTATGGTTAGTATATATTTCACATTTTACTCCATACAAATGATGGATCCAAATTTTTAAAGAAAAATCAACAATAGATAATTCCAAATCTTGTGTCTGGTAATTTAACTCAAGATTTTTCAATTGACGTGAATCATAATAAATTACCAGATCATTCTGCATTAGGACAAAACCAATTCCTTTCAACTGAGTGTCACTATAGATAATAAATTCACCATTTCCAGAAGGTAAGTCCAACACTAGATAATTCACCGATCTTCTATTAAATTCTTGAAAACAATCATCACATTCTTTTTTCTAGATAAATTTATCACCTTTTGAGTTAACTTAGTCATTAGGCTAGATAACCATGAAATATTTTCAACAAACCTTTGGTAATATACTGCCAAACCATGAAAAATACGAATCTATGTGATATTGGTAGGACTTGGCCACTCTTAAACAACTTTTGTTTTAGAATGGTAAAAAATTATGCCATATTTAGAAACAATATAACCAAGGAATGAAATTTGTTTTAACCAAAAATCACACTTGCTGAATTTCCCATCAAATTTATTTTCCTTTATGGTTTTTAAGACAACCCTTAAATGACTTTCATGTTCCTATTTATTTTTGGAATATACCAAAATGTCATCAATAAACACAACCACAAACTTATCCAAGAATTCAAAGAAAATTCTATTCATAAGATCCATGACTATAGAAGGTTCATTAGTTAAACCAAAATGCATAACTAAAAATTCATAATGGTCATATCTATTACAAAACATGGTCTTCAATATGTCTACTTTAATTTCAACTGATGGATCCCCAAACTCAATTAAATCTTAGAAAAATACAAAGATCCATGGATTTGATCAAACAAATCATCAATATGAGGAAAATGATAATTGTTTATTATAGTAATATTATTCAAGTCTCTATAATCAATGAAAAGTCTCATTGAAAAATCTTTCTTTTTAACAAACAAGACTGGAGCACCCCATGGTGATGTGTAAGGTTGAATGAAACCTTTATCTAAAAACTTCTTGAATTGATTCTTTAGCTTTAATAGTTTAAATTGATCTATTCGATAAGGGGGTTTTGAAATTGGCTTAGAATCTGGAACTAAGTCAAAAGTAAATTAAACTTCTCGATCAGGTATAATACTAGGAAACTCATCAAGAAAAATATGAAGATACACATTTACCACTGGAATATCATTAATCTAAATAGTTCCTTTGTTTTCAAAAATATGTTCATGGGAACATTCATTTCCATATTTTACTAGTTTCTCAGCTTCCTCATATGTTATCAAAAGTAAGGGTTCATTCTTGTACAAAAACTAAAATTATTTTTGGAAATAAACCTCTTTAGCTCTGCATTCAATATTAAAATGATAAATGGAAAACCAATCCATACCCAAAATAACATCAAACTCTACTAGAGGAAAAACAATAAGGTTTTCAGGTAGATTCTTTCCACACACAAGGACATGAAAATTATTATAATTTCTTTTATCTCAACATTTCCTCCAGGTGTTTCTACCACAGGTCCAGGCTTCATATCTTGAGATGGAATTATCAATTTACTAGAAAATTTCACAAAATTGAAAGAATGTGTAGACCGTGAATCAGAAAAAACATTGGCATAATCTAAATAAAAAAACAGTTTACTTGATACTACTTTATTTGATGGACCAAAATCTACTGAAGTAGTTGCAAAGGATTTCACCACCCCTTTTTGCTTATAGTTTAGATGCCTTCCATCAGTTGAGTTCTTTATTGGAAACTCATTTGCATAATGAACCATTTCATTACACTTAAAACATTTTACTTATTGTAAATCATATTTTTTCTTACCATTACCCTGATCTTCATTCAGCATAATTATGAGCCTTATGTCCCATTTTACCACATCCGTGCACTTAATAGAATTCAAAAGGCATTCCCCAGTGTGATTTTTACCACATTTTCACAAACTATAAACTTATATGTATTACCATTAGACTTTTTTGAAGAGTTATTAACTTTTATCTACCACCTCGACCACTTATTCTGTTGTTTTTCAAATAATACTTGATCATCGGAAAACTCCATTTACACCTTCTTCACACAACGAACAAGTTTTTCATAACTTTTAAAAATCACGTGAATCTAAGGACCATCAATACTTCTGATTTAATCCTGAGTAAAAATTATTGATTTTACTATCAAGATCTCATATAAAATTTGGAACATAACTTTCCAATCGAGTAAATTTTTCTTTATAAACAACCACTGAGTCATCCTCCTGCCTCAATTCCACGAATTTTTTTTCCATCCTAAGACGGGCTTCCTTAGGAAAATATTTCTCATGAAGCATAACTTTAAATTCATACAAATCAAGAGAATAAATATCCTCACAACCCCTGATATTTTTAAATTTCAACCACCATTGACCGGCTTCACCTTCAAAACAGTAAACAACAATACTATCCTTTTGATGTTCTTTACACCCCATGAAATCGAAAATATTTTCCAGTGTTTTAATCCACCCTTCAGCTAGAACAGAGTGAGATGATCCTCTAAATGATGAGAAATATATTTCCTCATGAAATGATTCACTACTGACATGTTCCTCTCTAGTTGATACGGATGATCTCATGAATGTATACCACCACTTTTTATAGCTCGAGTCAACTATGCCATCACTGAAACAAACTACTCAGTTCTAATTCTGACCATCTCAGGTTGCTGATTTGGAAGTTTTTTTCCTCTTGATGTCATCCCATCATAGTTTCCTTGTTTCTTATGTGGAAAACCTTTCTGAACATAGAAATATCTTAGGCAAAGCAACATGGTAATGTTCAAATGCTATATCTTTTCAATCTTTCTATAAAGTAAAAATAATTTATGTATGTTAATTTAACAATATCCTAACTCTTAAATTTTTCTAAACCGACCTCTGTTACAACCATAAGTTCCCATACTTAAAACATTACTTTTTCTTGATTTAAATCAAGAATTCACATTGAGGATATTTTCAAGACTATAGTTTTATAGAATTAGTCCATAACCATTACATTACATCTCAAATATTACAAATTAGACACTTCTACTTTAACCAATTTTTTTTACACCAATAAAAAAATTAAATAAAAGAAGAATTATTTTCTTGATATAAATCTTCTTGAATTCTTACTTTTTATTACCCTTCCTCATACCCTGTGAAAAACATTTCAAAAACTTGTGATGAGCATAAAAAGAACAGTAAGGGTAATAAAATAATGAAACAAAACATTAGTACATCAATTCATAAAAATCAATTAAATCATACTTTTCACTCATACAATGTAACACCCTGAGCTTCCACGATACGCTTCTCATTCAAAAATGCAATAGCTTGCATTGTACGCAACTTCGAGTTCTAAAACACCGCGACTAATCAAAGTAGCCGTTATGAATAGTAATAACCACTTTTTAAAATTATAGAAATTTTATATTTCAAAATGGACTTCATTTTTGTATTCTTAATATCTAAATTATCCAAAGTTGAATTTTTTGTAATTTTCTGAGAACTTCCAATTTTTTATGAATAGTGAAAATTACTTAAAAACAACTTTTTTAATCAAAATAATTTATAGTGATAAATTATACTATTTAGTGGTTTTAAAGTATAATTATAATATATTTTTACCATTTTATCCAATGGTGGTCATTAGAATTAATTTAACATTGAAATTGGACATAAACAATTGTCAATCTTTTGATATAAATTGTTTCTTAAAAACACGCTATTTGTTGTAACAGCGGGAAATAATTATAAAATTAATTAATAAAACTTATATGTTTGTAATTTTGTAAAATAGACATCATTTTTGAATTCGGAATATCAATTATAGCTTAGGGTGAAATTTTGGCCTTGTTCTGAAAAACTTCAATTTTTGATGAATAGTGAAACCACTAAGTGGTAGTTAAATAACTGATTTTTCGTTTAAATGAAATATTACCACTTCTGTGATTTGATTTTCAAAAATCTGACATACATGGTTTTCATTAAGAAGTAAAATGTGGTTCAATGAGATTAAAATAATTTTTTGGTGAATAGTAACTTTTAAGTTCTTAATCGCGATTAGAGGTTATTAGTGTAGTTTAAGGTACAAATAATGTTTTAATAATATGAGAGGAGCATGACACTTGTCCTAATCCTATTGGATGAGTCATGGCCGACCAAGAAAACCCATGGGTAAACTTGGGGACCCCATGGAGCCACTTTAGTTGGAAAATGACATTAATATATATTTATTTAATGTTAAAATTAAATTGACACAAACATGAGTTATTTTACTAAAACAGTTTTTAAGTGGTGTTACACAAGTCCCAATTTTGACTATAAATATTCATTAGAAAGCTAAAAAGATTTCCTACATCATAGTATTTTTTTTATAATTTTTAGACATTATATAAATTAAATTATTTATGACATCATTATGATGCAGCGATGACCTCATTATTTAACGATTTAAATAAAATGAGAAGATAATGCAAAATCCAAGGCTTACACTTGTCCAAAGCCTATTGGATGAGGAGATTTCGAAACCTTATCACCTTAGCCTCGAATTATATAAGTGTGGGACCTTTAGAATCCGAAAAGCATTGTGAAATAATATAACATTTCAATCTTTCCAAAAGTGCCCCTACTCTCCACTTATAAAAGGCCCCCACCTCTCCCACCTCATTTACACTTTCAAGCCATTTGGCTCGGCCAACCTCTGCCCAAATACTCTCCCAACTTCCCCCTCTTACTCCTAGAAGCCTTACTTTGGGCATAACTCTTCCCAAGGAAGCCTTTGGCTCAAATCAAAAAGAGTTACCCGATTTTGAGGAGGTTAAAGAACGGTTGAGTCAAGTCAGACACGAGGTAAGGGAATTTCATAACCCAACTTCCATTCTTTGGGTTAATCTCCTACTTTCAAATTATGTCATGATATTATTATGTCGTATATTGTATTTATACTTTATTTATGTGTACATATAGTGAATACACATAATAGATATATTTTATTTAAAAATGATCTTTTTAAGGGACTTCGTCTCAATCTCCATTCATTGAAGCATATTTTGTTTTATACACAAATTTATTTTGTACAGTGTATAAACCCCTTTGACTTTTACGTTTATTCAAAAGGAATCTTTTTTATACGAAGCGTTTTTCTAAACGACAAAAGGGAATGTTTTTCTTTCCGTACTTATGCGGCGACAACGACTTCTCCGCCGCCGTGACCATTATTTGAGTTTCGGCTTCCTCTACAAGCCATCATTTTTTTAATGAAAAATAAATACAAAGTTTTAACTTTCTTTTATTTTGGTATTGAAAATGGTTTTGAAAGCGTTTTTATTATATCAATGTGTTGTATTAATATCTTGTGATTGAAATGTGGAAATGTTATGTTTCCTTTATGCATGTTTTATGTGATATGATTATGTTATGGTTTATGATATGTTTAAACCTATTCATATGAGGAATGTATTGGACTTAATAAGTGACGGGTGGAGCCTGCTATAGCTCCTCGATGCATCGGTAGGTCTCATGAGACAACTAGACGTGGAATTGGCCGAGGCCCTTTCCCAATTTGATTTATGGTTTTGGCCGAGGCCTTAATCATTTTAGACGTCTTGGCCGAGGCCTTGACAAAATGTTTCAGAATGTCTGGCATTATACATTCCCTCATTATGAAAGTGGTTATTGATATTGCATGTGATTATTCGACCAGTAGAATATCCATGTGAATAAGTAAATGGAATTATCTCATTTTACTTTTGCCATATTATGTTGAAGTTTATGTTTAAAAGGCTTTTGTTTTATTTATACATTGCCTTAATTGTTAATGTTTATTTATGAAAGCTTCCGCAATATTTTTATCCTTACTGAGCATCTGAGCTCACCCCTTTCAATGTTTTAATATTTTCCAAGATGTGAAGAAGTATTTTATGAATGACCTGCAGGGATAGTCAGAAGAGGATATGAGTGTGGACTATGAAGACTTTGTTATTAGTTTTTCACTTTATGATGTAATGTAAGACTTATGAATGTATCTAGTGTTTCCAAGGCTACTAAACTAATCGTTCTTTCGAGACTTGATCTTTTATGATCATGCCAATGTTACGAAGTAATGCACCGACTCTGGGTAGATGGGGTCGGGGCGTTACAGTTGTTATCAGAGTCAGTTTAGTACTAACCTTGGAAGCTAGATTTAGATAAACTCTGATTAGAGCACGTAGACCTAAGATGAACTTTGAGGATTAGTATAGAAGAAATTCCTAGAATTTTGGTATTGTAGAGATTTTGTGAGTTTTCCGAGCAATACATCCCTGTCTGGATACGAGCAGGTAGAGGCGGCTCTGGCACAGATGTACCTAGGGGTAAAACCCGAAAACACCGCTTTGAGCTAGACTCGAACGGGAACTGGTGCATGACAACGGGCCTTGCTGCACTCTTGGTTACGACACTCCCGGGGGATATGCTTAGGATAATTCTCATTTTATTTACAAACCACTATGAAGGGTTATGAGTATATACTTTATCAAAGAAAACATTTCTTTTTATGATTATGGATTATATCCATAAATAGTTCAATTTATGTAAAGTGTTTTAAAAATATGGAATTATGTATTTTAATTCATAAACTAATCTAGTTTATTCCATTGTATAGAAATGGCGCCTCGTAGAAGGAATGTGAACTCCAGCAGTACGTATGATCCAAAGAGTAAGAAGGATCGTATCTTTCACGGTATTAAGCCAACATTTCGAAGGGAAATAGTCTCCCATGTGTTCTCAACATATGAAGAAATAGTATCATGTGTTAATAAGATAAGTAAAGAATTCTCTGAGTCCTAAGGCTTTGAAGCGAAGCAAGAGACGAAAGGGATGGAAGAGAGAATGATGGATAAAGGGATGAGGGGAAAGAAGAATTTTACAATATGTGGTAATTGTGGGAAGAAACATCATGGAACTTGCCTAAAGGGAATGGGAGTTTGTTATAAGTGTAGAGAAAAAGGACACAAAGTGCGTGACTGCAAGGGTAAGAAAATGGTTTCAAATGTACAATGCTTCTTCTGCAAGGATTGGGGACACTACGCAAACCAATGTCCAAATCATCAGAGTATGCCCCAAATGATGTTATTGGATAATAATCAAGTTATGATACTACCACAGATGAGGAGTAATGATTAGAGTTCTTATGTTGTTATTAAATAATTTTGTAATTTGAGTGTTGTATCAATGATGTACTGGTTATAATAATTATGGAGTATATAAGGATTGTACTGCAGTACTATTTCATCAAGGACTTGAGATTGTGTGGAACCAAGAAAAGTGACTCCACAGTAGGATTAAATTTTTGGAAAATATATGGTTGAGAGAAAGATAGACCATAATATGGTTCTGATACTGAGATTGTGATTTTGGAATAAGACGTGATTGATTTGGATAAATTATATTGGATATACTTAACTTCCTTGAAACTGATTGATGTTTTGTATACATTTTTGGGATAGAAGGAGTATATCTAGTATTCTATAAGGAATAAGGGGTCATGTTAATTCAGTATGTTTAAAAAGAATACATGATGAAGGTATTCACATGTTGTTACGTGGGAAAAAGGATCTTCATTATGTTTACCTTCCTTATAAAATTTGGACTGTGAGTTGGACAGAAGTATTTTGGATAACTATAAAGGTTGGAATGGATTAAGTTGACCTTTGGATAGTATTGTTTAAGGTTAAAAATTTATGAAGATTATTTTTGAATATTATAATACTATAGTTTTAGGAAAAAGACAACCTGCAGGGTGGGGCATAACTCGTCGCGTCGGACAAAGCTGCAGGAATCGAACCCACAATCATAGTGCGACAAGACTTTATTTCCTACCACTAGCCTACAGGAAGTCCCTGGTTAATACAAAATAATTTTACTAATCTAAATGGTATGTGTTAACATTTGGAACCTTATACAATTAGTTTAAGTATAATATTTTTGAGTTCTATTATCTTTTTGAGTGAAAGATGAGTTGATGGTTGAAACTCTAACTGTCAAGCATAAATATATATATACCTATCTCTTATCCAATGAATAAATTAATTCTTAAACTTTAGTAAAGGGATATTAAAACAAAAAAATGTGTTATACTAATACCTTATGTCTTGTTGAACTGATGATATTTTAAATCAACATAGATTGAAGGCTTTGAGGCCCTCAATTTGACAGTTGATTGTGATTGATGACCTCAATCACTCCCTACAAATATTTACGTTTTTCCTCCAATTATATGTCGTTAATTGCCACCAATGTTCTCCTAATCGAGATCATAATTGGGTGGTGACTTTTTCATTTGCCCTTCCCTCTTATTAAGGCTAAATTTTATTAATCATATTTCCGATGTGGGTTTTCCTCAAAGGTATTTTCTCTTTTCAACCTTTTATTTTCAAAGAAAAATTTCAAATTGCGAGGACACAATTTATTGAAGGAGGGGAGAATGTAACACCCCGAGCTTCCACGATACGCTTCTCATTCAATAATGCAATAGCTTGCATTGTACGCAACTTCGAGTTCTAAAACACCGCGACTAATCAAAGTAGCCATTATGAATAGTAATAACCACTTTTTAAAATTATAGAAATTTTATATTTCAAAATGGACTTCATTTTTGTATTCTTAATATCTAAATTATCCAAAGTTGAATTTTTTGAAATTTTCTGAGAACTTCCAATTTTTTATGAATAGTGAAAATTACTTAAAAACAACTTTTTTAATCAAAATAATTTATAGTGATAAATTATACTATTTAGTTGTTTTAAAGTATAATTATAATATATTTTTACCATTTTATCCAATGGTGGTCATTAGAATTAATTTAACATTGAAATTGGACATAAACAATTGCCAATCTTTTGATATAAATTGTTTCTTAAAAACACGCTATTTGTTGTAACAGCGGGAATTAATTATAAAATTAATTAATACAACTTATATGTTTGTAATTTTGTAAAATAGACATCATTTTTGAATTCGGAATATCAATTATAGCTTAGGGTGAAATTTTGGCCTTGTTCTGAAAAACTTCAATTTTTGATGAATAGTGAAACCACTAAGTGGTAGTTAAATAACTGATTTTTCGTTTAAATGAAATATTACCACTTCTGTGATTTGATTTTCAAAAATCCGACATACATGGTTTTCATTAAGAAGTAAAATGTGGTTCAATGAGATTAAAATAATTTTTTGGTGAATAGTAACTTTTAAGTTCTTAATCGCGATTAGAGGTAATTAGTGTAGTTTAAGGTACAAATAATGTTTTAATAATATGAGATGAGAATGACACTTGTCCTACTCCTATTGGATGAGTCATGGCCGACCAAGAAAACCCATGGGTCAACTTGGGGACCCCATGGAGCCACTTTAGTTGGAAAATGACATTAATATATATTTATTTAATGTTAAAATTAAATTGACACAAACATGAGTTATTTTACTAAAACAGTTTTTAAGTGGTGTTACACAAGTCCCAATTTTGACTATAAATATTCATTAGAAAGATAAAAAGATTTACTACATCATAGTATTTTTTTTATAATTTTTAGACATTAAATAAATTAAATTATTTATGACATCATTATGATGCAGCGATGACCTCATTATTTAACGATTTAAATAAAATGAGAAGATAATGCAAAATCCAAGGCTTACACTTGTCCAAAGCCTATTGGATGAGGAGATTTCAAAACCTTATCACCTTTGCCTCTAATTATATAAGTGTTGGACCTTTAGAATCCGAAAAGCATTGTGAAATAATATAACATTTCAATCTTTCCAAAAGTGCCCCTCCTCTCCACTTATAAAAGGCCCCCACCTCTCCCACCTCATTTACACTTTCAAGCCATTTGGCTCGGCCAACCTCTGCCCAAATACTCTCCCAAATTCCCCCTCTTACTCCTAGAAGCCTTACTTTGGGCAGAACTCTTCCCAAGGAAGCCTTTGGCTCAAATCAAAAAGAGTTACCCGATTTTGAGGAGGTTAAAGAACGATTGAGTCAAGTCAGACACGAGGTAAGGGAATTTCATAACCCAACTTCCATTCTTTGGGTTAATCTCCTACTTTCAAATTATGTCATGGTATTATTATGTCATATATTGTATTTATACTTTATTTATGTTTACATATAGTGAATACACATAATAGATATATTTTATTTAAAAATGATCTTTTTAAGGGACTTCGTCTCAATCTCCATTCATTGAAGCATATTTTGTTTTATACACAAATTTATTTTTTACAGTGTATAAACCCCTTTGACTTTTACGTTTATTCAAAAGGAATCTTTTTTATACAAAGCGTTTTTCTAAACGACAAAAGGGAATGTTTTTCTTTCCGTACTTATGCAGCGACAACGACTTCTCCGCCGCCATGACCATTATTTGAGTTTCGGCTTCCTCTACAAGCCATCGTTTTTTAATGAAAAATAAATACAAAGTTTTAACTTTCTTTTATTTTGGTATTGAAAATGGTTTTGAAAGAGTTTTTATTATATCAATGTGTTGTATTAATATCTTGTGATTGAAATGTGGAAATGTTATGTTTCCTTTATGCATGTTTTATGTGATATGATTATGTTATGGTTTATGATATGTTTAAACCTATTCATATGAGAAATGTATTGGACTTAATAAGTGACGGGTGGAGCCCTCTATAGCTCCTCGATGCATCGGTAGGTCTCATGAGACAACTAGACGTGGAATTGGCCGAGGCCCTTTCCCAATTTGATTTATGGTTTTGGCCGAGGCCTTAATAATTTTAGACGTCTTGGCCGAGGCCTTGACAAAATGTTTCAGAATGTCTGGAATTATACATTCCCTCATTATGAAAGTGGTTATTGATATTGCATGTGATTATTCAACCAGTAGAATATCCATGTGAATAAGTAAATGGAATTAGCTCATTTTACTTTTTCCATATTATGTTGAAGTTTATGTTTAAAAGGCTTTTGTTTTATTTATACATTGCCTTAATTGTTAATGTTTATTTATGAAAGCTTCCGCAATATTTTTATCCTTACTGAGCATCTGAGCTCACCCCTTTCAATGTTTTAATATTTTCCAGGATATGAAGAAGTATTTTATGAATGACCTGCAGGGATAGTCAGAAGAGGATATGAGTGTGGACTATGAAGACTTTGTTATTAGTTTTTCACTTTATGATGTAATGTAAGACTTATGAATGTATCTAGTGTTTCCAAGGCTACTAAACTAATCGGTCTGTCGAGACTTGATCTTTTATGATCATTCCAATGTTACGAAGTAATGCACCGACTCTGGGTAGATGGGGTCGGGGCGTTACATACAACATAAGATCTTTAACATACCTCATGAAATCATAAGATTTATCAATAACACATAGAAATCAAAAATCATAAAATTAACTTATGTCATACATAACATACTTACATTGTAGCTTTCACACCTATATAGGGAGTTACGTTTGGAATACCCGTCATAGTATATTACCTAAATCTCTTAGGAGAAACATTAATGTTTACCTCCGTCACATTAACCAATGCATTAGAGAGATATCTTAGGCTCAATATCCCTAGGTTTATCATGGAACCACCTTTCAATGTAAACAAATCCCAAGAACTAGAACATATTCATAACATATAAAACAAACATAAAGGAACGATAACATTTCCACATTCCAATCACTATATAAAATTTCAATGATATTAAAATAATCAATGCTTTCTAAAAACCATTTTCAATACTAAAATATGTAAAAATGGTATATGGTATTTATTTTCCTTATAAAACACTATAGCATGTAGAGGAAGCAAAATATCAAATAATTTTTGTGGCGGCGGAAAGGTCATTGTCACCGCGTACATTAAAAGAAACATTCATTTTTTTTATTTAGTAAAATAATTCATAGAAAAATATTCCCTTTGAATGAAATTAAAAGTAAAATGGTTTTATACACCATATAAATGAAATTTGTGTATAAATCAAAATATGCCTCAATTAAAGGAGATTGAGACGAAGTCCCTTACCTTGTGTCCGACTTATCTTGTTCATTCTTTATCTCCCTGAATAATAAAATAAAGTTAATTTTTTACTTACTACAAAAACTTTTTTGAAGTTTATTATTCATTTTATATCACTTATTACCTTTCTATAACAATCATATAATTATTCAAGTTTATAGATGTCAATTTTTTGATGTTTAATACTTGAGTAAAAATGTAATTTTTATAATTACAAATTTTTCATGTGGTCAAAAGTAAATTATCTATAGAATTGTATTAATGATTTAAATATAATATATATCCATTATATATGTATTAAGATCGAGTATATATGTATTTAGAATAGTCCATGACATTTGGATATAAGAAATTAAATGCACCGTTCATGGAGACAGTAAGCCATATGTACGCATGTACGCTACATTCATTTCTTTTTCATATTTAAAAGAATGAAAAATAAATGATACATAGGTACATTATAATTATAGTATAATATAATATATAAGTTCATTAACTCCATCCTTTATACATTCCATGTATGGCATTAATGGTTCATATCACTTTGAGGGGGTGGTAGTATGCACTTTCTCAAATGAAATTATCGTATTTAACTATTATGAAATCCATAAAGGTGTGATATAAATTAAAAATACCAAATCATAGAGACAATATAAATATAATACATAAAACATTTAAATACAGTTCCATCGTAATGGATACCATGAGAGGCATTAAGAGATAATCGAAAAATCATCGTTTCATGAGGCAGTAGTTCACCGTCCATAGAAACAGTATGTTATAAATCCATTAGATAGAGGTGTGTGTAAGTGTATTTATAATAATTATCATAAAAAATCCCAGTATATTTAATATAATTTTTTTTATAAAATAATGGTATAAAGTGAGTTTATGGGGTTTGAGAAGGAAAATAAATGGAAGAATATTGAGAGAAGACATTACCTCAAATCAGGTAACTCCTTTTGATTTAATCTAAAAGGCCTTATTGGTTTGCCTTATGCCCAAGGTAAGGATGATAGGAGGAATATATGGATGTTGAGAGATTATTTTGTTAGAGGTTGGATGAGCCAAGGGGGCTTGAGAGGTGTGAGTAAGGGTCAGAGGTGGTGGCCTTTTATAAGAGGGAGGCGAGGAACATTAGAAATGTTTGAAAGATTATTTTATTATAAACATAATTTCGATTTAAAAAATGTCCAAAAATCATTTAATTCGAAGATAATATTAGTATTTTTCAAAATAATCTCAACAAATAGCTTTTATACAAGTTTTAGTTTCATATCTAACCTTATCATTTATCTTTAACCCTTAGTTAACTTATTTTACTCTTAACATGTCTTCTTGTATATTCATAATATACGGTTAATATAGTAACTATAAAATTCCAATAGAAACTCAAGTAGTTAATTAATGTATTTTTAAACATTATCTAAGTCATTTGGACGAATCTTACATGTCTAGGACTATTAAATCATTTAATATAAAAGTATTTGTTTTAAAAACTCATTTATGTCAGTTTATATACTATTAATATCATGACTTTTAAAAAATCTATAACTTTATTATTTTAAAAAAACATCATTAATTAAAATATAAAAATTAATAATCATACATAAAATTCTTGGATGACATAAAAAGATTAAAAATAAATTTATTTTAATTTTTATAATCTCATTTATCTAAATCATTCATTAAGAAGGTAATCACTATATCATCATTGTGTCATAAATATATTTATTTATTTGATGTCTAAAAATTATAAATAAAATACCAAGATGTGGGAAATATTTTTATATTTATAATTAATATTTATAGTTGGAATGATATCTTATATAACCCCACATAAAAATTGACTTACAAAAATATACATGTTTAGGTTATATTTTCCTTAATGTTAAATTAAAAGTAATTAAATGTCATTTTCACAGACAAGTGGCTCACTGAGGTCATAAAATCGACCCAAGGATACCCATGGTTGGAAATATTTTATAAAATAGTATTAGGAAATGTGTTAGGGTAATTTAATATTATTATAATATTATTTTTACCCTTATTTACTGGATTTAACCTTTAACCATGGTATATAAAATATTTACTAAAGTTACCATTCATAATGTCTAAAAATAAAAGGTACATACTCAAACAATTTGGACATAGTGATTGAAAATATGGAATCCATGTTTCCAAATTTAAAAAATAGATGTTGAAGAAATTTATTTAAAATTAATTCCCGTTGTCAAAACCAAAAGGCAGGTTTTTAAGAAGTAATAATTATCAGAATATTGACATGTGATTATGTCCAATTTCAAAGTGAAATTACATAAAATGATCAAAATTGGATTAAATAATAAAAAATAATATACTTACACTTTAAAACCAATTAAAAATATTATATAATTATATAAAAAATCAGATGAAATTTTTTTTTGACCTAAAATGTAATATTTTTCACTATTCATTGAAAAATGAACTTTATTAGAAAAATAGAAAACTTTTACCCAAAGTGAATTTCGATGTCCCTATTATAAAGAAGAAGTTTATTTTTATAAAATGGAATATATAAAAGTGAAAAAAAATATTTAAATAGGGTTTTCCACCAAAAGGCGGTAAAACGACATTTTCATGAATATTAGAGTATTTCATGGTTAAAATCAGATTCTTTCTTATTTTAAGCCTCTAAAATTTATTGGATAAATTTAAAGACATTTAACAAGAGTTTTTAATCATAATATGGTTATATATGTTCATTCCCACCAATACAACTTCTAGGAATTAACAACCATTTAAAAATAATAATATTATAATATTATTTCTTTGGTATAACTCAACGTTGTGTGCAATGTAAGATTTCGGGGAAATCTGTTGTTGCGTGTTGAGTATGCTATCGAACATAGCATCTCCTTTTAACTTAAATTTATATTTGATTAAAAAAATTAATAAATATAAAAATTTCATATTCTTTATTTACATAGGATGTTACAACAAGGGTTTTTTTACATTAATGGATGGAAATACCATTGAAGGATCATAAAAACAATCTAGAGGGAAATGAAATTTTAAACATTCCAATGTGTCCCATACAACCTTGAAACATTTAAATCATAAACCCCATGAAGGAATAATATAAAATGAAACTTATAATATCATAATATTAATAATATTAATTATATAACATGTTAAAGGTAAGTAAATACACCAAGTAAAGGCTAATTGGTTCATAATAATAAATAAGTCTCAATGGAATGTAAACTAAGATGAAATACCTTACCTTAACCATGGATTTATTGTGTGGTATTTATACTATTGTAAAATGGTTTAAAAAATGTTAATAACTTATACAAAAACCATAATCATGTTTATAATATCATATATTAACTTCTTATAATGTTTTAATACCTATTTTTTAGCACTCTTTCATTATTTTAACTATTTCGGGTGTTAATCTCATAGTTTTCTCAAGTAAGTTTTGTCTTGTAACTTGTTTTTCTTATTAGTTAGATAATTATTTCATCATCAACAGAATTTAAACCATGAATTAATTATCTTATATATTTTTTACATATGTATTTATAATAGTCTATAATAATTTGAGATAAGAAATGAGGTGCACCGTTCATGGACACAGTAGGCTGTACATATGCATGAATGTTACTTTCATTTATTTGTTGCATTTAAAATAATGAAATTTAAATGATAAAGATTTATATTATTATTCTAGTATTATATCTATGTTATATATATTACATAGGTTTATTAAAACCATCCTTTATACATTCATTTTTAGTGTGAACAAGTCACATTGCTTTGAGGGGGTGGTAGTCCATACTTCCCCAAACAATGTTACCTTATTTGAAAAAATGGAATTTATAGATGTATGTTTTTTTAAATAATTAAATAAGAATAAATACATTATAAATATCATATATATCATATATAAATAGATTTTCCATCATAATGGCCACCATAATAGGCAATAAAGGAAAAATGAACAATCATCATTTCGTGAGCCAGTAGTTCGCCGTACATGTAATTAATATGTTCGTTATCCATTAAATGGAAGTGTGTGTAAGTTTATGTCAAACCATTCAAATAAAAAAAATACTGCTATATTTAGGATAATGGTGTTTTTATATAAGCATAGAATAAGGATATTTTATATGGTGGATAATGGAAATTAAACTAGATAGCTTGAGAGAAGACGTTACCTCTTAATCAGGTAACTTCTTTTGGTTTGTAACATAAAGATTCCTTGAATGGATTTATTGCTAAGGTGATGATTATAGGATGAGGGGAGGTATTTTAGGGAGATATTTGGGAAGATATTGGTCGATACAAAGTGTCTTTAGAGGTGTGATGAGGTGGGGGGATAGGATTCCATTTTATAGTGGAGGAGTGGCACTATTGTAATATTATCCCAATGGAATTCCATAAACATTTTTCATATTTCATGTAGCTCCAATAAAGGTAAAATTTCAATAAAAGTGGGTATATGGTCTAATTATGTCCATCAAATTTCTATTTTAAAAGTATATAGGTCATTTGGGCTCTTAAGATTGAGGGTTATTCCCTTATTAAGATCAATTTTACCTTAATCATTGTAATTAATTTTAATTACTTTTAGAAATATTTTTTATCAAAAAATAATTATACATTATTATAAATTAGAAATTTTTCTGATTCCAAATATGGAATCCATTTTTAGAAAATAAAAAAACATAATATTAATGAATTAATTTAAATTTAATCTCACCGACATGATGACAATGCGATTTTTTAAGGTAAGAACATCCAAAAGTTTGCTATGTTTTTATAGTTAATTTCAATGTGACATTGATTCCAATGACCTAAATTGGATTAATTTATTAAAATTTTATCTAATTAAAATTTAAAATAAATATAAAATATAATTTAGCCTTATAAATAAATTATATGAAAAGGCTGTTTTGAACTAAAATTCACTATTTTTCACTATTCATGTAAGGAATGAAACTTAATAGAAAAATACCAAAAATTTATCCTAACCTAATTTTTATGTTTCTACTAAAAATATGAATTTTATTTTCCCATATTAAAACTTTTAAAGGGTCTATAATTATATTTCAAATTGGTTCTCCATTAAAATGTGACAAAACCACCTTTATAAAAATATAGTATTTTATATGTAATATTGGGTTTGTTATTATATTATGCCTATCTAGAATATATTATATGAGTGTAAAAATATTATGTTGGTTATAAAATATATAAATTTAATATATAAACTCTATAAAAGTGTTATAATTTAATTGATTATGCAAAACATGACAGAATAATGTGTTGTTAAATTGGGAGTTGTGTGTGTTGTAATGATATCAAAAAAAATTATACGAAAATATGGTAAAGTCATGGGGTAATACATTATTCCCACCTAAAAAAAATTTCCTCAAAATTTTAGGGTTATTACCTTTAAAAATATGTGTGTATTTCTCCTTTATATAATCCTCTACTTCCCATGGTTCTTCTTCCATTTTGTGATTTCTTTAGAGAACTTTTACCGGAATAGTCATCCTATTCCTCAATATATTCACTTAGGTATTAAGAATCTAGATGAGTTCTTTTCAATATGAACGTTCAGGTTCCAACTCAATTTCATCAGAGGTGAGCACATTCATTGTACTAGACTTGTAATTCTTTAGTAGAGATATATGGAACACATCATGAAGCCTTGAGATATTTAGTGTCAATGTTAGATGATAAGAAATGACACCAACCGTTTAAAGAATTTCAGAGGGTTTGATGTACCTGATACTCAGTTTTCTCTTATTATTGAATCTAATAACACCCTTCTTGGGAGATACTCTTTAGAAAACATGATATCCTACATGGAACTCTAAATATTCCCTCTAATTATTGTCATATATCTTTGCCTACTTTGATTAGATTTAATATAATCTTCGATAGCCTTTACCTTTTTCATCGTCTCTTAAACATGTTCTAGTCCTATGTGTTTCCTTTTACCAACTTCATCCTAACAAGTTAGAGTATGAAATCTCCTACTATATAATTCTTCATACATCTCCATTTGAATACTTGAATGGAAATTATTATTCTAGGAAAATTCTACCAAAGGTGAGTACTGATCCCACATTCTTTGAAAGTAGATTAATCATGATCTCAAAATGTCTTCCATTGTTTTAATTGTTAATTCATACTATCCATCAGTTTGAGGATGGTAGGAAATGATCAAATGAATCTTAGTGTCAAGATCATTATAATTAATTTTCTATAATTTCGATTCATAATGGGGATCTCGATCAGAAACAATTGATAGAGGTGTACTATGAAGTCTTACAATTTTATTAATTTAGAGCCTTGTGAGGTTTTTAAGAGGTAGGACTTCTCTTAAAAAAATATTCATCGCATAGTGGTGTAATATATCATTCTCTAAAACCATATCCAAAGTTTAACTTAAACCATTTCATAAATGGTAAACTTTTCCAAACGATTGGGATCCAACAATTTTAGAATAAAGCTTGATTAATTTCTAAAATGAACTTATTGTTAATACAAACAACATGAGTTAGCTCTCTAATCGTCATATACCAAACAAGAAAACATCCTTATCATGTGTTCTCTTAAAACATGGTAATAACTTGAATTATCATAAAACGTTATTTTAAAAATTTCTTCTTCCTTATTCCTTAGGCAATACACATATTTTTGGATATATTCCATGAATCCAAAAGTGTTGTAAACTCCATTAATGATATCATTTATCACTTTTTGACAAGTCGTTAATCAGTTCCAAGGCATTCATTACATTCTGAAATTAATGATTTTTCCATCATTATCTCAATATCAAGAAAATATTAGGGTTTTTATTTGCCTAAATCATGAATTTTCCAAAAAATTTATATTTCTACTGAAGAAATGTTATTGGTACCATTCAACATATGATCTCAAATCCATAATGAAAAAGTAATTTAGTAAAATCTTTATATATTTCATAATTCTTAAATCTAGTAAATCACTGATAAAATATTCAAATAAATTAATTATTTAACTCAATTACATAGAAACATCTATAATTCTACGTAACATCTCATTAGTAAATTTACCATCACATTCAATGTTAACCCCTGTACTTCTAGTTCCCTCCATTGACTAAAACCAAAAATCAAAATGTGAGAAACACTTATCAAAATAGAAAACCACATAATCATGAAAAATTACTTATAGAATTAATAAATGATGAATCAATTACTTAATCTATTATACCTTAGGTTTATCCTTGGTTATACAAAGTAATATTCTAATTAAATCTTTATTGATGGGTTGTGAAGAAAATTAAAATTATCCTAAGAGTATCCTCTGAGAGTGTCAAACCATGTGAATAGTAAGGCATGTTTTCATGTACTAGGATACACCGAGTCAGGTATAACATACCTTGTCAGAGTTGTTACTCCTAGGTACATCTATTATAGAACTCTTTCCACTTGTATTATCCAGAAAAGGAAGTATCTCTAGGAATACACACATAATCTCTACCTTACCAAAATTCTAGGATTTTCTTCTATACCTATCCTCGATGTACATCTTAGGGTAATGATCCCTAATATATGTTTTAATAAATATAGTTTATATGTTTTATTCTAAAATTTCTCAGATACCAACTATAATTCCCTCACCTATAACCTCAAATCCGGTGCATTATTTTATTACGTTGCCATTATTATTGGGAATCAAATCCCGAAGGACTGATCAGTTTAACAGTATTAGAAGAATATATTACATACATGATACCCATAATACATTGGGAAATAGAAAATACAAACATGATACATAATAAAATGAAATAAACTGTATCCTTGAATGATTATTCAAATAGTTGTTCTTCATAACCCGGGTAAAGAAAACATAATAAGGCTGAGCTCAAATGCTGAATAAGGGTAAGTAAAGAGGAATAAATAATGAATCAATATGAATAAATTATCATGGAATGGTAAAAAAATGTTAACTAGATAATTCAATATCAATATGAAAATTTATGGAAGTAAATGTAATTCCATATAAATCAATAAAATTAGAATGAAACCTATCCATAAATATGTCGATGAAAAATATCATGGATGAATAATAACTGAATCTAAATGAGGGAAATACTAATTATTAGATTCCATGTTTCCTAAGTATATGGTAACTTTACCATAAAGACCCTTTATAATACAATTTAAAACATATCGGGTAGAAACCCATCTTATTTGTCCAAAATTATTCATCTTATGAGACTACCAATGCATCGAGGGGAAATCTATAACTGGGCTCCACCCATGTCATACCAGTCCAAATAATTCCTCATATTCATGAACAATGTTCTTTATCAAAATATACATATTGAAAAAAGGATATATATATATATATCTATCAATATTTCACTTGTGAAGGATATGTATTAATGAGGGTTGTTGACACTAATGGATGAAAATACCATTTAAAGATTATAAAAACAATCTTGAGGGAAATTTCATTTTAACCATTACAATGTGTCCCATACCACCTTGAAACATTTAAATCATAAAACCCATGACGGAATAATAATAAATGAAAATTATAATATCATTAGAGTAAGACAATTCATTATATAACATGTTAAATGTCAGTAAATAAACCAAGTAAAAGTGATTTTTTTCATAATAACAAATAAGTCTCAATGAAATGTAAATTGAGACAAAATCCATTATCTTAAAATTACTTTTGATGTGTGGTATTTATACTCCTGTATAGTGGTTTAAAATATATTACTAAATCATAAAATAACCATATTAATGTTTATAATATCATTTATTAACTTCGTACAATATTTTATTATGTGCTTGTTAACACTCTTTCATTATTTTAACCATTCAGGTTGTTGATTGCATAGGTTTCTCAAGTATGTTTTGACTTGTTACGTGTTGTTACTATAAATTATATCATGATTTCATCATACCCATAATTTAAATCATGAATTAATTATCTTAAATATTTAGTACATATGTATTTATAATAGTTTATAATATTTGGAGATAAGAAATGAAGTGCATTGTTCAAGGAGACGGTAGGCCGTACGTACGCATGAACGTTACTTTAAATTTTTTATTATATTTAAAAAAATTAAAATTAAATGAAACATATGTATATTAAAATTTCAGTATCATATATATGTTATATATGTTACATAGGTTTATTAAAACTATCCTTTATACATTTCATGTTTAGCGTGAACGAGTCACATCACTTTGAGGGGGCGGTAGTCCACACTTCCACAAATGATGTTATGATATTTAAACAAAATGGAATGTCTAGAGGTATGTATTATAATATCATAACATAAGAATAAATAAATTATAAATATTATCTATATCATATATATATAGTTTTTCCATCATAATTTCTACCATGAGGGGCAGTAAAGGAAAAATTAACAATAATCATTTTTTGAGGCGGTAGTTCACCATGCACGTAAACAATATGTTAGCTATAAATTAGATGGATGTGTGTGTATGTTTAGGTAAAAAAATTCATATAAAAACATAAAAGTATATTTATGATACTTTTTTATATAATAATATAATAAAGATATTTGAGGGGTGTATAATGGAAATGAAACTAGAGAGCTTGAGAGAAGACGCTACCTCTTCAATGGGTAACTTCATTGGTTTATAGAAAAAATATTCCTTGGATGGATTTAGGACCTAGAGGAGGATTCTAGGATCAGGTGAGGGATTTTTGGGATCTATTTGTTCAGATATTGGTTGATCCAAAGTGGCTTGATAGGTGTGATGAAGTGGAAGGAGAGGAGGCCTTTTTATAGTGGAGGAGGAGTGATACTCCTATAATATTTTCAAAATGGAATTCCATACACTTTTTTCATATTTAAAGTGGCTCAAATAATGGTAAAATTTCAAAACAAGTGGTAATAGGGTCGAAATATGTCTATAAAATAGCTCTTGTACTAGCTTCTAGGTCATTTGGTCCAATAACATCAAGGTTTAGTAACTTATTAAGCTTAATTTTACCTTAATCATTCTAATTAATTTTAATTACATTCACTAATATTTTTATTAAAAAACTATGTTTACCTCATTATAAATTATAAATTATTCTTATTACAAATATTGATTCCATTTTTCGAAATTCCAATCACATAAGTGGCATAAATTAACTCAATTTTAACCCCACAAGCGAGATGACAATGCAGGTTTTTAAGGTAAGAAAACCAAATGTTTGACATGTTTTTATGGTCAATTTCAAAGTTAAATTGATTCCAATGATATAAATTGGATTAATTTATAAAAATATTATATAATTAAAATTTAAAACCTATTTAAAATATAATTTTACCTTATAAATAAATTAGATTAAAAAACAGTTTTGAACTAAAATTCACTATTTTTCACTATCCATTTAAAAAATGAAACTTAATAGAAAAATAATTTTTTTTTACCATAACATATTTTTTATTTTTATCTTCCAAATACGAAGTTTATTTTTAAATATTAAATTTATAAAAGGGTCGAAAATTATATTTAAAATGAGTTCTCTATTAAAAGGCGGCCAAAATACCTTTATAAAAATATACTATTTTTTATATAATATTGGGTTTGTTATTATATTAATCCTATATAATATATATTATATGAGTTCATAAATATATAGGTTGGTTATATAATATATAAATTTACTATATTATCTCTCTAAAAGTGTTATAATATAATTGACTATGAAAACGTGACTAAATAATGTTTTGTTTAAATCAAGTGTTGTGTGTATTGAAAGGATATCAAAAAAATCTAATGAAAAATATGGTAAAGTATTGAGGTGATATAAGATAAATTTCATAAGACATTTTTCCCAAAAAATGGGAAATACCCACTTAATATGTTATTTTTCTGTAGATGAAAACCATATATAGTCATTTAAATACCCACCGCTATAAAGGGTATAAAGTTTTATTTCACAGGACCTTAGAAAATGAACTCTAATATGGTGTGTATTCACCATAATTTTGGTCTGTATTAAACAAAAAAACAGAATATTGTAATGTCTCGGTTTCGGGTGCCTCCCAGTGGTGCTCCATACCCAGTTGGTCACACGACCTCAAGCGTATTTCCCCAAATGAAAGAGGTTTCCAACTAGCAGTGAGGGACTTGGGTGTGATAGTGGGGAAACTATTCCATCATAGGTAGAGTAATACAATGGAAATAAATAGATAACAATAGAAAAAGTAGTAATAACATGAAATAAGTAAACAATGGAATACTGGAAGTAATAAATAACTAGAACACATGTATATAAATGATGCATGATACATATGTCTAGGAAAGAAGCCAAATAAGTTAAAATTATGGAATACAGTACTAAAACAATGTACAAAGAAAACAAAAAAACTCCAGTAGCATCGCAAGCCTAAGCTTGGTCCCGTGCTCTCTAGCTCCACAACAGTCAAGTACCTGACATAGAAGGGTGCTTTCCTTTATCTATAACTGCAATAATATTATCTGTTTGGGCCCAAAAGCATGACCCAAACAGGGTATGAGGCGAATCTCAGTAGGCAACCACCTGAAGATCTATGCCTAACAGTCAGTGAATATATATGGTACACAATAAGCAAAATGAAGCAGTAAATAAGGAAGTACTAAAAAGTAAACAATCCTACAGTTTCAATTGAATTCATTTACATATATCAAGTAAGCATCTAATAAAAACAAGTAACCCTCTAGGAAGTACTCATAGCCTATTCCCTCTGTTTCAACCAATGAAAACACAATCAACCCTCTGGGAAATAATCACAGTCTAACCCCTCTAGTTCAGCTTTTAGTAAATAATCTCTAAGGAAGAAATCACCGTCAATTCCCCCTCTGGTCTTGTATAGTTAAACTACAGACACTCTGGGGAAGCACTCAACATCCAATTCCCCCTATGGTCTCGTAGCATTGAACTACATACACACTAAGGGAGCACAAATTCCACCCCCTATGGTCTCACAACGTGAAAGTAAACAGACACTATGGAGAAGCCCTCATTATCCATTCCCCTTATTGTCTACTACACCAGGTTACCACAACCCCATGTAAGTCAATCATGCACAAATGATGTTCAACAACCAAAGTAATCCTCAAGAACTACCTGGATAAACATTTAAAAATAATATCACAATAGCAAATAAAATCACTCTATCCTAACAACACGTGGCATGGAAAGCAAGTACCCTAACATACAAAGATAGAACAAATGGTCAATATCAAAACAAGCATGGGAAACACATCCCTAGCATGAAAAATAACCCTATTTACAATCAAAAAACCTCTACTAAGGAAAAAATGGAATATCATGCATTAACAGGGCTAAAATCCCTAAACACGCAACACCCCGTTCTTGGGTATTGGGCACTTTTGCACATAATATTCAAACACTAACTTCAGAAAGTCACAAATCACCCACATGGGCATTTTATGAACGATAAACTTGAACAACATCCACTAAATCAATATAGAACATGGTAGATCTATAAAAACATCTAAAATGTTCAACCAAAAATATTGCACGAAAGGAGAGAAATCAAGAAATGAGGCTCAAGAAGAAGGAAGAACTCACCATGGTGATTCTAAAGCAATCGATGATGATTGATTCAAAGAACATAAGGTGGGTCGGGGGATCGGAGAAGAATCACTGGATTTGGTCGCTCTTAGATGTGATAGACCTAGAAGAAGGCGTTTATTCCAACTAGATGCGACCTTAGTCCGATTTAACATTTAAAAAGAAAATTAAATGGCATATCTTTTAAAAGTACATGGCATGTATATGACTTTATCGGGCCCCACTTTAGGCCCTCTCTAGGTCACCCCACACGACCATGTACTCGGCCGTTACATGGCCAGTACACGGTCACCTATGACAACTGGGTACATGGTGTGTACTCATAAGTACACGATATATACTCCTTAAATTTCTAGATTCTCCTCTTTTCCTCAAAAACACTAGAAAAGAAAAACCCATACCTGAAAGGAAGGTCCGGGTTGTTACAAATAAAATATCTTTTATTATAGAGTGAAGTTTCATAGATGAAATATGTATGTATATGTATCTTCTATCACTCTTCACATGGTCTCTACAAAACAAAACATCCCCCAATTTTACCCTAAAAATAATTATCCGGATAGAGAAGTAATTGATGAAATTCCATCACTCAAAACAAAAAAGGAATATCAATCCCATATCCTCTTTGTTCTTAAGGAGGAGGAACTTGATAACACCCATATTTCTTTTTAATAATGTGTATTAAGAACCATTTATGAGCTTATACAATGGAATCTGTGCACCAATGAAGATTCAAAACCCACATTAATATGTGTGGCCATGTATCTTGAAAAACTAGAGTAATATATTACATTTTCTAATTAATATAAGGTTGTTTTTACATGGAATTATATGTAAATTCTAGGATTAGACCCCTTTGTTGTCATCTATCACCCTCTAAAATAGTTATCATAGTTATAAATAAGCTTTATGGAAGATGAATCCATCACCTGGATCCTTGGTGGAGGCTAAGGTGAATAAATTAATCAAGGAACATTTTAATTGGTAATTTAATATCCCAAGTTGTTAGATCACACTGAAACTATAAATAATAAGAATGAAAAAATCATAGACTGTATATATTTTTAGGACCTCAATCAACCTTTCATAAAGAAAAATATTATGGTACAAATAATGTGATTGTCATCAATGTGACAATGGGAACTTAATCCCCTTCCTTTATAGTTATATAATTTAAATATAAAATAATTTAGATTGATCCCAAATATTAATAATCTTTGACATCAAGGTATTCCAAGGGTTTTACTATTATCAAGTGATTCCCTCTAGTCTTAATAATTCCAAATACACTTATTAATGATCCACACATGATATCTTGAATCTCCTTCTAGAAAAAAAATAATGGAGTATTATGAAAATTATTTGGTTGTCAATTCATTCCAATGATATGATCATTTCATGAACCTTGAGGTGGTGTTCACTTGGTTATGAAAATATTTCCTGAAGATTAACCCCTCTAAGTACATATTTAGGGTCACCAATTGGGATTTCATTATATTTTTTGTTGAATATCAAGGTGTCAAATTAAATATTTTAAAGACAAAGGCCATTATTAAAACTCTGCATCCTTAAAACCATTGAGAGTTGAGAGGCCTTCACATGTATTTTTATTACATCAAAATATTTTCTTTAAACCTCACTGGAATGTTTCTTCCCTTTAAAAACATATGAATAAAGGCATAACTTATCAGTGGAAAAAATATTGGATAAGTGCATTCAACAAATTAAAACAATATCTTTAACTCTCTTCAATTTTTATGTCACCCATAGAAGTGAAACATCTTTTATTCTATATGAAAAATCTAGTGTTATCCCTTGGTCCTCTCCATACCCAAAAAATGATCATGTTAAAGGAAAAAAATTATACAACCTCATTCACACAATACTGGAAGCTGAGATAATATTCAATATAATGAAGAATAATTATCTTGCTTTGATAATTTTTTTACATTATTTAAGACCCTACTTGTTGCATTATAATATATATTCATTCTTTCATGTCAACCCTTTGAAATATATTCTCAATTATTTTATGTTTATTAGATTCCAAACAAGATTGGATGGTTTTCATTAATATTTAGACATATGATTTGTCTCTCAAATGTTTTCCAAAGGAAACATGCTTTTAAATTTCTTATCCTCCCACCCAACACTATAGGGATCAATTTTGGAAATAGAACTACTCTATTAGTAAATATTCTCCTTCAATAAAACTTCCCAAACATGGTAAATATACTTAGGTGACACATCCGAGAGTTTAATGAGTAAAAAATATAAAGGATATTAAATTTAATAGGGTCATCTTAGGGATCATTTTTTACTTCCATTACATGGTAACTCTTTCCATAATCATTCCTCATCTCTATTGGATGCATTAATAATGAGGTAGAAAATCAAGCCTTAATTATATGGTTCGAATTATCTCAATAAATCTTGATCACTTTTCTTAATGTCAAGTGTGAAATATAGTTTACTATTGAACTAATCAATGTATAATTTTTCTATAATAATTAGGGGTTGATAACCTTACTTGACCAAACATGATAATTAAAGGAAAAATTTACCATAGATCTATGTATATCTCATATTCTGTGGCTACAAAATTCCCAAGAAGATACATTGGTTAACTTGGATACCACCCTCTCCAACATAGATGTGGCATATCAGAGGGTGGTGGAACACTTATCTAAAAATGAAATAATGGAAGTAAAATAAATTGATTCAATCCCTCCACAAAAAAATATATTTCGATCAAGATGTTTAAAAAACCAAATATATGACATAAATAATAGACTATCTCAACCATGGATCTCTCTATAAGATCGAGCTAGAAGGGAATAAGTTCATAGAAAGGTCGTGAAATTCATTCTTCGTAATGAATCAAATTCTTCACAAATAATTTATAATAGAATCATTGATTGGGTCCTCCTTAGGTTAATTAAAAGAGTAGATACCCTAATTGTCAAGAAAAAAGTTTACTCAAGTATAAATGGTTCTCATCAAATGAGATTCATGCTTTTTTATGAAATCAAGAGTCTTGGGTAGTTTTACACTTCAATTAGGCACAAATATGTGAAATTAACAAATAAATTCATCACATGTAATGTCTATGAAAATTCTATCAAAAAACTCCTATATTTTTTTCATGACACAAGGTATTGTTTATCTTTTTCAACAGGGGGTCTAGATATTATGTTACCATAACCTCTAGTTATGTTCTGATAATTCAAGTTCATCCTCACTACCACTGAATTCTACTTAAAATGTATCTAAGTTATCTCTTTAAAGTATCTTGAACTAAAATACATGACTACGTTCTTAAAATTCGACATCATCAGTATATTTAGAGTCCTTACTAATATCCTCATGGATAATGGAATTTTTTTTGGTGTGAATGAGTTTAAAAAGTTATACCCAGAGTACAATATCCTGTAAAACAACTCCTCTTGATATTATATGGCTTTTAATGGATAAATAGTGGTGTCTAATAAGAATATATCAAATATCTTATATAATATGGGGTATATTGATAAAAGTACATGGAAAAAACATTTGAATACATTATGGGATAATCATAAAACTATACACACCCCTACACATGATACCTTATCTTCATTATATTATATGATATAAGATTTATTACCAATATAGGTTTAATTAACCTCACTGAAAATTATTTTTATGTCAAATTTACCAAATTTATTCCACTCAGGTTGGATTAGTCCTTGAAATGTCTAGATTTCTTTCTAGGAGACATGTAGAAACTATTAAAAGTGATAAATAATTTTTTCCATTTTTTTATACCTAAGAGTAATAACATAACATATTTAGGAACATAATAAAATTATATTGAATCCTATAATTCCTCCTCCTCCTTAGTTGATTTATATTGACCACCAAATTCATCATACAATGAAAATTCAGAACATTCTTATTGATTTTGGGTCACTGTATACTCTGAGTTATCTAGGGATATTTATTTCGTCAGTTTCTTATTCCTCCTCAATAAAATAGTTTCCTAACCTTAAACCAATTTTTTTTAGGTAATATGTCCTAGGTAGAAAAATTTATTCCTTACAGGGATACTAGCAGTTATATTCACTTCACAATGGGTATTATCCCCAATAAAAAATAGAAAAATATAAAAAACTAGTATTTATACTTATAAGTATATCATGAACATTTCTTAAATCTACAATACAGTCTTTAACTAGAAAATAATCCACCATTATAGGATAAGTGCACCTCTCATACTCGCATTTTTGACAGGTACAACACAACCCGCCTATGACCTCACTTTGCCCTCTCATGAAGTGGTAAAGCACATGGAAAAGGAAAGTGAGTGAGGGGGTTGAAATGTTATGAAACACTCATTTATGTAAGTATATTATATTCATTAGGAAAATTATACTATATTTATTATCAACCCCCAGATGTGCACATTGGTAGGAAAGAATACAAGATTAGTCATGATTCTATAAAGGGTAATAATCCTTTCTTTATTAGTTTTTAGTCATAAATTTACATTGGAGATATGGAGGAGGAGTTGGAACATAGGGTTTTGAGTTATTTATTTCATGTTATTATATACATTTTTTATTTCTCTTAGATATTGGGTTTGAAAAATTTATAAATTTCCACTATGATGTTTGATTTAAAATGGATTCTATTTAAATATATTTTTATTCTCATGATTTTTTGGATAATTATTTGAGTGTAAACCATTACTCAATGGTTCATTATTACCCCTTACCACTTATTGATAGCCTCTGGAGATTGGGGATTGTGCTTGAGCTCATATGGAATCCTGAGATGTGTCCCAAGATTTAGGCTCCCTGGCCACAGTGTTACAAAAGTGGTATCATTGTATGGTTTTTTTGTTGAGTATTGAGAATTATAATAAGAAAAATGAATAATGTGGTTGTAACTCATAGTGAAAACATAAAATTAAATATATAACCATTTTATAGTGAACTTAATGTTATGAGTAAATCCAGATAAAATAGAGAAATTATTGATGATGTAATATGACTATTATTTTCTCAATGTTAATCCATGACGGGTCATAGAAAGAAATATTTCATGAATCATGTTATGATGGTAATGTTTTCATCACAAGTTCATGTTTATGAATAAATAAATTTCATTAATGAAAATTAATTTCCAAAGTATAACTTTATTTTGATTTTCCAAATGTTATATTGAAATAGAAGTCTTGAAAAACTATTTGAATTGCTTTGAAAAATTAGTTGGGAATGGGATTATTTAAAGAGAAAAGGGAATAAAAAGATTCCTAGATATTATAATGAAATAAATCATTGAAAAAACGAGTGATTGAGACATCATGTGATTTTAAATAAGATATTTTGATATGATATAGAATCATGTTTCCTAATGGAGTTCTAGATAGATGTGGGATAGGAGTTAAAAATATTTCCCTCATAGATCTTCATCTAGTGAGTATTATTGTGTAAGATATCTTGATAGTTGGTAAATACACTAATCAATAAATGCTGAGGGAGGTGTGTTAGATCATAGAGTTTCAGAAGCTGAATCCAAAATCATTTATAGGTTATACTAGAAAAAATGGGTGTAAGAGTGGTTATAAAATATCTACCATATGTTTTATTTTTCATAGAGTACGAAGACCTTTAAGGCTATGTTTCGATCTTATTTCCTAGAGGAACCATCGAAGTTATGGGAGTCAATAAAGGAAGTGGTTCATTATAAATATTTTAATTGTAAGGTATTTCGTAATATCTTTAATGATTAATATTTACAAGATTAATTTAGGTTTTCTAGAGCTCAATAGGTTTTAAAATTTATGCCATGAAAATGTTTGTTATGTAATTGTTGGAACCAGAAACCACATCCATGTAATTCACCAAATTATTCCAAACATGATAAAAAATTATAGCTCGTTTTGAAGGCTTCGATTTGACTAGTCGTGGAGCCCGAACAGAGTTATGGATCAGAAGTTATGGTCATTCAAAGTCAGGCTGTTGGAAATGGCCATCCAGGATAGTTTTGGGGAAAAGTATGGATTTACACGAAAAAATGGAATCTTGGATGAAAAAAATGGAATCTTTCATGAAAAATGGAATCTTGCATTCAAGAACAGAATATTACACGCAATAAAGTAATTTTGCACCCAACCCCTCGTGTAAACCTATTACACGCCAAATGTGGTGTCAAACACCCCTTTGTGTGTGCACCTATTGTAGGTTGCTCGAAAAACTACTTGCATGCTCTAAATTTTACGTGAACCAACTTTAAATTATTTTCTTATAAATACAAGTGCACCCCCTTCTTTTAAGGTGGTTTTGGAGGTCGGCCACCGCTCTGATGTGCATAAGACCACCCTTTTCACGCTTGCATGGAAAATAGGAACCCTCAATGGGAGATTTTGCTTGATAGGTCCCATATCGGTCCACTTTCATGCGGGCCCATGGTGGTTTGATCCTTGCCTGAACCCTTTGATGCCCAAGTCATGTGCGCGGAAAAGCACCTCTTGTGTGCAAAACACTAAACTTGCGCGCAAAACATCCAATCTTGTATGAAACCCCTCCATTTTGTGCGCCATAGTGCCAGGTTGTCCAATCTTGCACACACTTGGGCTGCACAACCCAACATTCCACACATCCCATCCTATACATAGCCTATCTTATGCACAGTAGTATCTAGGCCCGCGCCTGCTGGTCCATACTGTGGGGGCTGCACCCTCACACCCCCGCTTGGGCCCACTACTAAGCTGTGGTCCCTTAGCTTCCGTGACTAACCCCCATCAAAAATGGAGAGTCTCACCACAAACTTTTAGGACAAGATGTCAATTTTTTCAATTATGCTCTCACCTTCCACCTATGGAATACCATTATTTGAGGTACTCCTCTGCATACCATAAAACACCTTGAGAAGAAATTTCCCTCCTAGTTCATTTCCCATATCACGAGTTTAGATTCTTATCTTCAATTCCCTAAGTACCTTGAGTCAAACAGTTCTTCAAGAAACACATCCAAACCCCAACACCTGACTTGTATACCAGGTTGAACCCGAAAGGGAAACTCTTTCATAAGTCCCAAAACCCACCATTACTAGGTGCCTTATTCCTAACAATCCTCTCTACATGATTATAAACTTTAGTACACCCTATATGAAAAATATAAGATTCCTCTTGATCCAAATAAGATATACCTTATGCACCAAGCATAAAATGCCAATAGTTTTATCTATATGACTATAAACTGTAGTAAAACCTATGTAAAAAACATAGGATGCCTCTTTCTCCAAACAAGAGATGCCTTATGTTCCAAGCATAATATGCCAATAGTCCTATATATATGACTTTAAACTATAATGAACCCTATATGAAAAATATAGGATGCCTTTTACTCTAAAAAAGAGATGCCTTATGTGCCCAACATAAGATGCCAACAGTCCTCTCTACATGACTATAAACAGTAGTACACCTTATATGACAAATATAGGATACCTCTTTCTCTAAACAAGATATGGATTATGCGCCAAGCATAAGATTCTAATAGTCCAATCTACATGACTATAAACTGTAGTATGCCCTATAATTCAATAATAGGGTGCCTCTTTTTCCAAATAAGAGATTCTTTATGTGCTAAGTATAAGATGCCTCATTCCATGATTAGAGTGGCATAATTTCATGAGTGTTGGAATCCATTCGAGCATTAATCCACTCCACCTCATGATTCATGTGTTCTTTATTCAGATATTCATCCTCTTTCATGTCTGAAGGGACCCCCTCATGGCCTGGTCCCATGCCGCATCATCTCACATACCATTCTGGGCCAACGTTCTGGAAAACATTGGATGACACTTCGAGTCAGGTCTTGTGTTTCGAACACGTTCATTAGTCGAACCTCATTTGTTTGTCCCCATTTTAGGCTAATGCAATATGGATGCTATGTTTCGAACACGATCAATAGTTATCCTCCATTTTCATTCCACCCTCACCCCATTCTGAATATTGGGCATGTGATTCAAACTTTTCATCTCTCTTTGTTCGGACTGATTCCAACACCCATGGCGTTATCCTGCTTGTGCACTAGAACATAAGTGGAGACCTCAATTATATGCCTCAATACACCAGTGAGTTGGGATGCACTCATGGAAAAACATGAGGAAGGCATCATGGGAAACGTCCATGCATAAGACCCATTCACCATTTCCGCTCCTTAGTGGAACCCGGACAACATCCATGCGTAAGCCCCATTCACCATTGGCACTCCTTAGAGGCACCCGGGTAGCTTCCATGCCTAAGCCCCATTCACCATTTCCACTCCTTAGCAGCACCCAGACAACCTCCATGTGTAAGCCCCATTCACTGTTGCCGCTCCTTAGCGGCACCCGGGCAACTTCCAGGCTTAATCCCCATTCACTTTTGTCTCTCATTAGCAGTACCTAGGGAACATCCATGTGTAAGACCCTTTCATTGTTTCCTATATTTAGTGGAACCAAGGTAGCTTCCATGAATAAGCCCCATCCATAATTTCCACACCTTAGGGGAACCAGGGCTACTTCCATGTGTAATCCCAATTCACTATTTCCACTCCTTAGCAGCACTCGAGTAGCTTCCATGCATAATCCCCATTCACCATTGTTGAGCCTTAGTGGTACCCAACCAACTTCCACGTGCAAGCCCCATTCTCTGATGCTGCTCCTTAGCGGAAACCAGGAAGCTTCTATGTGTAAGCCCCATTCAATATTTCCGCTCTTTAGCTGCACTTGGGAAATTTACATGGGTAAGCCCCGTTCACCATTTCTGCTCCTTAGCGGTACCCAAGTAGCTTCCATGTGTAAGCCCCATTCACCGATGTCGCTCCTTAGCGGCACCCGGGTAGATTCCATGCATAATCCCCATTCACTATTGTCTCTCTTCCGTAGTAGGTGGGACACTATCCACCTGTAAGCCCTATCATGTCTCCGGGTCATTTTCCTCTGTGTATACCCTAATTCCATGACTCTCCCTTCGAACTACATGGGTTTTTTATTCCGTTCGTCTACACAGGGCATGTAGGAAACATCCATGATGTTCTATCCCAGCCAATGGTAAATGTTGGTGTTCCCCATTCTTGGGTGCACTCTACCAGATCTTCCCTTAGTGGTGTCCATACCAATTTTCACGGTGTGACATCTTCCCTTTATGGGACACACCAACCATGGTCCACTCTCATTGGGTGTTCTGACCTATCCATTCTGTGTTTCCCATTATGGGGTATACTCTTTTTGATCCTCCCTCAGTGGTGTCCAGATCATCCTTCACGGTGTGATATCTTCCCTCCATGGGACACACCACCTCATATTTATCCTCATTATGTGTTCTGATCCACCCATCTAGTAAAACATCCAAGTGCTCCCTCCTAGGGATGTACCCATATAATCTATCTCTATGGGATGTCTTCGCAATACATTAAACTCATGGCCTACCTCATGTTAAGCATGAGATGCCTGAGGAAAAACTAATAAGACACACCTTTTGTAACAACTATCTCCGCTAGATGTTAAACTCAGAACATACCTCATGTTAAACATGGTAAGATGAGGAAAACCATAGATACATGCCTCCAGCATGAGATACCCCATGACCGACATGAGATTCCTCAGGTTCTGAACCCTTGAGATGCTCTCTTATAAAAAAAATATAGGTTCCCCAATGTCCACACATCTAGAAATTCTCCAAAATCCCAGATGTTGTCATCTACTCCAACCAAATGTTGTTGCCCTGTCAAGACCCTTAAAAATGATCTTACAGAAGAAGTGCTATTAATCGTCATAAAAAAAGATATGGAACTGGGAATGAGATTCACAAACAATGACTTAAATCTATGAGGGAGACCCAGACCAGGTGACAATTTCAAAGGAGGAATCCACGGAAGGAGGAACCGACATCCCATCATCCCATTTTGATCAAGGAGAAAACGTCCCTGAATAAGTGACAGATGCCAACCACCATTGGAAATCAGGAATGCGGGGAAAAAACTAGATTATCCTCCAAAAACGGATGCACACCCTAGAGAAAGCGTCAAAAACAGAAATGGTGAACCTGACGTGAATCTCTTCTCCATCAACAGCGAGTAGAAAAAATATGTCGGTAAAATTGAGGCATCAACAATGTGAATCACCTATCCCTCATGTGTGAGAGGATGAGTAACAATGGGTATGTAAAGATATGAGGTCATCGACTCCTTTCCAAATATGATTCCTTAAGAGGCCATGCGAGGGTAATCAGCCCCCGACTCTAATGGCTCCTCACCGACTCCATCGCCTTAAGAGGTTGCACAGGGGGAAACCACCCCTAAATTAGAGGACCAGTTTGGGATATACCTAACACTAAGGGGGGGGGGGGGTTGAATCAGTGTTGGGTAGTTTTTAAACCAATTCCAACTTTTATCCCTATACCTCTTGACCTGTTAGGATCTTGATTCTATTATTCTCTTTTCCCTGTCGAATGCAATAATAGAAAGCAGTAAAAATATGCACATGATATTTTTACAAGGTTCACCACTCAATAAGAGTATCTACTTCCTTTTCATGCATGGGTATGACTAGTGCATGTATTCTCCACTTTAATGTAATATGCTGTTACAATGGAGTGTCTAGGAAAATAATCCTCTATCCATTGTAAGTCCCTACACATTAGAGGGGGGTGGGAAAAAATCTTCTTCCCTAGACTGGTGATAGTATAGTCCAACTTAAAGCCTCTAGATGGTTCTTTATACTGCCTATAGAGACAATCCTCTTTCTTCTTGATAAGGTAGGTTCTGCTCTGGGTCTTCTTTAGTGCTCTTCACTTGATTACTTTCAAAGTAGTTGGCAAGAAATTCTTCCTTCTTTCCATCTCTTCTTTTCTAGTGCAACACCAACTGCACTAGGATTCTTGTTTCTTATTCTTAGTGAAATAACCAACTGCACTAAAACTTTTTCTCTCTTCTTGTCTAGAATCACATATACCAATGTGATTATTCAGAAATTGAGGATTATCTCACATAGCATCATCTGAATTTGAACTGCCCTAAATAATTGTAGGCTTCAATTGGGCATACTCTATTATTTTTCTTATTATTCTCTTCTTTATATGCAGAAAACCTAAAATCTGAACACTCTTCTTCTTCTTCTTCTTCTTCTTCTACTTCTTCAATGAAAAAACCAGCTGCACTGAAACCTACTCTTCTTCACGCATTCTCTTTCAGTGAAAAACCACCTGCACTGAGCTCTTATTATTCTTCTTCTTGCTAGAATCACAAGTTATCTTTGTGATTGTAAAAAAATGAATTATAGATCAACTTAGCATCATCACAGTTGAACAGAAGCTGGTAAGAACTTCTAGAACAACACATATCTTGCACGATAATCCTTAATTGTGTGCTACCTGGCTTGCGCGCCTCCCTGCTTGCACGCCTCCCTAATTGCATGTGATCAAATACTTGCGCGGCACAATTTTTCATAGCTCACAACTTGCGTGCCAAATTTGGTTTATCCACACTCCCTGTTTGCACACCTCTGACAACTTGCGCTCCAAAACTTGCACGACGTAACTTGTGCGTCACAAATTCTGCACCAAAACTTGTGCGACACAACTTGCGCGCCACCCTACTTGTGCGCCTTTGAAATAAAACTCATTTTCACGCCACTTCAGCTTGTGCGCCACCTTCTACACTTGTACGATCAGAGCTCAAATTTTATCTTAAGTGTTGAGCCTTAAAAAATGAGGAGGCTAGTCGTCTATTTATAGGCATTTTGGTGACCTGCGCACCACATACACTTGCTCATCGCTCCATCACTTGCGCGCTGCTCCATCACTTGCATGTCGCTCCATCACTCGTGAACCCATTCTTTCCTTTGTCATATTTTTATATGATGATGTTGGAATATGACTTGCGCACAACATGCACTTGAACGCCAATACTTGTGCGCCAATACTTGCATAACACTCTTGACTTGCGTGACACTTTTTAACTTGCGCGCCACTTTATTTCCTTTGTCATATTTTGATCGAATGATCTTTGAAATTTGACTTGCGCGCCACTTATACTTGGGTGCCACCACATGCGCGCCACCACTTGTGCGCCAATACTTGCATGCCACTTTCTTTCCTTTTCCATATTTCTGAAATACTTCTATTTGAAATATGACTTTTTCACCTCTATAGCACTTGCGCGCTGACACTTGCGTTCCACCACTTGCACGCCGCCACTTGCGCGCCTTCTTATTGACTTTATCATTTTTGGACAGTATGATATTTGGAATGTGTTTTTTCCAAAAACACTTCTTTACTCTCTCTATCCTTCATACGGCTTGCACCACAAGTTCTCAAAACTTTTGATGGTTATAAAATAAAAATAAGCAAAGCATCATCTGATTTAGTCCATTCTTTTTAGAATATGAATTCCAAAGTGCATCTTCATCCTCACTTCAAATCCTCAATTCCTTTTGGAGTGTTAATTCTAAAGAACTCCAATCATCTCTCTTTATCCCAAAGTGGAGGCTTGAGGCTTCTTCAGATAACTTCAATGTTGCAGATAATGTATCACCTTTGATACATGCATTTGGAACTTTAAGAACAGTGCAACAATCATCTGATTTCAAGGAAATGTGTAATTCATGACCATCTTAGAATGAAAATTCCTTCCACACTCTCCCATCTTCTTCAGCCGTCATTCTCTACTTCATTAAAATCATATGATTCATTTCTTCAAGTAAGATCTTGCATGGTTCTCATGAAATTGTGAAGTATTTCATGGTATTCTTTAAATCCTTATTCTTCTTCAATCATCCTTAGATGGATGATACTTCACTATTCTTCATTATTGTAGACAATGTGTCACCTTTGACACAAGTTCTTTGAACATAGTATCAGTTCAACAATTGTCTGAATTAATCTTCTTAGAGAATTGCTCAATTATGACATCCAATGCTATGATTCCATAACAATTCTCTAGGAAACCTCAATTTGGCCAATCTCCACTAACTTTTTAGTCCTTCTTCATATCCTTCTTCAATTTGACAAGTATTGACAACTGTTGACAAAAAAAATACAATCTTCATACACAAAGTGGTCCCAACAATCTCCCCCTTTGTATTTTGTTGTCAATACCACAAAGTCTCCTCAAATGAATGTGTCAATGTCAAAATAAGAATATTATCTCTCCCCTTTCATTTCAAACTTTTATTTCACTTTCTCTCCCCCTTATTGGCAAGAAATACAAAGTTCATGGTAGAGAGGGTATCAGTCCTTACTTAAGTAGTGTTCCAAAAATCATTTCACTCTATGTCTACCTGAGAAATTCTCGATGTAGAAAACAAGAGAATTTGATTTAGACAACATACCTATCCATTATCCACTGATCGTGATACCTCATGAGATGATATCTCCTACACTTGTCTTCAAGGGTTTTCCACTTTCATTCCAGGACAAAGTTATTGAATGTGATAGGAAATAATAAATCCTGAAATTCCTGCACTCACTTCAACAAAAGGATCAAAAACATTCAAGTACAATTAGCAGGATAAGTGGTATTGGGGAACTTTTATTCTTCTTATGTCACTGATTGACCTAGTTACTCCCCCTTTATAAAAATAAATTTATTTTGAGTAACCAAGGATGAGAGATTAAGAAAAGAAATACCTTTTCCAATGACATGATCTTCATACAATCTTCAGAGTAATTGAATTTTATACAAACTGATGTTGATAATGATTAAGATAATGACTCTGACAGCTTCTTCATGTGTCTCCCACTCAAGGGAACACTTCTCATCACTAAATCCCAGGTTTTCCCGCTGAGATATTACTTCACCTTCAATTAGTTGTATGATAATAACAAATACATGATACACAAAGATTTAATGGAATAAGGTGGATCCTTATTTATCCATCAATGTGAACAACAAGGTTGAGATGATCTTATCAACCCAGATGCTCCATTCTTCACACTTTCACAAATTATCTTCAATGACGACTGTGATTGTGTGGAATTCACTATTTCTTCCATCTCCTTATGTGTGAGTCTTCTTTCTTCAAGAGCTTTTAAAGCACTCGAATCTCCTGGCGAAACATTTATCTTCTTGAGGAATTCTTATTGGGTCAGATTAAATTCAAATCATCTTCTAACAGTGTGACCAGCCTTGTTGCACCTCACACATAGAGCTTATTTGCCTTTATGTAGAATCATTCTTTTGTTTTTAGAACTAGCTTTATCTTGTGCATCTTCCATATTTCTCATTCTTTCCAAATCTTCTGGCCAAACCACAAAAATATCATTACAGACTGAGGCATCATGATTGGATCTTCTACATGGCTTCTTCTGAGTGGATTTCTTCTTAGTAGTTATTTTGGATGCACCACCCCTCACCTTCTTGGAAATAGAATCCAAGGGCTTCTCAGCTTTTCTTCTTGGGATATTCTTGGGAGAATTTGTGTTTACAAAATTGTTTTGATTTCTTCCCTAGGATGATTCTTCATTCTTATCTAGCTATTTTGATCTTCTTTTCTTATCAGCTTTGGTACCTATTGAGGTGAACATGCACCATTCATGTGACCACTCCTATTTCATACATCATATATGTTATCCAATATTCCAAATATGTTTGCAGTATAGAAATGATTTTGAATCTGTGGATGTTGCTTCTTCTTCTCTATCTTTCTCCCCCTTGAGATGGGATTTATTTGTGCTTTTACATTTAAGGGATTTTACCAACAATATAGTGCACAATGCCCAAACCTATTGCAGCACCAACATTGACCAACAAACCTTGACTTCTTGTTATCTTATTGATAATGTTGTTGAGTCTTTTTCTTGGTATGTTTTGATTTCTGTGGGTATCTATCTTCCACACTCTTTCCCCTATCCATGGTGATAGGTTTCATCTCACTTTTGTTCATCCAAACTTGTTTCGAATTTTTCTTCCAACCTGCACTTTTTGTAGAAGCAATTTTAGAAACCTTAATACAAGTTGGTATGGATGATACCTTTACTTTCTTAGATACTTGTGATGGATCAATAAGTGAAGTTATGATCTTATTATCACATATTTGAGGTCTTTTGATAGTAGAATCCTCCAGTGAACATTGGGTACTACCAGCAACTGTTTCCTTCTTTTGTGAAGACTCAATATGTGTCTTATCAAGATTGGTCAACTGATCTTACAACTCTAGACATCTCATATTGAGGATGACCTTTTGGTCTTCAATCATAGTCATCTTATCTTCACAAGCCATCTTCAATCTTTCAACTTCATCTTCATGCATCTTTACTTTTTTTTGTAAAAAAGAGTCAAGTTCATTGATCTTCATGGAGTTATCTTCCAAATATAACTTTTTGAACTAATTTCCCCTTTTCAGCTCATCTTCAAGTGCATGGATCTTATCTTCCATAGTCTTGTTGAATCCCTCTTTCTCTTCAATATCTTTGGACCACTATGAAAGAACTTACTTTAAATCCCCTCTTTGTTGCTTCAAAGGCTCCAACCTTTCTGGAGAGATTTAAACATTCGACAATTTTTGCTTGTAAGCCTTTCTCCAAAGCATCAGTTTCTTCTTCCAGTTCAGTGATATTTTCCTGCATGAATTGAAACACTCCCCAAACAAGAGATTCAATCTCTTCAGGAATAACGTGCAGAATCATTCTTAATCTGTCAACTGATATTTCTTGATATGTTGTAGATTGATCATCACCACATGTGCCAACATTTTCATCATGAGAATAATTTCCAAATGTACTAACACATACCACCTTATCATTTGCGGTAGGAAGGTTATCCATCTTCTTAGTGTAAACTTGATCCAACTTCTCATAAATTTCCAAATCTGGCGTGTTTTCAATCTCTTCCAGATATATAGAACCAGATACATACTCTTCTTTAGATATGAGGGACTTCTTCTTCAACTTTCTCTTCTCCTTATTTTTCCTATTCATCATGGTCTTGATAGATATAGCCTTAAGTTCAGAGATAACTAAATCTTCACTGAAATTTCACTTCATTGGTAATTCAGGAAAGAAACTCAAATCATCAAAAGAGAATAAATTCACTGTAGAGAATCCAACAGAGGTTATCCTTCCCTCTAATACCAATTAAGAGGACCAGTTTGGGATATACCTAACACTAAGAGGGGGGGTGAATCAGTGTTGGGGAGTTTTTAAACCAATTCTAACTTTTATCCCTGTACCTCTTGACCTGTTAGGATCTTGATTCTGTTATTCTCTTTTCCCTATCTCATGCAATAATAGAAAGCAGTAAAAATATGCACCCGATATTTTTACAAGGTTCACAACTCAATAAGAGCAGCTACGTACTTTCCATGCATGGGTATGAAAAGTTCGTGGATTCTCCACTATAATGTAATATGCTGTTACAATGGAGTTTCTAGGAGAACAATCCTCTAGCCAGTGTAAGTCCCTACACTTTGGAGGGGGGTGGGAAACAATCCTCTTCCCTGGACTGGTGACAGTCTAGTCCAACTTACAGCCTCTAGTTGGTTCTTTATACTGCCTATAGAGACAATATTCTTCCTTCTTGATAAGGTAGGTTTTTCTCTTAGTCTTATTTAGTTCTCTTCACTTGATTAATTGAAAAGCAGTAGGTAAGAAATTATTCCTTCTTTCCTTCTCTTCTTTTCTAGTGCAACACCAACTGCACCAGGCTTATTCTTTCTTCTACTTAGTGCAAAAACCAACTGCACTAAAAATTATTCTCTCTTCTTGGAAAGAATCACATATACCAATGTGATTATTCAGAGACTGAGGATTAGCTCCCATAGCATCATATAAATTTGAACTGCCCTAAATAATTGTAGGCTTCAATTAGGCATACTCTATTCTTCTTATTCTTCTTCTTCTATTCTTTCTATGCAGCAAACCTGTAAGCTGCAAACTCTTCTTCTTCTTCTTCTTTTTCTTCTTCTGCTTCTTCAATGAAAAAACCAGTTGCACTGAAACCTACTCTTCTTCACACGTTCTCTTTCGGTGCAAAACCACCTGCACCGAGCTCTTCTTATTATTATTCTTTCTAGAATCACAAGTTCTCTTTGTGATTGTAAAAACAATGAATTATAGATCAACATAGCATCATCAAAGATGAACATAATCTGGTATGAACTTCTAGAACAACACACATCTTGAGCACCAATCCTTAATTGCACGCCACCCGGATTGCGCCCCTCCCTGCTTGCGCACCTCCCTTTTTGCACACCATCAAATACTTGCATGCCACAATTGTTCACAGCTCACAACTTGCGCGCCACCTTTGGCTTATCCAAACTCCCTACTTGCGCACCTCTGACATCTTGCGCACCAAAACTTGCGCGACACAACTTGCACGTCACAACTTGCATGCCAAAACTTACGCGACACAACTTTCATGACACAACTTGCGCGCCACCCTACTTGCGCGCCTTTGAAATAACCCTCAGCTTGCGCGCCATGTCAGCTTGTGCATCACCTTGTACACTTGCGCGATCAGAGCTCCAATTTTATCTTAAGTGTTGAGCCTTAAAAAATGAGGAGGCTAGTCATCTATTTATGGTCATTTTGGTCACCTGCGCACCACATACACTTGCACGCTGCTCCATCACTTGTGCACCACTCCATCACTTGCATGTCGCTCCATCACTTGTGCACCCATTCTTTCCTTTGTCATATTTTGGTATGATGATGTTGGAATTTGACTTGCACGCAACATGCAATTGTGTGCCAAGACATGCATGCCAATACTTTCATGACAATCTTGACTTTCGCGACACTTTCTAACTTGCACACCACTTTATTTCCTTTTTCATATTTTAATTGGATGATCTTTCAAATATGACTTGCACGCCACTTATACTTGCATGCCAATACTTGCGCGCCACCACTTGTGTGCCACCATTTTCACGCCAATACTTGTGCCCCACTTTATTTCCATTGACATATTTCTGAAATAATGCTATTTGAAATATGACTTGAATGCCTCTACAGCACTTGCGCGCCAACACTTGCGCGACACCCCTTGCGCGCCGCCACTTGCATGCCTTCTTCTGGCCTTTTTCATTTTTGGATAGTATGATATTTGGAATGTGTTATGAAAAAAACACTTCTTTAATCTCTATATCCTTCATACGGCTTGCACTATAAGTTATCCAAACTTGTGATGATTGTAAAATACAAATCAGCAAAGCATCGTCTGATTTAGTTCATTATTTTTGGAATATGAATTCCAAAGTGCTTCTTCATCCTCAATTCAAATCCTCAATTCATTTTGGAGTGTTAATTCTAGAGAACCCCAATCATCTCTCTTTATCCAAAAGTTGAGGCTTGAAGATTTTTCAAATACCTTCAATGTTGCAGATAATGTATCACCTTTGATACATGAATTTGAAACATTTAGAACAGTGCAACAACCATCTGATTTCAAAGTAATGTGTAATTCATGACCTTCTTAGAATTCCAAGTCCTTCCACACACTCTCTTCTTCTTCAGCCATCATTCTCTACTTCATTTAAATCATATGATTCTTTTCTTTATGTAAGCTCTTGCATGGTTCTCATGAAATTGTGAAGCATTTCACGGTCTTCTTTAAATCCTAATTCTTCTTAAATCATCCTTAGATGGATGATACTTCACCATTATTTATTGTTGTAAACAATGTGTCACCTTTGACACAACTTCTTTGAATGTAGTATCAATTCAACAATCGTCTGAATTAATCTTCTTAGAGAATTTCTCATGTATGACATCCAATGATATGATTACATAACAATTCTCCAAGAAACCTCACTTTGGCCAATCTCCACTAACATTTTAGTCCTTCATCTCCTTATTTATTTTGACAAGTATTGACAACTGTTGACAAAAAATACAATCTTCATACACAAAGTGGTCCCAACACTAACTCCATCGGCTCCTCACCAACTCTACTGCCTTAAGAGGTCGTGCAGGGGGCATCCACCCCCAACTCCATCAAATCCTCACCGACCCTGCCACCTTAAGAGGCTACACAAGGGGGAATCCACCCCCTGACTATATCAGATCCTCGCTGACCCTGCTACCTTAAGAGGCCGCACTGGGGAATCAGCCCCCTGACTCCATCGGCTCCTCACTAACTCCACCACCTTAAGAGGTAGTTCAAGGGTCATCCACCCCCAAATCCATTGGCTTCATACTGAATCCACCACCTTCACATGCCACATAGGGGGCATCCTCCCCTGACTCCATTAGATCCTCACTAACCCTGTCACCTTAAGAGGCCATGCAGGGGGCATCCTCTACTCCAACTCCTTCGACTCCTCGCTGAACCCGCTACCTTAGGAGGCCGCACAGGGGGCATCCTCCCTGACTCCATCGACTCCTTGCTGAATCCACCACCTTCACAGGCCATGCATGGGTCATCCTCCCCCGAATCCATTGGATCCTCACCAACCTTGCCTCCTTAAGAGTCTACGCAGGTGGCATCTTCCCCCTAACTCTATCGGATCCTCACCAACCCTGCCATTTTAAGAGGCCATGCAGGGGGAATCCGCCCCAGAATCCATCGGCTCCTTTCCGACCCCATCGCCTTAAGAGGTCGCATAGGGGGAATCCTCCCACAACTCCATTGGCTGCTTTCTGAATCCACTGCCTTCGCTAGATGCGCAAGGGGCATCCTCCCATGACTCCATCAACACCTCGCCGACCCCGCCACCTTAAGAGGCCGCGTAGGGTGCATATTTCCACGACTCCATCGGCTCCTCACTGACCTCGCCACCTTAAGAGGCCGCGCAGGGGGAATCCACCCCCAAACTCCATCAGCTCCTCGCCAACCCCGCTGCCATAAGAGTACACTGGGGGAATCATCCCCATGACTCCATCGGCTCCTCACCGACTCTGCCGCCTTAAGAGGCCACTAAGGGGGCATCCACCCCAACCCCATCAGATACTTTCTGAATCCACCACCTTCCTAGGCCACATAGAGGGTATCCCCCCTAACTCCATTGACACCTTGCCGACCTTGCAACCTTAAGGGGCCGCGTAGGGGGCATCCATCCCCCGACTCCATCGACTCCTCACCGAACCCACCCCCTTAAAAGGTCACACAAGGGGAATCCTCCCCCGACTCCATCGGCTCATTTCTGACCCCTCCGCCTTAAGATGCCACACAGAGGGCATCCTATTTTCGACTCTATCAGCTCCTCTCTAATCCTGATGCCTTCACAGGCTGCGCCGAGGGAATCTTCCCCCAAATCCATCGGCTCCTTGCTGATCCCGTTGCCTTCACATGCTGCATCGGGGGCATCAGCCCCCCAAATCCATTAGCTCCTTGCCTATCCCACCACCTTCACATGCCACGTCAGGGGCATCAGACCCATGACTCCCTCAGTTCCTCATCGACCTCACCGCATTCATAGGTCGCACTAGGGGTGTAACGTCCCAGACCCGGGTGCCACACAACGAGAGTCCCGAATCCGGTTCACCACATGACCTCAAGCGCATTTCCCCAAAAGTTAGAGGCTACCGACTAGCAGTGAGGGCCCAGGTCTGATAGTGGGGAAACTATGCCCTCATTTGTCAAAGTGTAGCGTAGTGGAATATAAATAAAACATACACCAAAATCGGAAGCAGTAAACCATACACAACTGAAATACACAACAGTAGTGGATATAACAAAAAATATATAAATGATGATGCTACATGTCTCAGGTTCTAAGAAAATAGCCAGAAAATATTATACATCAATATGATACAACCAAAAGAAGATTACAGAAGAACAAAGCAAAACAGCTGGCAGCAGCATTGCGAGCCTAGGCTCGGTCCCATGCCCTCCTACTCCTCTGCTTCAATCAAGTACATGTATAGGGACTCTTGCCCCTATCCACACCTGCAGAAACGTAATCTGTTTGGGCCGAAAAGTGTGACCCAAACAGGGTGTGAGAAATATATCTCAGTAGGCACCCACCAAAGGCCCGTGCCCAACTGCGTGTAAGCATGCAATGATAGTGTGCAATAGAAAAATGAAATAATGTAAGCAGTACTCAAAAGTAACAACTATCAGTTATATTTCCATTTTTAATATTCATTTAATCCATTTAATACAAGAAATCACCACAGTGCATTTCTACGTAAACAGTCTAGGTCCTCAGACAAGAAAACCTTACCCTCAGGTAAGTAGAACCCAACCCGCAGGTAATTTCCCTCAGGCATAACATAATTTTTCCCTCAGGCGTAGGTATTTTCACCCTCAGGCATAAAGACTATTGCCCTTAGGCACGGAAGAAGTTGCCCTCAGGCCGAAATAACTACAGCCCTCGGGCTAAATAGTGCAGTGCCCACGGGCTAATCACAACAACGCCCTCAGGCTAAACAGGTTACCGAGCCATGCCCAACATATCAAGATGCAGTAAACAAGCAATTACTCTCAAGGAAATTCTACAATTACTACATTTGAGGCATACCCTCGGGTATGGTGGCCAAACGACTAAACAAAGGAACCCACCCCCGGGGTGGTTCCAGATCCAAGCAATGATCCCAACCAGCATTTTATTATCACAATTAAATACCCTATCAATTCTAGGAATTTAAATATAGAAACGACCTCAGCCACACGACACCCCAACATGGGTTAGTGTCACAAAACACACAAAAATGCACGACAGTTGGAAAATATACACAAAGACACCTACCTTATATGCCAACGAAAGATATACCCGAACACCGACTCCAGAAACTCCCATGAACGGCGTAGATCTGACGAAGAAAAAAACTCATTCAAACGTAAATAACATATGTTAGGAGAAGAATTGGTAAGAATGGTACCAGGAGGGGAGAGGGCTTACTCGTACGGTTCCAACGAAATCATTCGAAGCCGAAACGGATTCCAGACGAACGCCCGATGGATCTTCAAAGATCCGGCCTCCTCCTTTGGCTCTAAAATGGCTCAAACGCCTCCTCTGCAAAATGAGGAGGCTACTTCCTATTTTAAGCCAGAAAAACAAAGTACACGGTGTGTACTTATGAGTACACGGCGTATACTTCTTTCATTTAATTGTTCATTTGGCGGCACTGCCACACTGTTCACCCGTCGACCTGAGTACATGGCATGTACTCCTGAGTACACGGCGTGTACTGTCGCCCAGCTGGCGGTGACTCCACCGCATTATTTTTCAAGCCTGCCGAGTGACTACACGGCATGTAAGGTACCACTACACGGTGTGTAGTCAGTTCCTACACCCCTCGTCGCCGACAAGGCTACACGCCCCGTGTAATCATCCCAACAAGGCCAAATGTACATGGCGTGTGGACAAGGTACATGGAGTGTAGTTTCAAAATTTAGCATTTTTCCCATTTTCCATATTTTCACAAAAACACTTAAGGAAAGGAAAAAAATGAAAGAAGCTCGTACCTCAAAAATAAGAACTGGGTTCTTACAAACTTCCCCCCTTATATCAATTCGTCCCCGAATTTCCCTTCCAAGGGTGGCGAAGATAAAGCTCAGAACAGCTCTAGCCACTGAGCACGTATGTCAGCCTCCCGCTCCCAGGTCACGTCCTGCACTCGGCCATGCTGCCATAGCACCCGTACGAGAGGAACTGACCAGCCTCAGAGAACCTTCATGCTCCTGTGAATGATACTGATTAGATGCTTCTCAAAGGACGCATCAAGATGAAGCTCAACCTCCTTAGGATGAAAGGTGTGAGACGGGTCTGAATGGTAGCGATGCAACTGAGACACGTGGAAGACGTCGTGTATGGCTCGGTACCGCTGCAGTAACTACAACCGATAGGCAAACAACCCAACTCTCTCCAGAATCTGAAATGGCCCCACATACCACGGTGAAAGTTTACCCTGTATCCTGATCTGTTTGTGTCCCAGCCTCGGTGAAACACGCAAGAAAACCTGATCCCCGACCACGAACTCCAAAGGTCATCTATGATGATCAGCATAAGACTTCTGGCGAGACTGCGCGGTAGCCATCTGCTTCTGAATCAACTGGACCTGCTCAGATGTCTCCTGTACAAGACGTGGTCCCAGTAAAGCTGTCTCACTTGCCTCTAACCATCACAATGGTGATCGGCATGGCCTACCATATAAAGACTCGTATGGTGCCATCTCAATAGTTTCCTGAAAACTATTGTTATAGGAAAACTCGACTAAGGGTATATGCTTCTACCAAGAGCCCCCAATGTCTAGGACGCATGCGCGCAGCATGTCCTCTAGCACCTATATCATCCGCACTGACTGGCCATCTATCTGAGGGTGGTATGCTGTGCTCAGAAGCACTTGTGTACCCAGAGCCCTCTGAAAACTCTACCAGAAATGAGACGTAAAGTGGGCGTCCCTATCTGAAACGATAGAACGAGGGATCCCATGAAGACATATGATCTCTCGGATATACAACCTTCCGAGATCGTCCACACCGAAGGTATCCTTGATCGGGAAGAAGTGAGCTACCTTCGTGAGTCTGTCCACGACAACCCACACGACATCATTGCCTCGAGGTGACCTCGGCAAATCCGTCACAAAAATCCATCACAACATCATCCCATTTCCACTATGGAATGGGCAACTGCTATAACAGCCCGGCTGGCCTCTGGTGCCCCGCCTTCACCTACTGATAGGTGGAACACCTTGTAACAAAACCAGTTATCTCTCTCTTCATACCCGGCCACCAGTACTAACGTCTCAAGTCACGGTACATCTTGGCAACCCCGGGATGAACTACCCAAGCTGAAGCATGAAACTCCCGCATCAGATCCTTGCGTATATCCCCTAAAACCCATACACGTCCATGGAAACCCAAAACCTCATCATCGCCTATCGTCCATCTGGGAGGAGGGTCCTCACTTGCCACCGACTCCCGTAGAACTAGGCCTTCTGAATCCGATAGCTGTCTCATCCTCACTCTGTCCAGGAGGGTAGACGTCATATCTAAAGAGGAAAGATAAGTCTTACCCTGACTGTCGTGCACCTCCAGATGCATCTTAGAGAACAAAGCCATGAGCTCCCACTCACCACTGGCCTCCTGCCCTGCCTGTATCTGAGTCTTCCTGCTCAGTGGATCAGCTACTGCATTTCCTTTACCAGGTGTGTAAGCAAGCTCAAAATCGAATGACTCTAGGTACTCAACCCACCTTCTCTGCCTCAGATTCAGGTCACGCTGATTAAAGATATACTTGAGGCTTTTGTGGTTGGTGAAAACCACAAAATTCTCTCCCAACAGATAAAGTCTCAAACCTCACAACGCATGCACAACTGTAGCCAACTCGAGATCATGAGTTGGGTAATTCCTCTCATGTGGCCTTAACTGCCGAGACCCGTACGCGAAAACTCGGTCACCCTGCATCAAAATGGATCCCAACCCAATCCCTGATGCATCACAGTAAACTGTATAGCTATTCCCCTGATCCGGGAGTATCAGGATTGGTGCTAATGTCAACCTTCCCTTTAGGTCCTGAAAAGCTGCCTCGCAATCTTCCAACCAAACGAACTTCACACCCTTCTTAGTCAGACCTGTCAACGGTGTTGCTAAGTGGGAGAAGTCCTGTATGAAACGTCTGTAGTAACCAACCAGCCCTAAGAAACTTCATATCTCAAACACGTTCTCAGGCTGCTCCCATGAAACTAATGCTCTCACCTTCTCTAGGTCTACTTCAACTCCTGTCTCTGAGATAATATGACCCAAGAAGTGAATCTGGTCCATCCAAAAGTGGCACTTTGAGAGCATAGCATATAGTCGATGCTCTCTCAGTGTACTCAATACGATCTCAATATGGGTGGCATGGTCATGTCGAGTGTGATAGTACACCAAGATGTCGTCCATGAATACTACCACAAATGAATCAAGATACGGATGAAACACACGATTCATCAGAGACATGAAAACTGTCGGCACGTTCGTCAGTCCGAACGACATAACCGTATACTCATATAGAACATACCTACTCCTGAAAGTTGTGAGAGGTATATCAGATGGTTTAATGTGTAGATGATGATATCTGAATCTCAAGTCAATCTTCGAGAACACTCATGTTCCACGAAGCTGATCAAACAGATCATCTATCCTCGGTAAGGGATATCGTTTCTTAACCGTCAACTGGTTCACCTACCGATAATCCCCGCAAAGTCTGAGGGTACCATCCACATTCTTCGCAAACAGGACCGGAGAACCCCAAGGAGAAGTACTGGGTCGGATTAAACCCTTTTTCTGTAGCTCCTCTAACTGCCTTTTGAGCTCCTGCAACTCAAGCGTGGCCATCCTATAAGGAGGAATGGACACCGGTGCTGCTCCTGGCACTAGCTCGATAGAGAAATCCACCTCACGCACCAGAGGTAGACCTGAAATGTCGTCCGAGAAGACATCCCTGAAACGATCAACAATTTGAGGGAAATACGCCTGACAAGTCCCCTGATCATCCAGGTATAAGCTCGCAATCTGGGTTGTGACTCCACCTCACCCATGATGCTCTGGTCCAGCTCGACTCGCCTGAACATCTCATTCTCCCTTGTATAGATACTCTCCACCCTCTGGTGATGTGAAACACACCCTACGACGATAGCAGTCTACAAAAGCTCGATAGGGAACCAACCAGTCCATCCCGAGAATGATGTCATAGCTCGTCATCTCCAAGACATTGAGGTCCCAAAGGAAGTGACACCCACCAACCACAAGGGGGCACTCCTTGAACTGACGCACACCGGTCATTCTAGTCCTCAATCGAGTGTCTAGCATCATGATATCAGAAGAAGAAGAAACACTGAGCCCAAGTCTCTCCACAATGGGTACAGATATGAAACTATGTGTAGCACCCGTATCAAAAAGTACTGAAGACAAGACAGAAGCTGCTAGAATAGTACCTCTGACTGTAGAATGTCTGGGATCCTACTTCTGCTGGGTATGTTGCCTTGCATATGCCTGCCCAGTGCCGTGGCCCTATGACACAGCCTGGCTACCCTGAGCTGTCCCGCCCTGCTGCCTCTACGATCCTGGTGTCTGGCTACCAAGGCCACGACCACCATCTCGGCCTGCACGCCCTGACGTATTCTAGTTCCCTAACTGGTAAGAAGCCACTGGTCCTACTCCCGCATGCAGAGTCTACACAGAACCCCTCTCACTAGCCACTGGTAGAAACGCCCTACAAAAGCGCTTCAGATGACCCATCTTTCCGCAAGCTCGACACTCCACTGGGTCTCGTGGACACTGCGGTCTCTTGTTCCCCTCTCTACCACACTGGTAGCACATAACCTGGCCACCCGAAGCATTCTTCTGACTGGTACTACTGCCTTGAGAGAAGTCCACTTGTCTCTTCCTCTTGCCAGCAGAAATAAGACCAGTAACTGGTGCTGAACCACCCTGGCCCACACCACTGGATTCCTGTAGGTTCCTCTCTAAAATCAACGCCTGGTTCACAATCACGTGTACAGTAGGCAACCTGAAAACATTGACCAGTGCTCGGATGTTATACCAATGACCATCCTCAAAACGTCTGGCTCTCAACGTCTCATCACCCACCAGCACGGGGGCAAAACGCTGAAGCTCCGTAAAACGAGCAGAATAGTCCATCACCGACATGGCGCCCTGCTTCAGATTCAAGAACTCTTGAGCTCTATCTTCTCTCAGCGTCTCAGGAAAGAAGAAGTCATAGAATATTGCCTAAAAATCTTCCCACACCATGTACCTGTGATTATCTAACTGGGTGGTAACATCCCACCACCTCTTGGAAGAATTACACAACATGTAAGTCGTGAGCTTGACCCTCCGCCCTGGAGGTATCTCCAAGTACTCGAAAATAGTCTGCATCGATCCTAGACAAGACTCTGCAGCCTACGGTCCACCATCCTCTGAAAACATAGGTGGATGCTGCTGCTAAAAGATACGCATCAGCTCGGCCATAGATGTGGCATCCTGCGGTGCTCCCTGAAAGGTCTGCATGAACCGTATAAAGCCTTCACGGAACTACGCCTCCGCGTCTGTGTCCGGTATATAATCTGGCGCCGCATCTGGCTCTGCTAGAAGATCAGCTGGTACCCTGTGGCCCACCATCTTTGGAGTTTACTCGTTGCCGCTCTCCTGGAGAACAACACGCAGTCGTCTAGGTGGCATGACTCTACAAGGTCAAAAGAATGCCTCCGATTCAAGATTATTATGTTCGGAAAGCGAAGGAACCACAAATAACAAGAGGAATAAGGCTATCAAAATTGTCAAAACAAGACAACATGGCGTGTAAAATGACTACACGACGTGTACTTGACTTTCCTTCCCCTTCCTGGGTCCTTCTACACGGCTAAGCCACACAGCTTCCATTAAACAAAACTACATGGCGTGTATAATATCTACACGGCGTGTATGGTGTTATTTTCCAACTTCCCATGTTGTCTGTGACACGGCTGACTACTCGGTTTTACACCACATGGTGTGTTACACCCGCACACGACGTGTACACCATCCCGTTTCCCAGCCACACGGCTAACTCCACACGGTCTGTCCTCAGACAAGACTACACGGCGTGTCCCACAGGTACATGGCGTGTTTAAAGGGAGGTGACACCGACCCATGTTGTTAGTTACACAGCCGAGTCCCCAGGTCACACTACACAGCATGTGCATCATTGACACAACGTGTTCTGTGATGGAGTTCACCGACCCGTGTTGTTAGTTACACGACCGGACTCCGGGTCAACACTACACGGCGTGCCGAGACCTACACGACGTGTTTTACCCAATCACTTCCCTACCCCGTGTCACCGCCAACACGGTTTGTGACACGAGAAGAGACTACACGGCGTGTACTCCGGGTACACGGTGTGTACTCAAAAAGTTCATTTTTTCCCGAACAGAAGAACATACACGGCATGTATAAAGTCCTACACGGTGTGTATTCTGGGTTTTCCAGACAGTATGCCTCAGAAACTTCCCCGGAACCCAGAAAATACTGAAAAACAACACCTAAGTGTCAAATTCCGACCCGTGGGGGCCCATACTCCCCACGAATCAAAGTTTGAAATCTTATATGTGTTATAACCATCAAACAGTCAATGATCCACCAAATTCCGGTCAATGGGGGCCCATACTCCCCAAAAACCAAAGTTTGGAGTCCATTCTATAAACAAGATCAAACAAACATACCATATCACAAGGCAGGTATTTATCAAGAAGCTCTCACAACAGCATGCTTTATTAGCACAACAACTATCACAACAACATGTGAATTTCTAATGCACCTACATGACATGGAAACTATGCATGGCATGTGATACATAGCATGTGCCTATATGATGAATGAGACAGCATACCCTCATCTTATCGGGTTGCAACTAAATAGAACCCACAGATAAAATATAAACAACACAATACAATTGCGTCACCCAACGGTGAAAAATATCAACCATAAAATTGCAAAATCAAAAGAATGAAAAATACGAGGTAGACTGGATTTTCCATGTACATGGGTTAGCTACGCCCGGGAATAGCTTATTACCAACTATCGTTCCGTCCTATCCCTGACTACGGCTCCAAATAGTAAGTCAAAGAAAAGAAACATCTTCTGATACCACTTTGTAACGTCCCGGACCCGGGTGCCATGCAACGGGTGCCCCGAATCCGGTTCGCCACATGACCTCAAGCGCATTTCCCCAAACGCCAGAGGCTGCCGACTAGCAGCGAGGGCCAAGGTCTGATAATGGGGAAACTATTCCCTCATTTTTCAAAGTGTAGCGCAACAGAATAAAAATAAAACATACACCAACAACGGAAGCAGTAAACCATACACAACTGAAATACAAAACAGTAGTGGATATAACAAACAATATATAAATGATGATGCTACATGTCTCAAGTTCTAAGAAAATATCCAGAACATGTTATACATCAATAGGATACAACCAAAAGTAGAGTACATCAAAACAAAGCAAAACAGCTACTTGCGGCATCGCGAGCCTAGGCTCGGTCCCATGCCCTCCTACTCCTCTACTTCAGTCAAGTACTTATATAGGGACTCTTGCCCCTATCCGAACCTGCAGAAACGTAATCTGTTTGGGCCGAAAAGCGTGACCCAAACAGGGTGTGAGAAATATATCTCAGTAGGCACCCACTAAAGGCCCGTGCCCAACTGTGAGTAAGCATGCAACGATAGTGTGCAGTAGAAAAATTCAATAATGTAAGAAGTACTCAAAAGTAACAATTACCAGTTATATTGCCATTTTTAATATTCATTTAATCGATTTAATACAAGAAATCACCGCAGTGCATTTCTACGTAAACAGTCCACGTCCTCAGACAAGCAAACCTTACCCTCAGATAAGTAGAACCCAACCTGTAGGTAATTTCCCTCAAGCATAACAGAATTTTTCCCTCAGGCCTAGGTAGTGTCGCCCTCAGACACAGAGTCTATTTCCCTCAGGCACGGAAGATGTTTCCCTCAGGCTGAAATAACTACAGCCCTCGGGATAAATAATGCAGTGCCCACGGGCTAATCACAACAACGCCCTCAGGCTAAACAGGTTACCGGGCCATGCCCAACATATCAAGATGCAGAAAACAAGCAATTCCTCCCAAGGCAATTCTACAATTACTAAATTTAAGCCATACCCTCGGGTATCATGGCCAAACGGCTAAATAGAGGAACCCACCCCCGAGGTGGTTCCGGATCCAAGAAACGATCCCAACCAGCATTTTATTATCATAATTAAATACCCTATCAATTCTAGGAATTTAAATATAGCAACAACCTCAGCCACACGACACCCCAACATGGGTTTGTGGCACAAAACACAGAAAAACGCATGACATTTGGAAAATATACACAAAGCCTCCTACCTTATATGCCAACGAACGATATACCCGAACGCCGACTCCAGAAACGCCCAAGAACGGTGTAGATATGATGAAGAACAAAACTCATTCAAACATAAATAACTTATGTGAGGAGAAGTATTGGTAAGAACGGTACCAGGAGGGGAGAGGGCTTACCCGTGCGGTTCCAACGAAATCGTTCGAAGCCGAAACGGATTCCAGACGAACGCCCGATGGATCTTAAAAGATCCGACCTTTTCCTTTGTCTCTAAAATGGCTCAAACTCCTGCTCTGCAAAATGAGGAGGCTACTACCTGTTTTAAGCCGAAAAAACAAAGTACACAATGTGTACTTCTAAGTACACGGCATGTACTTATTTCATTTAAATGTTCATTTGGCGGCACCGCCACACTGTTTACTCGTCGACCTGAGTACATGGAATGTACTCCTGACTATATGGCGTGTACTGCCGCCCAGCTAGCGACGACTCCCCCGCCTTACTATTCAAGCTTTCCGATTGACTACACAGTGTGTAAGGTACCACTACATGACATGTAGTTTGTTCTTACACCCCTCATCGCCGACAAGGCTACACACCCCATGTAATCATCTCAACACGGCCAAAAGTACACGGCGTGTGGACAAGGTACATGGCATATAGTTTCGAAATTTAGCATTTTCCCCCATTTTCCATATTTTCACAAAAACACTTAAGGAAAGGAAACAATGAAAGAATCTCGTACCTCAAAAATAAGAACCGGGTTCTTACAAGGGGCATCAATTCACTGACTCCATTGTCTCATCACTAAGCCTGCCGCCTTCACAGGCCATGTAGGGGAATCAACTCTCTGACTCCATTGGCTCCTTGCCGACCCCGACTCATTCACAGGCTATGCCAGGAGCATCATTCTATGACTCCATCAGCTCCTCGTTGTAGCATCCTGCCTTTTTATCACATAAACATTCATTACATTTTACAAAACCGAGGATCTTTAAGGTTTAGTGTCTTGGAAACCAAGAACATAAAACATGAAAACATAAAACATTCTTCTTAAACACTTGAAAGGATTCTCCTTATGTTCATACTAGATTTATTACTGCATCTCATAACCTAGGGACATACATAAAAATAAAGGGCGAGTAGAAGGCCTAGTAAGGGAAACAAGGGGAAACATTTAACATGCGAACTTGAGATACATCTACAATGTCATGAAAAAGAACTTTAAGGCATGAGAAAGAAATCATGAGGCATATCATAATAAAAAAAATGTTTTTCATAACATGAAGATGTGGATACAACATTTAATATTGACAATCATTTCTGTTTCACCAAGGTCCATCCTCAAGGTGTCATTAAAAATTACCAAGGTTATTCACCAAGGTGTCGTTAAAAAAATAGTCATCTCTAGAGATTAAGTCTTTACCCAATGCATTAGAGCACTATCAGGACGCACCCTTGAAATGTATTTATTATCATGTGATCCACATATATCATCATCAATCATTTCATAAACAACCCATATAGCATAAAAGAAATGGGTTTCATTTCATAATTATAACGTTTTAAAAACTGTTTTAAAGACATGATCTTTGTGTCACTTTAAAACCCACAGAAAAAGAAGGTGGGTCTCATGTATGTAAATCCCAGAATTTAAAATAGAAAATTTTGGTATATATGTGAATACCCCTATATAAGAGAGATCTTTGATTATTCACTTAATAAAATAAAATAACTTTAGAACAAGAGAGAGACACATTTTGAGACGGAAATTCTGCAGCATAACGACTATGTTTCGGGGTTTTAGAAAACATTGAAAAGAGAGGGGACATGGGTAAAACATTCATAAATGACCCATAAAACAGTATAGGGACAGAATATGAATGATATATGAACATGGTAATGAAATTTGAAAGATATACCTTATGAAATGAAGAACATGAAAGGAAGAAAAAAAATAAGATTTCTCTTACAAAAATTCGGCAGCCTAATGACGCCACTTAAAACTTCAAAATACTGAATTAAAGAGATAAAATAGGGTCTCTAATCATATGAACATAAAAGATCAGTATTATAGATATAGATATCATACCCCAAAAAAATAAAAAGGAACTTGAAATACTTGACGTGAAAGTAGAACTTTGAAAAATGAGAAAGGTGAACAAATCCTTTAAAAATTCAGCAGCCAAATGGCGCCACTTAAAACTTCAAAATACTGAATTGAAGAGATCAAATAGGGTCTCTCATAATATGAACATAAAAGATCAGTATGATATATACAGATATCATACCCCAACAAAATAAAAATGAACTTGAAATACTTGACATGAATGTAGAACTTTGAAAAATGATAAAGGTGAACGAATCCCTTAAAAATTCGGCAGCCTAACGACGCCACTTAAAACTTAAAAATAATGAATTGAAGAGATCAAATAGGGTCTCTCATCATATGAACATAAAATATCAGTATGATATATATAGATATCATACCCCAACATAATAAAAAAGAACTTGAAAGACTTGACATGAAAGTAGAACTTTGAAAAATGAGAAAGGTGAACGAATCCCTAAAAAATTTGGCAGCCTAACGACGCCACTTAAAACATAAAAATACCAAATTGAAGAGATAAAATAGGGTCTCTCATAATATAAAAATAAAATATCAGTATTATAGATTTATAGATCATACCCCAACAAAATAAAAAGGAACTTGAAATACTTGACATGAAAGTAGAACTTGAGAAGGGTGAAAGAATCCCTTAAAAATTCGGCAGCCTAACGACGCCACTTTAACATTATTAAAATTAAATGATGAGAGAAAGATGGGGTCTCTCATAATATGAACATAAAATGACATTAGGATGAATATAAAAGAACATCCTCCAACATATGAGGATGAAGCATAAAATAAATGACATAAAAGAGATTACTTGAAAAGAAAGAGGGAGGTAGGATCCCTTAACTTAAAACGTAACTCTTAAAACTCAAAGGTTGGGATCTTGAGGGCTTGGGGGAAACTTGGAAGGACTCCTTAGGAGGTAATGAGACCATAGCTTCATTGGGGGAGAGTTGGGAGTCGAATGGATGAGAGGATGGCTTGGTATTTATAGGGAAAGTGAGGGGACAAGGCATTAATGGCCAATGGACACCTCATTAGTGGTTTTGGAAAAACCATGGGCTTGCCCATGGTATTTTCCCATGATATTGGCCACTTGGAACACCCCATACCTTATCTTACTATTCATAAGTCGACCATATTGATTACATACTTAATAAATCATTTAATGATGTCATTAAACACCCGTAACTTAAAAACTATATTTTCACTATTCATCAAAAATTCAACTTTCTCAGAAACATCCCAAAATTTCACCTTAACCAAATATCGATGCTATGATTTCAAAAATGAACTCCATTTTATAAAAATAATTTTCTAAATATTTTTAATTTAATTTTTAAATAAATACACTTTTCACCAAAAATTCATTTTTTCAGAAAAATCCTCAAAAATTACGTTTACATAATATCGATTCTCTGAGTTCAAAAATGAAATCCATTTTATAAAAATAATTTTATAAATATTCTTAATTTAATTTTTAATTAAAAAAAATATTCACCCAAAAAAACTAATACTTGACTAATAATTTATGAAACCGTTATTTAACCATTTTATTGAATCACATTACTTAATCAAGGTCCCTAGATTCTATTAATAAATTATTTAAGTGAGATTACTAATCCATTTGGTCACATTACTAATCCTAAGAATAAAATCACTATTCATAATTTACTATTCATCAAAAATTAAGTTGATCTTATTAGACTCTAAATTTCGTAATGAACATAATTGTAGCAGACCATTTTTTGAAAATAATTACACATTTTTTATTATTTAAGGTTTACATAAACATTTTTTAAAATATCCTTTCTCTAAAAATCACCAAAAAATATGCATACTATATTTATCCAGGCATTTGAAAATTCATAAACTTCATCATAAGAAGAAATAAATTTTTTAATTTAAAACAAAGGATTACACAAGGAAGTTACAGTCTCCTTACATAGCCCCTTATCACACCAACATAGGACCTAAGTGTAAGGTGTGCTAAGGTGAGAGAATCCGAGGGAGGCTCGACCAACATCGCACGAGTAGTAATTTCTATCAGTTTGAACTTCTCACAAAGGCGATTCCATTCTAGCTTCATACGATGAAGTTCGGCTTGGGTTTGGTCCAGAGTAAAGCCCAATGGCACTACCTCCTTCCCAAGTTCTGTTAGATGGGCTTCGATCGGTCCAAGACTACTGGGTGAGGCCATCAAATCTTCTTTCAATATTAATTAACCAAGATCACTTGTATTTAGAGACAAATATCGAAATGTTTAGTTTCCAGCGGTCATATTGACCAATGGTCATATAATAGTCAAAACCCAATAGTCTCATTTTAATTATACTCATGTTATCCAATGAAACGGTTTTGTTGAGTATAAAAAAAATAACACACAAAATTAGGAAACAAGATTTATTCAAAATATCGGGTCGTTATACTCCCCAACCCCATCGCCTTTGTAGGCTGCACTGGGGGCATTAACACCGCGACTCCATCAGTTCCTCGCTGATCCAACCTCCTTCACATGATGTACTAGGGGAATCAACCCCTCACTCCATCGACTCCTCACCGACTTTTCCAACCTCATGGGCTGCACAGGGGACAACTAACCCCAATCAAATGGACCCTCTCTAACAGCACCAGAAGCCAATGCAAGGATCCTCTTCGCACTGCTACGATTAGGAATGAGAGTCCTTGTTCTTGCCATCATTAGGCACTATGGAGGTCCTCCTCTCACCGCTAACAGTAGACACGAGTGTCCTCCCCATATCTAACATCAACCAGCATGGTGGTCCTCCCCATGCATCTACAAAAGTCATGAAAGAGGTCCTCCCCATGTCGAATCCATTCCTTGATATGAATAACTAATATTGGGAAAATGTTGATCATATCCCTGCTCTAGTTTCTCTACATTGTGAGACAAGGATCCAGGCTTCTACGCCTTTCGGGCTCCACTTCCCCCGTCGTACCAGTGCTTCGGGCTTCCACACCGTCTGTACTCCATCGCCTCCATCGTACCAATGCTCCAGGACTCCAAACCTTTCAGGATCCATCGCCCCCATCATACCAACGCTATAGGATTCCATGACTTCTGAGATCGATCTCCCTGTCATACTGATGCTTTAGGCTTCTAGGCCTTCTGGGCTCTCTCACCCCATCGTACCAATGCTCCAAGCTTCCACACCTTCTGGGCTCTATCGCCCTATCATACTGACGCTCCAGGATTCCATGCCTTTTGTGCTCCATCAGCCCATTGTACTAATGATCCAGGCTCCCATGACTTCCGAGCTCCCTCACCCCATCATACTGACACTCTAGGATTCCATGCCTTCCAGGACTCCCTCACCCTGTCGTACTGATGCTCTAGGCTTCCTTGAATTCCGGGCTCCACTTCCCCGTCGTACAGATGCTCTCGGATTCCACACCTTCTGAGCATCATCGCCCCTATAGAATAAGGTCATATTGTCTTCCAAACCACCCTTGTGACACTCTGTGTCATCCCAACTACAACATTATATCAACAGCCAAGGTCCTCCCTGTGGCCCCAACACCAGCTTGTGGAATGTTCCCCATGGGATTTCCCAACTTAGGCATGGAGAACATCCATGCCCACATTGGGGGCATTTTAGGTTAATCCCATCGTATGGATTCCACCCTTATCCTAATACACCAGAATGGGTAGAGATGACCATTCCTCTATCGACACGATCCTTGTGATTTCACATCCAAGTTTTACGATGTTAAACTACATAACAACCATCGTCTTTGGAACAAGACGTTAAACTGCTAGACAACTTCCTAGTTTCATGACATTAAAATGTATAACAACCATTATCTTGGTTTCATGATGTTAAACTATGAGAAAAAGTCTTGGTGATACAATGTTAAATTGTACAACATTTTGGTCAAATCTATGCGACCTAAAATTATAACAACCATGGTCAAATCTATGTGACCTTAAACGCCAGACATCAATGATCCTAGATATATGATGTTAAATTACACCTGAGTTTTTAACTCTATGACCTTAATCTAAGAACCTTTGGCCCAAGAAATATAAACTTAAACTATCTACCACACCAGGGTCTTTTACTCTGAGTCCAGCAACATTTTCCCACTAACATGCTCTAATGTGTTGTGGTGTAGAACCCAGAGTGTTGGACCACAGATGAACATAATCTCAATCCATCTGAATGCTTCATTGTGTCCCTTAACTTGGATTCATGCCTTCTTTCATGTTTTAAGGGACACCCTAATGTTTTTTTCTCATTCCACTTTGTCTCACCTAACATCTTTGTCCAATGGACCAGAAGACTTCAGATGACATTTTGCAATAGGTCCTATGTTTTGAACATGGTTAGCGGTCGGACCTCATTTTTCTATCCTTGTTCTAGGTAACATGATATAGATGATGTGTTTCGAACACAATTAACATTTATCCTCAATCATTACACCACCATCATTGTGATCCAGATATCAGATTCCATGATTCACCCTTTTTTTAACCTCTCTATGTTTAGGTGGAACTCCAACACCCTTGGTGTAATCCTTAAGTGCATCTTTTCAAGTCAAATAAGTGGTATAGTGTTGATGGGGTATTCCCGACATGACATCTTTATTCCCCTTTCGGTGTGATTCCACATGTCAGGAAAATCCCATCATTACTTTTTGTTTCCCACACCAAGCATGACTCACGTGGGATTTATAGTTTTGTTAGGATGTGTATTGATATAGTTGATTGACATAGACATCTTCATCCAGCATGACTTTAAACTTTATTATCATCCGGTATGATGTTAAACTACATTATCGTCCATCATGACATAAAACTTCTCATTACCATCCTGCATGACTTTAAACTGCTCATCTTCATCCGTCATGATGTTAAACAGCTCATTATCGTCCTGAATGACATTAAACTGCTCATCTTTATCCTGCATGATGTTAAATTGCATTATCATCTTACATGACTTTAAACTTCTCATATTTTCCCATCACGATGTAAAACTACTAATTATTATCCTACATGACATTAAACTATTCATATTCATCTTTCATGACGTTAAACTGCTCATTATCATCCTGCATGACTTTAAACTACTCATCTTTGCCCATCATGATGTTAAACTTCTCATTATGGTCCTGCAAGACTTTAATCCGTCATGACGTTAAACTGCTCATTATTGTCCTGCATGACTTTTAACTGTTCATTATCATCCCACAAGACATTAAACTACATTATTGTCCTACATGACATTAAACGGTCCATCTTCTTCCTTCATGACATTAAACTTATCATTATCATCCTACATGACTCTAAACTGTTGATCTTCATCTGTCATGATGCTAAACTAGTCATTATCGTCATGTATGACTTTAAACTTCTAATATTAATCCTGCATGACATTAATATGCATTATCATCCTTCATGACCTTAAACTACTCATTATCATCCCACAAGACATTAAACTGCATTATTGTCCTGCATGAAACTAAATTGTTCATCTTCGTCCTTCATGACGATAAACTGCTCATTATCATCCTGCATGACTTTAAACTGCTCATCGTCATCCTTCATGATGTTAAACTACATTACTATCTTTCATGACTTTAAACTTCTCATCTTCATTCATTGTGATGTTAAAATGTTCATTACTGTCCTTCATGACTTTAAACTACCCATCTTCATCTCTCTTGACATTAAACTACATTATCGTCCTACATGAGTTTAAACTACTCATCTTCATCCAACATGACGTTAAACTACAATATCATCCTGCATGAATTTAAACTTCTCATATTCGCCTTTCATGATGTTGAACTACTCATTATTTCCCTGCATGACATTAAACTATTCATCTTCATCCATTATGACGTTAAACTGCTCATTATTTCCCTATATGTATTTACACTACTCATATTTGTCTTTCATGATGTTAAATTTATCATTATCATCTTTCATGAATTTAAACTACTCATATTTGTCCGTCATGATGTTAAACTGGTCATTATCATCCTACATGACTTTAAACTACTCATTATCGTCCCACAAGACGTTAAAATGCATTATTTTTCTACATGACGTTAAATTGTTCATCTTCATCCTTCATGACGTTAAACTGCTCATTATCATCCTTCAAGACTCTAAACTGCTCATATTCATCCGTCATGATGTTAAACTACTCATTATTTTCCTACATGACTTTAAACTTCTCATCTTCATCCTACATGATGTTAAACTACATTATCATCGTGGACGACTTTAAACTACTCCTTATCATCTAACAAGACGCTAAACTGCATTATTGTCCTGCATGACATTATATTGTTCATCTTCATCCGTAATGATTTTAAACTTCTCATTATCATCTTGCATGACTCTAAACTGCTCATCTTTGTCCGTCATGAAATTAAACTACTCATTATCATCCTGTATGACTTTAAACTACTCAACTTTGTCCCAAATGACATTAAACTACATTATCATCCTGCAATACTTTAAACTCCTCATTTTCATTGTGCAATACGTTAAACTGCCTTATTGTCCTGCATGACATTAAACTATTCTTCTTCATCTGTCATGACGTTAAACTTCCCATTATCATCTTGCATGACTTTAAACTGCTCATCTTTGTCTGTCATGATGTTAAACTGATCATTATTCTCCTACATGACTTTAAACTGCTCATCTTCATCCCACGTGACATTAACATGCATTATTGTCCCATACAATGTTAAATTTCATTACGGTCCTACATGTCCTTAAACTGTTTCATCTTTACCATGATGTTAAACTGAGTGATCCTTGCAAGTTGAAGGACATAAAACTACTCAACACTTGTCCTGCATGATGTTAAACTGATAGTGGAAGATAAACTGTAATATGGTCTTAAATGACCTTAAACTATTCCATCTTCACCACATGATGTTAAAATGTGTGATTCGTCCAAACTGGAGGACATAAAACTACTCAGTATTCATCTTTCATGACGTTAAACTATGAGCAAAAGATATACCGTTATGGTCCAAGCTCTACCACCTTAAACTAATATCTCTCTATATCAACACCCTCACCGCGTGACGTTAAACTACATGATACCTTCAATAACTACATATTGATTGATTCCCATCCTCAAGGGATATGTAGGAATGCTCGGACACCTCGTCTTAGAGTCCAACCCCTAAACTCATCTCTTGTACTATCCCACAGGTGTAGTTCTCTAGGAGGATCCCGCATGGTGTAGTGTAGGCTTCTTTGGACCCCAATCATGTTGAGATTATGATGATCACACCATATTCCCCTCATAGTTCTTTGATCCTCCCACGTTCGCACCACACAATGTTAAACTGCATTGGCCTTTCAGAACTATGTATGGCTTGATTCCCATCCTCATGTGATACGTAGGAACGCCCAGAAATTTCATCCGTAGGGCCAGCCCCACACTTCAAAATCTCCCCTTGGGTCGAAATACATGGTGTGGTGCAGGCTTTTTCCCTCATTCACTTTGATTTCATCATGATCGCACCATGTATCCCTCCCCCTGGAGATCTCCACCTCTTTTGTTGTCCCGCATGATGTTAAACTGCACAGGCACATTCATACTTTACACATTCCCATTATTTGGGTCTTTATCATATTTATCATCCAAAAGGACCCCTGAACGTCATGGATTCTAGGACCTAGGTCTCTCCAACCATTTTGGGACAACATCCTCAAGGATTTTGGAAGAAAATTTGATACAAGTCCCGCATTGTAAATATGGTCAGCGGTCGACGCTCATTTGTTGTTCTAGGTCACACGATGTGGATGCTGTGTTTCGAACATGGTAAAAATTCATCCCCCATCATTTTAACCACCCCTATATGTCCCAAATATTGGGTTTAGTGAATCATTTTCTCTAACTATTCCTTCAAACATTAGTCTTCCTCAAGAAGGAGTGTTAGTCTGGTCGGGGTCGACCCTGCTTGGGCTCCTTCCCTCATTTTCATACCCTTATATGTTGGGGAGAACCTGATCCTACTCATTGCTTCCCACACTGAGTATTTCTCATGTTGGATTAGGAGCTTCAGTAAGGCAATACCTGCATAAAGGGTCATGTATCTATAGTCTGAGCCTTATGACCTTAAACTAAGATCACCATTGTCCTCACCACAAGAAGTTAAACTGCGAACTGACTAAGACTTCCCACCTCAGGTCCCTCAGCCTTTTCAGCCCCTGGACTAAATTCTCATTTAGGATTGTGCGATGTGGTATAGACTAATGCCCTCATTCACATCAGGCTATTTTCGTCATGCCACACATATCCCCGTGAGACATCCCTCCTTCATCCATCATCCTTACCACAAGACATTAAACTACATAGGTCCCACCATTCTTCATGCATCCCATCATTTGGGTTTCTTTCATCATTAAAATCTAAAATTACCCTCGAACGTCATAGAATCTAGGACCTAGGGCTATCATACTATTTTAGGCCAATGTCCCCGAGGATCCTGGACGATAATTTGATACAAGTCCCGTGTTGAGAATATGGTCAATGGTCGACGTTCAATTATTTACCACCATCCCTAGTCACACAATACAGATACTATGTTGTAAATATGATCGATACTTATACTTGATCATTATTTCCATTTTGTGGCCCCCTACATAGCAAGCATGATGATTCACATTTTTTCTGGGCCTAGGCACATGACATTAAACCGGGAATCAACAATCCAAGCTCTATGACCATAAATTAAGATCTATAACATTATTACTTCATGGTGTTAAACTGCATGACACTTCTAGAACTAAATTTGGCATGATTCCCTTTCTTATAGGATACGTAGGAAAACCCGGAAATTTTGTCTTCAGGTCCAACCCAGGTTTATCTCGCCTTTCTATTGGCCATCTGGTCGGAATCATCTCAGGGTATTAGGAATGGTATGACATATTTGGTATTATGTCATTATTCAAATTGGGTTACTCACTATGTCGTACACATTCCTCATTGAGATACCTTACTTCTATCAGTGTCCTTGTAGCATAACGTAAAACTGCACAACATCTTCCAGAACAATGATTTTCTTGACTCCCATCCTCATGGGATACATAGGACTGCCCAAAGATTTAGCCTTCGGGTCCATCCTTGTTTCTTAAACATCCTCATCTTTCTGCTGGCATTAGTTCCCCAGGAGGAGGTATATGGTATGGTATGGACTCCATGTACTCATTCACTTCAGGTTTTTAATAGCCATGCCATGTACCTCGTCCCTCTAGAGAGCTCATCCTTCCCCTTGTTCCACACTTACCTTTTCGATTCGGCTTCTCTTGAGTTGGGCTCCCCAACCCTTTTTGTCAGTTCACCAATGTGACCATGAGCACTTTGGTTAAGGACCTAGAGTGTTGAATTCTACATAGGCATGTTATCTCCCATTTTCATACTTCATGTTTCCCTCCATTTGGGCTTTCATCATATTTCATGTAATGACCCATATCTTGACGAACATGGACATTACATTACTTTTGCGGAATACTTAGTACATAACAAAAACACACACACAAGGATCGTAATAGTTTAGTGTCTTTGGAAACTCGGATTGTAATCTTCTAAACGTGGTGAAAGATCTTCAATATCTCCCATAAAGATCTTCCCCTTTTTTTTACCTAAAACCTTTCTTTATATCCTGGGGAAAAGAAAACATAAAAGGGTGAGCTCAAATGCTCAGTAAGGGTAAACAAAGGAAATATCAATCACATAATTTTCATAAGAACATAACATTTTTGGAAATCTTAACCTGCAAAAGAGAGAATAATTTCATAACATGGGATAAATCATAGTAGTGAAATGAAATCATAACTTAAAACATTACTCATTGTGGCATACACACATAATCATAGAGAATCATTTCTTGTTAGTCAAGACTCATTGCCAAGACTATCTTAGTGGACAAAGTCCCTTTCTGAATCGAGTAATCCTCGTTTCAGTCCTGTTTCACTGAACCGGTATAACCTACCATTCCAGCCATGTCTATCTCATGAGATATAAAATCTTTACCCAATGCATTGGAGGGAGATATAGGTCCCACCCATCTTATAATGAATCCTTTCTTATGTGTGCCACATAATCATAAATCATACATCATCGCATAACACATGTAACAAAAATGGGATTCTTGAAACATCATGACATCATAAAACAAATCATATAAGGTAAATGACTTCATAAAAATAATTCCCTCATAATCAAATCAATGTAATAATAGGGATAAAAACAGAACCCTATATTATCTTAGATGGAAAATAATTTTGATAAAACATTTGAACTCCATTCTTGAGGAAAATATCCTTTCTACTTCAAAAACACTTTTCTTTTCTTAACATGTCATACAATTATAAACTAAAAGAAGTTGATTAAAAATAAACTTTAAAACTTTTAAAGGAAGCTTCTTGGAAATAATGTTTTAAAAATCCATTCATGCCGTATAAGTTAAAAAAAACATTCTTCGTACTTTTGTCGGAAAAGTCAAAAAGTACCTCGTACGACAAAAGATTCCTTTCATACATATTACTAAAAACTCACCGAAGGGTAAAAATGGATTTAAACAATTGTAGGTGGATGGAAATAATATTACATATTGATGAAACATGGATGTGGATGATAAAATACACCCCAGTGAATACTTACGAATAAACAATCTCGGATAAAAATGAGATTGTGATATTTCCCTTACCTTATGTCCGACTTGCTTTGTAAGTGTCCAAACCTCCTGTATAATGATTTAAATCATGTTATTGACTTATTACAGAATCATATTCATTGTTATGATATCATATATGGTTCACTTATGACATTATATTACCCGTTCTTTTGTAAATTCCATGTTAAAGAAGCGTTTTGGGTAAAATCGTTTCATTTATCTTAGGTGTTTTGACTTGTTGTTCTTGACATCACTATTACTTATATCATGATTTAATTACTTCCATAATATAAAATATGATTTATATATCATATATATTCAGTATATATATATATATAATAGATAGATAAATAAAATGAAAAACACCGTTCATGGAGACGGTAGTCCGTACGTACGCATGAACGCTGTTTTACTTTACTTATTGTCTTGAAATGGAAGTAAGTAGATGACATACATATATATATACATAAATCCAGTAGCTTTATAATGTCATATATTTCATTATTATTTCTTATATATACTTTCTAATCATTCTTAAATGGTTAACATGGAGAATGAATCTCATCGCGTCGTGGAGACGGTATTCCGTACGTACGCACGAGCGATGATATCATTTCTATAAATATTGAATTGAATTGGAGTGGATTATACAATATATCAGAATCAATATGATGTTGTAATAACTATGTATAGTTATTCTTTACACCATTATACCCATCCATGTAAGGTGGTGGTGGAAAATAGATTACACCACGGCGTGGAGACGGTATTCCGTACGTACGCACGCGCGGTGATTTCTTTTTCCGTAGGATGGATAGATGGTGAAATAGGGTTGTTTCATACTTATAATAACATATCAGTATATGATTGATACTGATGTTATTACTTCATAATGAAACAACCTAAGAAGAAGAAGTGGAAGAAGAAATAAAGATGAAAGAATTGGTAACGGTAATTACCTCTTCTTTGAAGTGCCTCTTTCAGACCTCCTCTTAGGGCACTAAAATTGGTCTTTGAGGAAGACCAGAACCTCTAGGATGTTGCTAGGGAAGTGGAGAGTAGAAATTGGCAGGGGTTGGCCGATCTTGAGTTCTCAAATTGGTGTGAGGAGGAGGGGGAGGAGGTGTCCTTTTATAGGGGAGGAGAGGGGCACCTTAGGAATATCTCAAAATATTATTTTATATTAAAGTCAAAATCGGTTTATAATGGTTCCAAAGGGTCTTATTTCGAAGATAAAGTTGGGATGGGTCGAAATCCTATCAACCAATAGGATTTAGACAAGTTTAGGGTATTATTTTAACCTTATCAATTAGATTTAACTCTAAGTTAAATAATTTAACTTTTACCGTGTCTTTTTGTTTTCTTTCACTATATGGTTAATAAACTTACTATAACATGCCAAAAGAACCCCAAATTGTATATTATTAATACATATATCCTTATCTAAGTCATTTGGCCGAACCTTAGATTTTTAGGAATAAAATAACAATTAATAATATAATATTTGATTTAAAAACTATTTTGTGTCAATTTTGACACTATTTGATATATGATTTTTGTGAAAGTCATAACAGAATTATATGTTCGAACCAAGTTGATTAAATCAACACTAATATATCATAGTAACCTATAAAATTAGTGGAATTCATAAAAACCCTTAAATTACATTTATTTTGGTATTTATATTATCAATTATGTCAATATTTCATTAATAAGATAATTATTGTATCATCTTTGTGTCATAAATAAATTATATTATATGATGTCTAAAAATTACAAATAAAATACCATCATGTAGGAAATTTTTTTAGCTTTCTAATGAATATTTATAGTCGAATTTATCTTATGTATAACCCCATATTAAAAATGATTTACTTATTAAACTTTGATTTTAACTATTTTAACCCTTCTTTAAATAAATTAATAATAAATGTCCTAATCTAATCCAAGTGGGCCTAAATGGTCATATTTTATTCCTAAGTTTGTTTTTGGTCGAATTACACTTGTCCAATAGAATTAGGACATGTGTTAGGGTAATATTAATATCATATTTACCCTTAGTTACCCTATTTACTATTAACCGTGGTAAAAAAAAGTAAAAAGTTACTATTCACCAAAAAATTATTTTCATCTCATTGAACCACATTTTAGTCCTTGATATTAACCGTATCTCTCGGATTTTCGAAATTCCATTCACAGAAGCGGTAAAATTAAGTTTTATGCAAAATTCAGTTTTTAACCTACCACTTAGTAGTTTCACTATTCATCAAAAATTGATGTTTTTCAGAACAATGCCAAAATTTCATCCCAAGCTATATTTCATATTCCGAATTCAAAAATGAAGTCTATTTTACCAAAATCATAACATAAAAGTTGCATTAATTATTTTTATAATTAAATCCCGCTGTTAAAACAAATAGCGTGTTTTTAAGAAACAATATCTATCAAAAGATTGACACTTGTTTATGTCTAGTTTAAATGTGAAATTACATCCAATGACCAACATTGTATTAAATTGTAAAAATATATTCTAAATATACTTTAAAACCACTCAAATTAATTATTTATTACTATTAATTATTTCGATTAAAAAAGTTGTTTTTTAATTATAATTTAGTAATTTTCACTATTCATCAGAATATGAAAGTTATCCGAAAAGTACCAAAATTTCACCTTAGGATAAATTCGATACTCCGAATCCAAAAATGAAGTCCATTTTGAGAGTTAAAATTTCTAAAATTTAAAAAGTGGTTATTACTATTCATAACGGCTAGTTTTAATAATATTTTAATAGCATATCATTGTTTCGTGAAACTCAGGATTACGTACCACACACGCTATCGAGGAAGGTTGCGATTGCGTGTAATGCAAGGCAAGTCAAGGATGCGTGTTGTGCAAGCTCCTTTTGGTGTAGCGTACAACACAAGACATTAGTGAAATAAAAAAGAATATTTTTCATAAAATCTCGGGATGTTACATTCTACCCCCCTTAAAATGAATTTCGCCCTCGAAATTCGTCGGGGTTATAAATGGTTTACTATTCGAAAGTTTCTTTAATAGAAACCCACATCGTAAAAGGGAATACCAAAACTTGGCTTTAAAAACTAAAGTATGAAATGTAACGATTACCCAAATAAACTAATCACTGGGTTTCCACATAGGTGAAAATATGGATATGGAAGAGAAATATAACCATCATGTTCTGATGGAGAGTGGTAGAGAACATGGATATGGAAAAGCCAGTAATCACAAATCCATAGATTTGTGATGATATAAGGTACCATCTGATTCATCAGGTATAAGATCACTAGGACAACATTTTTGGTTTTCAAGATCATTTCCCTAAAGTTGAAAATTTTCTTAGAATAAATACTTACTTTATTTTGGTAAAATCTCACTTTTGTTCGTGCCTTGAACAATTTCTACTTCATCTCTTAAATAAATGAAGTTGAATTTGTTATTTGTGAAGTGTTAGCAGATCATGTGATAGAATGACTGTTCATTCCATCTGTCTCAAACAAAAGGTTAGCAAAAATTATATACATAAGTCGATCTATAGTGAGATTAATCATATATGGTTCCTAAAATGGACTTATACTTCATATATCAGGCTGCTTAATATAATAAAACTAGTTTCTACTAAACAGGGACTTCCTGTAGGCCAGTGGTGGGCGATAAAGGCCAGTTGCACTTCGGTTGTGGGTTCGATTCCCACATCCTTGTCCGACGCGATGGGCTGTCGCCCGTCCTGCAGGTTGTCCTTTTTCTAAAACTACGTTACTATAACATCCCATCGAAAATCTTCTATCCTTAAACAATACTAACTTATGTCCAACATAATCCAGTCTAATCTTTAGGCTTATACATAATACTGCAGTCCACTCTCATAATATAGTGACATCAATTACCAGAGATTTAATACTGTCGTTGATCCCCACATATCATAAGATATGTCTTGTTGGTCACATTCCAAACATTCAAAGTCCTTAATCGTGTATTCTCTTGAATACCTTAGTGAAAACATGAGTGCAGTTAAAAGTTAACACTTTCCACATACCAAAATCCTCAAAATTCTATATACTCAAACCATGATATCACTTAGTCCTTATATCAATCATGAGCTCATGAATACTATTAAACATTTCATTTTCTCGCATATCATCTTATTTACAAAAAATATCTCAATCACTTTGAATACCACATCAATAAATATTGCAATACTCAATGATACAACATTATTTTGGAATCCCATTACATAAACACTTAATCATTCCACCACATCGTTGTCATATTCAACATTGCCAATAGTGATCGCATGTTATTTCCCTTTGTCCTTTGCCTTCAGTGGTTGCTCATGTTGATCATCACTAACCCTTGGATTAGGGCAATTATTAGCATAATGCCCCATTTCCTTGCACTTGAAGCATTGAAGTGTTGGCGGTGCGTTCTCTGCTGTGTTTGCTTTATCATTAGAAACCCTTTTTCCATTACTTCGATACTCAGCTGCTCGATGACCTTCTTTTCCACACTTAAAACATTTTCTAGTCCCTTTTAGACAATCTCCACCATGCTTCTTTCCACACTTTGTGCATAAGGAAACATTCATCTTCTTTTCACCATTATTCTGAGATTTCTCCTTGAACTCCATCTTTCGTTTCTTGTCAAAACCATGAGATGGATATGTAACACCAAATTCCATTTCTACCTTGATAGCACAACGCACAATTTCTTCATAGCTACTGAAGTCTCTTATAGCTAATGCCCTTCGAAGACTTGGTTTTAAGCCACTGAAAAATCGATCAACTTTACTTTCAGGTTGGATGATAATTCCAGAAGCATACCTTGCAAGTCTTGTAAAATTTGCTTCATAGGTACCAACAGATTCATCGTCCCTTTGCTTCAGTTCAAGAAACTCTTTCTCCATCTTTGTTCGAAGAATACGAGGGAAGTACTTATTGAAAAATAAGTTCTTGAACTCGTCCCATTCCATAGACTCAATTTCATCCCTTTGCCTCGTATTCTTAATAAGATTCCACCATTGATCAGCATCTCCTTCCAAACGATACACTGCTAGGATGACTTTATCATGTTCAGAACATTGAAGAACTGAAAATATCTTTTCAGTAGTACTAATCCATTGTTCAGAAACTAATGGATCAGTAGACCCACTGAAAGAAGGTGGACGCTGCCTCATGAAGGATTCAACAGAATGTTGCTCCTTCCTTTGCTCGTTTGGAAGTCCTGCATGATTCATAGCTTGAGAAAGTTGTGTGAGCATGGCTACAAGATTTTGCATTCCGGCTCCCATATCGTTTGGTTTCTCAGGGGGACAATCATTGCATTGCCCATCACATTCCGCATTAACACGGTTCCTTCGGGTTCCAGCCATCGTCTAAAACCCCAAAAGAATAGTATGAGAGGCAAAAATCATGCTAGGGAAAACAACATAATAAAGGGTTAGTACCCTCAATATCTAACATCTTAGGTTAAATTCGAAGATCGTTAGCGCAATTCTAGGACTATAACCTATACGTATACTTAACCTTAGAGACATCCCTAGACATACCTTAGAAATATCTCTAGGGATCTCACTAAAGTTCTCGCATCCTAGTTTCCAAAGGTTGACTAAACCTTTACTCTGATACCAACTGTAATGACCCGTATCTTGACGTACATGGACATTACATTACTTTTGCGGAATACTTAGTACATAACAAAAACACACACCCAAGGATCGTAATAGTTTAGTGTCTTTGGAAACTCGGATCGTAATCTTCTAAACGTGGTGAAAGATCTTCAATATCTCCCATAAAGATCTTCCCCTTTTTTTTACCTAAAACCTTTCTTTATATCCTGGGGAAAAGAAAACATAAAAGGGTGAGCTCAAATGCTCAGTAAGGGTAAACAAAGGAAATATCAATCACATAATTTTCATAAGAACATAACATTTTTGGAAATCTTAACCTGCAAAAGAGAGCATAATTTCATAACATGGGATAAATCATAGTAGTGAAATGAAATCATAACTTAAAACATTACTCATTGTGGCATACACACATAATCATAGAGAATCATTTCTTGTTAGTCAAGACTCATTTCCAAGACTATCTTAGTGGACAAAGTCCCTTTCTGAATCGAGTAATCCTCGTTTCAGTCCTGTTTCACTGAACCGGTATAACCTACCATTCCAGCCATGTCTATCTCATGAGATATAAAATCTTTACCCAATGCATTGGAGGGAGATATAGGTCCCACCCATCTTATAATGAATCCTTTCTTATGTGTGCCACATAATCATAAATCATACATCATCGCATAACACATGTAACAAAAATGGGATTCTTGAAACATCATGACATCATAAAACAAATCATATAAGGTAAATGACTTCATAAAAATAATTCCCTCATAATCAAATCAATGTAATAATAGGGATAAAAACAGAACCCTATATTATCTTAGATGGAAAATAATTTTGATAAAACATTTGAACTCCATTCTTGAGGAAAATATCCTTTCTACTTCAAAAACACTTTTCTTTTCTTAACATGTCATACAATTATAAACTAAAAGAAGTTGATTAAAAATAAACTTGAAAACTTGTAAAGGAAGCTTCTTGGAAATAATGTTTTAAAAATCCATTCATGCCGTATAAGTTAAAAAAAACATTCTTCGTACTTTTGTCGGAAAAGTCAAAAAGTACCTCGTACGACAAAAGATTCCTTTCATACATATTACTAAAAACTCACCGAAGGGTAAAAATGGATTTAAACAATTGTAGGTGGATGGAAATAATATTACATATTGATGAAACATTGATGTGGATGATAAAATACACCCCAGTGAATACTTACGAATAAACAATCTCGGATAAAAATGAGATTGTGATATTTCCCTTACCTTATGTCCGACTTGCTTTGTAAGTGTCCAAACCTCCTGTATAATGATTTAAATCATGTTATTGACTTATTACAGAATCATATTCATTGTTATGATATCATATATGGTTCACTTATGACATTATATTACCCGTTCTTTTGTAAATTCCATGTTAAAGAAGCGTTTTGGGTAAAATCGTTTCATTTATCTTAGGTGTTTTGACTTGTTGTTCTTGACATCACTATTACTTATATCATGATTTACTTACTTCCAGAATATAAAATATGATTTATATATCATATATATTCAGTATATATATATATATAATAGATAGATAAATAAAATGAAAAACACCGTTCATGGAGACGGTAGTCCGTACGTACGCATGAACGCTGTTTTACTTTCCTTATTGTCTTGAAATGGAAGTAAGTAGATGACATACATATATATATAAATAAATCCAGTAGCTTTATAATGTCATATATTTCATTATTATTTCTTATATATACTTTATAATCATTCTTAAATGGTTAACATGGAGAATGAATCTCATCGCGTCGTGGAGACGGTATTCCGTACGTACGCACGAGCGATGATATCATTTCTATAAATATTGAATTGAATTGGAGTGTATTATACAATATATCAGAATCAATATGATGTTGTAATAACTATGTATAGTTATTCTTTACACCATTATACCCATCCATGTAAGGTGGTGGTGGAAAATAGATTACACCACGGCGTGGAGACGGTATTCCGTACGTACGCACGCGCGGTGATTTCTTTTTCCGTAGGATGGATAGATGGTGAAATAGGGTTGTTTCATACTTATAATAACATATCAGTATATGAGTGATACTTATGTTATTACTTCATAATGAAACAACCTAAGAAGAAGAATGGAAGAAGAAATAAAGATGAAAGAATTGGTAACGGTAATTACCTCTTCTTTGAAGTGCCTCTTTGAGACCTCCTCTTAAGGCACTAAAATTGGTCTTTGAGGAAGACCAGAACCTCTAGGATGTTGCTATGGAAGTGGAGAGGATAAATTGGAAGGGGTTGGCCGAGCTTGAGTTCTCAAATTGGTGTGAGGAGGTGGGGGAGGAGGTGTCCTTTTATAGGGGAGGAGAGGGGCACCTTAGGAATATCTCAAAATATTATTTTATATTAAAGTCAAAATCGGTTTATAATGGTTCCAAAGGGTCTTATTTCTAAGATAAAGTTGGGATGGGTCGAAATCCTATCAACCAATAGGATTTAGACAAGTTTAGGGTATTATTTTAACCTTATCAATTAGATTTAACTCTAAGTTAAATAATTTAACTTTTACCGTGTCTTTTTGTTTTCTTTCACTATATGGTTAATAAACTTACTATAACATGCCAAACGAACCCCAAATTGTATATTATTAATACATATATCCTTATCTAAGTCATTTGGCCGAACCTTAGATTTTTAGGAATAAAATAAAAATTAATAATATAATATTTGATTTAAAAACTATTTTGTGTCAATTTTGACACTATTTGATATATGATTTTTGTGAAAGTCATAACAGAATTATATGTTCGAACCAAGTTGATTAAATCAACACTAATATATCATAGTAACCTAGAAAATTAGTGGAATTCATAAAAAGTCTTAAATTACATTTATTTTGGTATTTATATTATCAATTATGTCAATATTTCATTAATAAGATAATTACTGTATCATCTTTGTGTCATAAATAAATTATATTATATGATGTCTAAAAATTACAAATAAAATACCATCATGTAGGAAATTTTTTTAGCTTTCTAATGAATATTTATAGTCGAATTTATCTTATGTATATCCCCATATTAAAAATGATTTACTTATTAAACATTGATTTTAACTATTTTAACCCTTCTTTAAATAAATTAATAATAAATGTCCTAATCTAATCCAAGTGGGCCTAAATGGTCATATTTTATTCCTAAGTTTGTTTTTGGTCGAATTACACTTGTCCAATAGAATTAGGACATGTGTTAGGGTAATATTAATATCATATTTACCCTTAGTTACCCTATTTACTATTAACCGTGGTAAAAAAAAGTAAAAAGTTACTATTCACCAAAAAATTATTTTCATCTCATTGAACCACATTTTAGTCCTTGATATTAACCGTATCTCTCGGATTTTCGAAATTCCATTCACAGAAGCGGTAAAATTAAGTTTTATGCAAAATTCAGTTTTTAACCTACCACTTAGTAGTTTCACTATTCATCAAAAATTGATGTTTTTCAGAACAATGCCAAAATTTCATCCCAAGCTATATTTCATATTCCGAATTCAAAAATGAAGTCTATTTTACCAAAATCATAACATAAAAGTTGCATTAATTATTTTTATAATTAAATCCCGCTGTTAAAACAAATAGCGTGTTTTTAAGAAACAATATCTATCAAAAGATTGACACTTGTTTATGTCTAGTTTAAATGTGAAATTACATCCAATGACCAACATTGTATTAAATTGTAAAAATATATTCTAAATATACTTTAAAACCACTCAAATTAATGATTTATTACTATTAATTATTTCGATTAAAAAAGTTGTTTTTTAATTATAATTTAGTAATTTTCACTATTCATCAGAATATGAAAGTTATCCGAAAAGTACCAAAATTTCACCATAGGCTAAATTCGATACTCTGAATCCAAAAATGAAGTCCATTTTGAGAGTTAAAATTTCTAAAATTTAAAAAGTGGTTATTACTATTCATAACGGCTAGTTTTAATAATATTTTAATAGCATATCATTGTTTCGTGAAACTCAGGATTACGTACCACACACGCTATCGAGGAAGGTTGCGATTGCGTGTAATGCAAGGCAAGTCAAGGATGCGTGTTGTGCAAGCTCCTTTTGGTGTAGCGTACAACACAAGACATTAGTGAAATAAAAAAGAATATTTTTCATAAAATCTCGGGATGTTACATTTCACTTTTGAAAGGACCCCCAAACGACATGGATGTTAGGCCCCAGTTCTATCCTACCACCTTGGGTTAATGTCCCCAAGAATTTTGAATGGAAAATTGATACAAGTACAGCATTGTTAATATGGTTAGCGGTCAACGCTCATTTGTTGTTCCCATTTTAGGTCACACGATATGGATACTGTGTTTCGAATGCGGTCAAAAGTTATCCTCCATCATCACACCACCCCCATAAAGCCCTAAATATTGGCGGTATGATTCACATTCTTTTCCACTCCATCATATCCAAGTAGAATTTCGACACTCTTTGTACTATCCCTCAGTGCGCATTTACACGTTAGGAGGAAAAGTCCACGGTGAGGTGTCATTTCGGGCTCCTCATCGATTTCCCATTTGCATGTATCCAATGTGTTCCAAAGACCTTCTCCACCCTTGTTTCCCACATTGAGCATAACTCACATGGTCTTAGGGTTTTGGTCGAGGTTTGCACCCGTTTGGAAGAGTCTCGCTTCTCTATGGTCTGATCTCTAATACCCTAAAACCGAGATCTTTCCGCGTCCTTGCTGCATGATGTAAAACTGCACAACATCTTTTAGAACTATGTTTGGCTGAATTCGCATCCTCATGGGATACGTAGGATTGCCGGTGAATCTTGTCTTTGGGTCCAACTCAGGTTCCCCATAATTGTCTCTTATGTTTGGCCTTTTGGCTCTGACTTTTTTAGGATTGCATGGGGTGGTTATATAGGATTTTTTTCTCATTCATGATAGGTTTACAATAGATACACCACGTAATCACCTTCTAGGAACTAGTCTCTCCTACCTCTTATCCTACATGATGTTAAACTGCACTCCTAAAACTATGTATGTCTTGATTCCCATCCTCATGGGATACATAGGAACACTTAGATGTTTCGTATTCGGGACCATCCCTATATTATCTAACCTTTTTAGCCCCTCATCCAGAGGTTTATTCCCTAGAATTGTGCATGGGGTGGTATGTGATTATTTCCTCATGCATGTCGGGTATGCTTTATCACACCATGCACATTACCTTCAAAACCTATTTTCTTCTGTATGTGTACAAGCCATATGACCTTAAACTGTGCTGCCTAGTCCCACATGAATTTAAACTATTTCATCTTTATTGCATGATGTTAAAATGTATGGGTTGGTGTTATCATACGACCCTAAACTATGATATTATCATCCTGGCCGCATGATGAAAAATGGAACTACATTGTGATGTCCTCACTTGATGGGACATCATGTTTGGTAGTGGTTATCCACCATACCATTTTTCAATGCATGCATATGGATTGATTCCAGTAGAGATGCCTATATTCTCCATCATAGGTTTATCGTTTCACAAAAAAATACACATCCATCCTAAATAACAAACATGATCTATCAAATGCCTCTCCTTTTGGTGTGTGGGCCAATCCCACATGACAATATTGTCCCGGAAATTGGTACCCTACCATTCCACTTCTAGAACTACGTATATATTGATCCCCATTACAATGAGGTATGTAGGAATGTCCAGAAACTTGGCCTCGGGCCCAAACCAACTTTCATTTTCAGTACCTCGAACCAAAACCTCCCTAGGGAGCACATGGTGTGATACAGACTCCCACCATCCTCATTCACGTTGGGTTTTTCAATTATCACTCCATGTGTCTCCCTTCCTCCTTTTTATCTATGGTATGAGCTCCAAGACGTTTAAACTATGATCTGACTGTCCTTGTTGTAGGACACTAAACAAGAAGACATTTTTTAGAACTACGTGTGGCTAGATTCCCATTTTCATGGGATATGTAGGAATGACCAGACATTATATCTGTAGGTCCATCCCCATGAAACTTAAATCATACCCCTTTTTCGTCTCCTTAGACCAAACTACTTAGGAAGAATATGGTGTGGCAAGCTCCTCTTGGGTTATCATTCACGTCACGTTTTGCGATAACCGCACCATGTTTCTTCCTTGTCTCTTCCCATCCTAGTCCGAGTTCTATGACCCTAAACTAAGATCTCCCTTTGGGAACTACACACCGGGGTTGACTACTTCACCACCCTATGATCATTTCATTAAATCAGGTCCCATATTAATGGTCCACTCTACAACCTTAAGCATGGAGAGTACGACCCCATTACCCTTTTCCTTGTAAATGGATCCATCTCCCTCGATCTGATATGTCTTATTGTCACACTCAAATGCATCATGACAAAGAGCCCAAAGTGTAGAATTTTCACATTGACATTCTCTTGTTTCATGTCCTGGCTTCATGAACCCTTTATTTATATCCCAATCCTCCAACAGGTCTGAAGGGACCCCCTTTACAGCCTAGTCTCGTGCCAAATTGGATCACCTACTATCTTAGTCTAATGCCCCTGAAGACCTCAGACAATATTTGCGACAGGTACCGTGTTTCAAACGTGGTCGTTGATTAACCCTCATTTGTCATTCCTCATTGCAGGATAACGCAGAACTAATATTGTGTTTCAAAAATGGCCAGCAGTTATCCTCTATAATCATGCCGCTATCATTGTGATCCAGATCTCGAGCATCATGATTCATGTCTTTCCACTACCACATGTTTAAGTGGAATTTGAACACACATGGTTCTACCCCCTGCGCATGTATGTGTGTTAGGTATGCGGGTTAGTAATAGTGGAATGTCACTCACCTAGTGGCCGATAGCTCCAAATGTGTGCCTCCCTGCACTAGGGAAATCCCATCGCTACTCCTTGTTTCCCACATAGAGAATGAATCACATGGGCTTAGTAGTTTTGGTGGGGTGTGTACTAGTGCACTTGTACCAAACATGATTTTCATTCCGCATGACGTTAAAATGTGATCCTCGAACTATGCGCGGATTGATTCCTATCCTGATGGGATACGTAGGAATGCCCGACCACTTTGCCTCAGGCCCAACATAACTTTCACTTTTGTTCCCTTCACCTAAAAAAATTCCTTCTAGGATACGTGGTGTATTGTGGACTCCATGTCCTCATTCAAATTGGGTTTATAGCTACCACATCACATTCTCCTTTTTTGGGATCTCCCATTTCACTCACCATACTATCGTATGTTGTTAAACTACATGAGTCCATATGTCTTTGACACATGACATTAAACTATGGTTCTACCATGAAATAGTTCAGGATGCACCATGATAACTATGGGATGTGTCAGCTTCCTTGACAAAGTGGATTCCCCCTACCAGCGTTGTTCTCTGACCACGCTATGCTTGAGAACCACATTTGGCTTGATTTCCATCTTCATGGGATACATAGTGATGTCCAGGAAATTCACATTGGGCCCGACCTCATGTACTTTAATCTATGGGCAGTTTCATCACCGTACAAAGTTTAAACTACGTGTTTATCATCCTTATTGGTATGACATAAAACTATAGAGCATTCCAGGTCCTTACCAGAGGGGTCCTATTCAAAAGTATGTTTGATCCCTGATCAGACCGATGTGTCCACCTAATGTGTTTCCACCAAGGTGGAGTAATTTCAAGAGTGTTGGACTCTATTCGAACAACCCTTACATCCACACTCCATGCTTTTCATGTCATTTATTTGGACCCTTTTCTTCTTTCAGGCATGAAGGAACCCCCTAATAGTTTGGATGCTTGGCCTATTGATCGCCTACTGTCCTGGGCTAACATTCTAGAAGAATAACGGATGAAATCTTGTGTTAGGCCCCATGTTTCAAACATGGTCAGTGGTCAACCCTCATTTGTTATCCTCATTTCATGCTAAAGAAATATTTATATTGTGTTTCGAACACGGTCAACAGTTATCATTAATTTTCATGCTATCCCTATAGTTTTCTGAATTTTGGGTATCGTGATTCACACTTTCCACTCCACTATTATAGAGACCCGGCCTTTTCTTAAATTACTATTACATCATTTCAAAGATAAATAACATAATAGTATTACACATGGAGGATACAGAGGTTTAGTGTCTTGGGCAAACTAGGTTTACACATAACAAGTACAACAACAAGCATAAAAATTCATTTAATCTCTTCTTCTATAGCTTCTTAGTAGCACTTCTCTTCTCCTTAGTACATGTAGCCACTTGAGGATATACATCAAAAGGGGTGATCTAAAAGCCCAGTAAGAGGATAGATAAGAACAATATAGCATGGGGTGAGCATAATCGTGAACAAGATCTTGAACATGATAGGAGCATAAACAATAAACTTGAAATGTGGCAAAGCATAAAAATGAAACATCATGTCTTAGTGGTTAACTACCACACATACTTGTGAACAAAGCTAGCATCATGTTCACACATCATTTCACATTTACTCATGAGATTCATCACTTTACCCAATGCATTGGAGCGCTATATAATTCCGGGCGCACCCGTCACATTTAAACATTCATATTGCGCTATATAATTCCGGGCACACCCGTCACATCATAACATTATCATTATCATGCTTGCCACATAGAACACATATAAAACATGTACATAAATAACCCATGGAAAGTAATGGGTTTCATCTCATAATAACACATTCATAAGCATTGGGTTCCCAAAAAAAAAGAGGGAACAACATACTTGATATAAGAACCATCAACCTTGAATGAGAGGTAAAAGGTGAGATCTTGAAAGAAGAGTTCTTTTGGAAAACATTTTGATGGACATAAAAACCAGTGACAAACATTTATATCCCAGAAAAGTAAAGGAAATGATGAACAAAAGACCTTTGAGGAGTAACCATATCAAAAATGGAGTGAAAGAGGGAGAACCCGAAGGAAGAAAATTGGGTTCGAGAGTTCCCCTTACCTTGTACTCGAATGCCTCCTTCTCTTTAGTGTCCTGTATAATGACATTATATTCATTAATTAGAAATTACAGAACCTTTTATACATTAATAGGGTTAATTATGGTTTCATTATTTCATATTATGTTCCTTTGGATGACTTATAGAGTTTAAAAACATTGTTCGGGGATGTTCGTTTTCATGGTTTTCTTGAGCGGTCCACTTGTATTCTTAATTAGATGTTTGGGTAGATTATGGGTAAACATCCAGAACTGATATTACATGTAATTAATGATATTACAGAAGCTTGAATGATTTTATAATGAGTTATATTAGATCCATGTGGCCGAATCATTAGATAAGAATTAAATGAATATTATTTGGGCTAATTTGAGCGGTTTTTGGATCACAACCAACTCATTTTAACTTTTCACTTAGTAGTATGGCCATAGGTTATTTCCAGAACTTAAAATAGAACATAATACATGTAACATATTCTGGTTCAACCATAAAAATGGTTTAATGACCATATTTGAAGGTAGAAATGGAAGAAGAGAATATGTCGTTTTTGAAGGTGATAAATTATCACCACAGGAACAACGTTCTCTTTAATAAAATAAAAGGAAGGGGAAAAGGGTGTGGGGTGATATAATATAACATTAGAATCATAATATTACAGTATATATAAAATACTGGATTTATATAACAATTTGGATGATGATATATAGAGAGATATCAAGAAAGGAACTTGAGCTTGAAAGGAAATTAAAGGAGAAGAGAGAGAGAAATTACCTTTAGAATCCTCCTCTTGAGATCCTCTTTAAGGAAGCTAGGCTTGGTCTTTTGATGAGACCAGAAGATTTTGGTCGTGGGGGATGATCTAGGGAAGGTGTTTGGGAAGAATTTAGAGAAGGCTTGGAGCTTGAGAGGTGTGAGGAAAAGAGGGAGTGAAGGGTGGCTTTTATAGTGGAGGGGAGAGGGGTTTCCTGAATATAAAATTGATTAGTTTATTAATTTCACCTAAGACAAGGAATAGTGAGTCTTGGATGTCTAATAATAGTAAATTAGACATGTGAATTCTGTATTTGGGTGCTTACATCACCTGTGATGTCAGGAATAGTGGTTTTTAATTAAAATGTATTTATATGATAAATTAATGTATTCTACTATTCATAAAAAATTCAAGTATCTCAGAAAAATCCCAAATTTTTAACCCAACCATTTTTCGACGTGTATAATCCAAAAATGAAGTCCATTTTTCAAAAATAATTTTCTAAATATTATTAATTTAATATTTAATTAAAATCATAATTTACTAAAAAAATAGTTTTTAAAATTAAAACTGATTTTGTAGTTCTTTCAAAAATTACGTAGGGTCTTATAAAATTATCTAAAAACTATTATACATTGATTCAATAATTTATGAATATTTTTCAGGAAAATAAATATTCTTTTAAATTAATTAATTAATTATAATTAATTATTTATGACTTATAAAATAGCAAAAATGTTTACTAAGGTCAAATTGTAACTTTCTAAGATGTCTAAATTTTATTTTATTATTCATAGGTAATGTTACTCTTATTTACTATTCATAAGGTTCATATTACTATTCATAAGGGTAGGTTACTATTCATAAGGGTAGGTTACTATTCACCAAAAATTATTTTTGTTTCATTAGACTCAAAAATCTATCTTGAACACAACCATGTATGTTGGATTTTTAAAATTCCAAACATAGGGGTGACAAAATTATGTTTAAAGGTCACTTATCACTTAGTAGTTCATTATTTTGTGTTTTTATGACATAGATATAAGAAGGGAATTTTCCATTGAAAAACTTTGGGTTGTTACATTCTTCCCCCCTTAAGAAATTTCGCCTTCGAAATTTCACTTTACACAAACAGGTGAGGGTACTTCTCCTTCATTGCCTCTTCCGGTTCCCAAGTTGCTTCCTCAAACTTTTGGTTCCTCTACAACACTTTGACAAGGCGGGTTGTCTTGTTGCGTAGAACCTTATCACTTCGGTCCAGAATTTTTACCGACTGCTCCTCATATGAGAGATCATCTTCCAACTGTACCACCTCTGAGTTTAGTACATGTGAGGGGTCTAGAATGTACTTCCTCAGTAGTGATACGTAAACACATCATGAACTTGAGCCATATTCGGTGGAAGTTCCAGACGATAGGCCACGACTCCTATACGATCAAGGATATCAAAGGGGCCAATGTACCTTGGGCTTAGCTTCCCTTTCTTCCTGAATCACATGACTCTCTTCCATGGAGATATTCGAAGGAAGACTTTATCTCCAACGTCGAACTCCAATTCCCTTCGACGATTGTCAGCATAGCTCTTTTTCTGACTTTGAGTAGCTTTGATATGTTTCTGGATGACTTGAACATTCTCTGTCATCTCTTGAACAAGATCGGGACCTAGTAGCTTTCGTTCTCCAACTTCATCCCAATAAGTTGGAGTTCTACATCGCTTCCCATAAAGAGCTTCATACGGAGCCATCTGAATACTTGAGTGGAAGCTATTGATGTATGAGAACTCAACCAATGGGAGATGTTGATCCCAACCACCTTTGAATTCAAGAGAGCAGGATCTTAGCATATCTTCAAGTGTCTGAATAGTCCTTTCAGACTGGCCATCAGTTTGGGGGTGATAGGCCGTGCTGAAATTTAATTCAGTACTCAAAGAATTTTGAAGGCTCCTCCAGAATTTAGAAGTGAACCTTGGATCACGGTCAGAGATAATCGAGAGTGGAACACTGTGCAATCTCACTACTTCCTTCACATATATCCTTGCAAGTTGTTCAAGTGAGAGGTCTTCCCGAATAGCGATAAAATGGGCAGTCTTGGTGAGTCGGTCAACCACAACCCATATTGCATTATTTCATCTTGACGTTTTCAGGAGACCCATGACAAAGTCCATAGTAACATTTTCCCATTTCCACATGGGTATAGGAAATGGCTGCATCATACCTTTGTACTTTTGCTGCTCATCTTTAACTTGCTGACATACCAAGCACCTTGATATATATTCCGCAATCTCCTTCTTCATGTTATCCCACCAGAAGTGTTCTTGGATATCACGATACATCTTGGTACTTCCAGGATGAATAGAGAAAGTTGAGTTATGTGCATTATCCAATAGCTACTTCTTTATTCCGGGTGATGAAGGCACACAAAGCCGCGTTCCAAACCGAATCACACCATCATCGTCGATATGGAACTCTTGCAGCTTCCCTTCCTTTACTGCATTCACCCTCTTTTGTATCTCCATATCATCCTTTTGTGCTTCCTTAATCTTTTGTTGGATGGATGGTTGCACAATCATTTGGGTAAGGTAGGATGTATCCCCTGCCCTTATGATTCCCAAATCCATCCTTTGCATATCCAAGAAGATAAGGTCTTTCTCAATCCTCAACATGGATAGAGTAGCAGGTTCTTTCCTGCTTAGAGCATCAGCTACCTTGTTCGCCTTTCCAGGATGATAGTGAATAGAGCAATTGTAATCCTTGATTAGCTCTAACCATCTCCTTTGATGCATGTTGAGTTCCTTTTGTGTCAATATATACTTTAGGCTCTTGTGGTCGGTGTATATGTCACACTTCTCACCATAAAGGTAATGCCGCCAGATTTTCAAGGCAAAAATCATGGCTGCCAGCTCTAGATCATGCGTCAGGTAGTTCTGCTCATGGATCTTCAACTTTCATGAGGCGTAGGCTATCACATTATCATTTTGCATGATTACACAACCCAAGCCTTTCTTTGAAGCATCACTGTATATCACAAAACTTTCTCCACTTTTCGGTAGTGTGAGTACAGGTGCAGTGATTAGACTTCTCTTTAGCTCCTTGAATCTTCCCTCACATTCATCCGTCCAGACATACTTTACCCCTTTCCTTGTTAACTTAGTTAGCGGGCTTGACAATCGTGAGAAGTTTCTCACAAAACGTCGATAGTACCCAGCTAATCCAAGAAAACTACGGATTTTTGTAACACTAGAGGGCCTGGGCCATTCCTCAATCGCCTTTGTCTTTGAAGGGTCCACAGAAATTCCCTCGCTTGTGATCACATGTCCCAATAATGTGACTTGATTCATCCAAAAGTCACACTTTCTGAACTTGGCGTACAACTTCTCCTTTCTCAATGTCGCCAACACAAGTCTTAGATGTTCTTCATGTTCCTCCTTACTCTTGGAGTAAATGAGAATATCATAAATAAACACTACCAAAAATTTGTCGAGGTAATGTCTAAAGACTCTATTCATCAAATCCATGAAGATTGCAGGGGCATTAGTAAGTCCGAAGGGCATCACCAAAAACTCATAGTGCCCATACCTTGTACAGAAGGCAGTCTTCTGAATATCTTCCTTCTTCACCTTTGCTTGATGATATCCAGAACGAAGATCCACCTTTGAGAAGTATTGATTTCCTCTTAACTGGTCGAACAAGTCATCAATCCTTGGGAGAGGATACTTGTTCTTTATGGCGATCTTGTTGAGTTCTCGATAATCGATACACAGCCGCATGGTACCATCCTTCTTCTTCCCAAAGAGAACTGGCGCACCCCAAGGTGATGCACAAGGGCGTATGAACCCTTTGTCCAGATGATCTTGCAGCTACTTCTTTAACTCCTCCAGTTCGATAGGAGCCATCCTATAGGGGCACTTTGAGATAGGAGTAGCTCCGGGTATGAGTTAAATTGAGAACTCTACCACATGATCCTGGGGAATTCCAGGTAACTCTTCAGGAAATACATTGTCGTATTCCCTTACGATGGGCATTTCCTCAAGGTTGGAACTTTCCTTCGACTCAAACATTTGGGAGATGTATGCTTCTTCATAGGTAATCATCACCCAAACCATTGAAGGATTTCTCAAAGGAGATTCATGATCTTCCTTGCATTTGTAGAGGAGCATGGGATGGTTCGGAATATGAAAATATATTTCCTTTTCCCGACAGTTGATATGTGCTCTATATAACGAGAGCCTATCCATTCCCATTATAGCGTCGAAATCCACCAAGGGAAGTATTATGAGATTTGCCGGAAGAATCTTCCCACATACGTCAACATAAGAAGAATCAAACACTTGGGTTGCAATGATTGCACCACTTGGTGTTTTTACAGATATCTCGACTTCAAGGTTTCGGGGCTTCGATTCTATAGTTCTAGCAAACTTTCAAGATATAAAGGAATGCGTAGAACCAGAATCAAATAAGACTTTTTCCATTCTTGAGTGAATAGTAAGTGTACCTTGTATGACTTCATTATCATGTTCCACCTCCGCAGTAGTGATGGTATAAGCCTTCCCTTGTTCCTTTGGCTTTGGTGGTCGTTGGCGCTGATTACCCTCGAGAGCTCAAGGTTTAGTGCACTGGTTTGAATAGTGCCCTAGCTCTTTATAGTTGTAGAATTGAACCACGAGTGGTTCTCTCCTTTCATCAGCTACATTATCCTTCCTTTTCATGTCTCTTCGACACTCGTGAGTTAGGTGTCCTTCTTTCCCACACTTGAAGCATTTCCCCGTCCCTTTGAGGCAGTTCCCATTGTGCAACTTCCCACATTTTTGGCAAGTGGGTTGTTGTGTTTTCTTCCCATCTTTATCACTAGATCCACAAGCTTGAAACTCCATCTTTATTTTCTTATCACCATAGCCATGGGACCATTCTACAAACTCCATCTCCACCTTGAGAGCACACCGAACAACTTCTTCATAACTCCCAAAGTCTCGAATTGCAAGAGCTTTTCGAAGATGTGGTTTTAATCTACTAAAGAATCTATCAATTTTGTTATCATTGTTGATAACAAAACCCGAAGCATACCTTGCGAGCCTTGTGAAATTTTCTTCATAGGTTGTGACAGATTCTCCTTCTTTTTTCTTGATCTCTATGAATTCTCTCTCCATCTTTGTGTGAAGAGTTCATGGGAAGTACTTATTAAGAAACATTATCTTAAAGTCTTCCCATTCCATCTCTTCAATTTCATCCTGTGGCTTGGTGTTCTTAATCAAATCCCACCATTGATCAGCTTCTCCATCTAGACGGTAAATAGCTAGAGTCACCTTCTCCATCTCGGAACAGTGAAGAACAGAAAAGATCTTCTCCATGGAGTTGACCCACTGTTCCGCAACTAGTGGACCAGAAGATCCACAAAACGTCGGGGTCGTTGCCGCATAAAACATTCGATAGCTAGTTGCTCCCTCTTTGGTGAAGTATGGAGTTCCCCATTATTATGGTTATTATTCATAACCCGGGATAATTGGGTAAGCATCGTCATGAAGTTTTGAACTCCACCTCCAAAATCATTGGGGATGTCGTTTGGGAAATCGTTGCACTGGCCTTCGCAAGAGTTGTTGGCCTGATTTCTCCTGGTTCCCACCATTTTCTAAAATAGAAAAGGGTAGAACAAAACATAAGTAAACAATTCATGAATAACTTATCCTTTTAAACAATTATACCAAAAACATAACATCTGGGATCCCTAGGTAAATATCCTTGTGTGCATATTTGTACTTAGTCTCATGCTAGAGGTTTTCTTTAGGGTTCACTAATCCTAATTCCCAAATTAACTAAACCTTTGCTTTGATACCAACTATAGAGACCCGGCCTTTTCTTAAATTACTATTACATCATTTCAAAGATAAACAACATAATAGTATTACACATGGAGGATCCAGAGGTTTAGTGTCTTGGGAAAACTAGGACTACACATAACAAGTACAACATCAAGCATAAAAATTCATTTAATCTCTTCTTCTATAGCTTCTTAGTAGCACTTGTCCTCTCCTTAGTACATGTAGCCACCTAAGGATATACATCAAAAGGGGTGAGCTAAAATCCCAGTAAGAGGACAGATAAGAACAATATAGCATGGGGTGAGCATAATCATGAAGAAGATCTTGAACATGAGAGGAGCATAAACAATAAACTTGAAATGTGGCAAAGCATAAAAATGAAACATCATGTCTTAGTGGATAACTACCACACATACTTGTGAACAAAGTTAGCATCATGTTCACACATCATTTCACATTTACTCATGAGATTAATCACTTTACCCAATGCATTGGAGCGCTATATAATTCCGGGCGCACCCGTCATATTTAAACATTCATATTGTGCTATATAATTCCGGGCGCACCCATCACATCATAACATTATCATTATCATGCTTGCCACATAGAACACATATCAAAAATGTACATAAATAACCCATGGAAAGTAATGGGTTTCATCTCATAATAACACATTCATAAGCTTTGGTTTCCCAAAAAAAAGAGGGAACAACATACTTGATATAAGAACCATCAACCTTGAATGAGAGGTAAAAGGTGAGATCTTGAAAGAAAAGTTATTTTGGAAAACATTTTGATGGACATAAAAACCAGTGACAAACATGTATATCCCAGAAAAGTAAAGGAAATTATGAACAAAATACCTTTGAGGAGTAACCATATCAAAAATGGAGTGAAAGAGGGAGAACCCGAAGGAAGAAAATTGGGTTCGAGATTTCCCCTTACCTTGTACTTGAATGCCTCCTTCTCTTTAATGTCCTATATAATGACATTATATTCATTAATTAGAAATTCCAGAACCTTTTATACATTAATAGGGTTCATTCTGGTTTCATTATTTCATATTATGTTCCTTTTGATGACTTATAGAGTTTAAAAACATTGTTCGGGGATGTTCATTTTCATGGTTTTCTTGAGCGGTCCACTTGTATTCTTAATTTGATGTTTGGGTAGATCATGGGTAAAAATACTGAACTGATATTACATGTAATTAATGATATTACAGAAGCTTGAATGATTTTATAATGAGTTATATTAGATCCATGTGGCCGAATCATTAGATAAGAATTAAATGAAGATTATTTGGGCTAATTTGAGCGGTTTTTGGATCACAACCAACTCATTTTAACTTTTCACTTAGTAGTATGGCCATAGGTTATTTCCAGAACTTAAAATAGAACATAATAAATATAAAATATTCTGGTTCAACCATAATAATGGTTTAATGACCAGATTTGAAGGTAGAAATGGAAGAATAGAATATGTCGTTTTTGAAGGTGATAAATTATCACCACATGAACAACGTTCTCTTTAATAAAATAAAAGGAAGGAGGAAAGGGTGTGGGGTGATATAATATAACATTAGAATCATAATATTACAGTATATATAAAATACTGGATTTACAGAACAATTTGGATTAAGATAGATAGATAGAGATCAAGAAAGGAACTTGAGCTTGAAAGGAAATTAAAGGAGAAGAGAGAGAGAAATTACCTTTAGAATCCTCCTCTTGAGATCCTCTTTAAGGAAGCTAGGCTTGTTATTTTGATGATACCAGAAGATTTTGGACGTGGGGGATGAGCTAGGGAAGGTTTTTGGGCAGAATTTAGAGAAGGCTTGGAGCTTGAGAGGTGTGAGGAAAAGAGGGAGTGAAGGGTGACTTTTATAGTGGAGGGGAGAGGGGTTTCCTTAATATAAAATTGATTAGTTTATTAATTTCACCTAAGACAAGGAATAGTGAGTCTTGGATGACTAAGAATAGTAAATTAGACTTGTGAATTTGGGATTTGGGTGCTTAAATCACTTGTGATGTCAGGAATAGTGGGTTTTAATTAAAATGTATTTATATGATAAATTAATGTATTCTACTATTCATCAAAAATTCATGTATCTCAGAAAAATCCCAAAATTTTACCCCAACCATTTTTCGACGTATAGAATCCAAAAATGAAGTCCATTTTTCAAAAATAATTTTATAAATATTATTAATTTAATATTTAATTAAAATCATAATTTACTTAAAAACTGTTTTTAAAATTAAAACTGATTTTGTAGTTCTTTCAAAAATTACGTAGGGTCTTATAAAATTATCTAAAAACTATTAGAAATTGATTCAATAATTTATGAATATATTTCAGGAAAATAAATATTCTTTTAAATTAATTAATTAATTAATTATAATTATTTATGACTTATAAAATACCAAAAATGTTTACTAAGGTCAAATTGTCACTTTCTAAGATGTCTAAATTTTATTTTATTATTCATAGGTAATGTTACTCTTATTTACTATTAATAAGGTTCATATTACTATTCATAAGGGTAGGTTACTATTCATATGGGTAGGTTACTATTCACCAAAAATTATTTTTGTTTCAGTAGACTCCAAAAACTATCTTGAACACAACCGTGTATGTTGGATTTTTAAAATTCCAAACATAGGGGTGACAAAATTATGTTTAAAGGTCAATTATCACTTAGAAGTCCATTATATTGTGTTTTTATGACATATATATAAGAAGGGAATTTTCCATTGAAAAACTTTGGGTCGTTACAACTATGTTCAGATTGATTCTAACACCCCTAACATTACCCTGCTCGTGCACTGGATCACAGTGGGAAAATGACAAATTCGAATGTTCTAAGAACTTCATTCTCTTGTCACAACCTCCGTTAGCCTAGAAACTCCCAAAGGTGATCGATGTACCATTCTGATCCCAAAACATCTTTCTCTGTTTAGTACTATTGTACAGGTGAATGAATTTTTATTGCCTCTTGTTCCCACACTGAGCATACCTCACATGGTCTTAGATACATAGTTGGTTATTTCCTAAATGTGATTGAGATACCAAGGCCCCCAGGGCGGGCATTTTCCTTAGAGGTTTCCTCATAATGCGGTCCGCCTTTCCCTCCTCATCCTCATTGGACCCCATTTTTAGGGGGGGGGCATCTGTTGGCACCAAAAAACGCATCCATGTAATTTTTTTAATGCTTCTAAATATGTACCCGAAGCATAGCTCGTTTTGAAGGTTTCAATTTGAATTGTCGTGGATCCTGAAGAGAGTTATTGATTAGAAGTTATGGCCATTCAAATTCAGGCTGCTAGAAATGGCCATCTAGGATGGTTTTGGGAAAAAGCGTGGATTTGCACACAAAAATGGAATCTCGTAAGAAAAAAATTGAATCTTGTATGGAAAAGGGAATCTTGTGCACAATAAAGGAATGTTACGCACAATAAAATAATTTTGTGTGCAAACCCTCATGTAAACCTATTAGGCACCAAATGCGGTGTCGAACCCCCCTTTGCACGTGCACCTACCACAGGTAGCGCAGAAAAAAACTTACACGCTTATAATTTTACACGCACTCCCTTTCAAGGTTTATCTTATAAATACAAGTGCACCCCATAATTCTGGTGTAACACCCCAAGATTTCATAGTACGTTATTTTTTCAATGTAATTCAATAACTTTCACTACACACAACACTGAGTTCAAGCACACCATGACTTACCAAACTAGCCATTCAAAAGCGGTTATGAATAGTATTAACAGAATTTTGAATTTTATATAATCCTTATAATTTTAAAATCCATATTATGAGTTTCTTAGACACAATATAATAAAAAATTCATTTTTTTCAGATAAAAGAAGTATTTTTTTAAAATGAAATTTTACTGCCTTTTAATGGAGAACCCTTTATAAATCCAATATTTGAAACTTTTATATATTAAATTTGACAAAATAAACTTCTACTTTAGAATCAGGACATAAGAATTTAGTTTTGATAAAATTTTGGGGTTTTTCTGATAACTTTCATATTTGGGTGAATAGTGAAAAATACTAAATTTTAACTGAAAACAACTTTATTAATCAAAATAATTTATAGTGTTAAACTATACATATGAATGGTTTGGAAGAATAATTAGATTATATTTTTACCATTTAATCCAATGTTGGTCATTGGAAGTAATTTTACTTTGAAATTGGACATAAACAAATGTCAATCTTTTGGTAGTTATTATTTCATTAAAATACGCTTTTTGGTTTTGACAATGGGAATTAATTTTAAATTAATAAATGCAATTTCAATGTTTTGAATTTGGTAAAATAGACTTCATTTTTGAATTCAGATTATTAAAATTATCTTAGGGTAAATTTTTGGTATGTTTCAGAAAACTTTAAATTTTTGATGAATAGTGAAAAACACTCTGTTACTGGTTAAAATCGACTTTTCATTTAAATAATTATTTATTTTATTTAAATTTATTTTAGGTTAAAATTGGTACGTAATACCTATATAGGTTCAATGTAATCCATTGGATTCGTTTTTTAATAATATTAGATATATAAAATTTTATTGAACATTTCACCGTCTTTTACCCACTTCCTAGGAGAATTTGCAAATTCATATAAAACTTAATTTTATCGTTTTTGTGAGTGAAATTTCAAAAATACAAGAGTCATGGTTGATATTAGTTATAAAAATGTGGTTTAATAAGATGAAAATAATTTTTGGTGAATAGTAACTTTTTACTTTTATTTACCACGGCTAAAAGTAAATAGGGTAATTAAGGATAAAAATGATATTATTCTTACCATAACACATGTCCCAATTATATTGGATAAATGTAATTAGACCAAAAACAACCTTATGAATAAAATATGATCCTTTAGGTCCATTTGGATTAGATTAGGACATTTATTATTATTTTATTTAAAGAAGAGTTAAAAGAGTTAAAATAAGAGTTTAATAACTAAACAATTTTTAATATAGGGTTACACACAAAATAAATTTGACTATATATATTAATTATAAAGATAAAAATATTTCATATATCATGGTATTTTATTTTAAATTTTTATACAATAAATAAATAAATTTATTTATGACACAATGATGATTCAGTAATTACTTTATTAATGAATGAATCAAATAAATGGTATTGTAAATATTAAAATAAATATAATGTCAACGTTTTTATGAAATCCACGAATTTTCATGGTGAATATTAATGTTATGGTTGATTAGAAGTAACTTTTATGAAGTAATAAAGTTGTGAGGACATTCAAAAAAACTGAATACCCAATAGTATCAAAATTGACAAAAATTAATTTTTAAAACAAATATTATATTTTTGGTTGATATAATATTCCTAGAAATCTAAGGTTCTGCAAAAGGGCTTAAATAATATTATATATTTAATTAATTAACCACATTAGGTTCTCTTGAAAGTTTAGAGTTAGATTATTAACCATATAGTATAAGAATATAAGAAGACACAGTAAAAGTTAAACTATTTAACCAAGAGTTAAATCTAAATGATAAGGTTAAAATGGTAACCTAAACTTGTATAAACCTATTGGTTGAGATTATTTAGACACATAACCACCTTATCCTTAAAATAAATCATTTTGGATCCATTAGAAACCGAAAATTATTTTATTATAAAATAATATTTCAATCTTTTCCTAAGGTTCCCCTCACCCCTCTTATAAAAGGGAACTTCCCCTTCTCTCAAATTCACACCTCCAAAAGCCATTTGTCTCAGCCAACCCCTTACAAAATATCCTCCCTTCATCCTAGAGGACTTATTTTAATAAAAAAGCCAACCTAAGGATCTCTTTTGATCAAATCAAAAGGATGAACCTCAAGAAGAGGTAATGATTTCAACACTCTGTAATTACCATACCAAAATAATAACTCTAGTACCTTATATATACAGTAATGTTATTATAAATATGGCACAAACATAATCATTATTCTATCCATCCTATTAATGATAAGGTCACCATGCATGCGTACGTATGGTTTTCCGTCTCCACGCCATGGTGTACTTGGTTATTCAACACTATGTTTTTTGGATGGATATAATGATGAGTAATATATATATAAATAATTAAAATAGCATTATAATATCTATTTAAAATTAATATACCATCCAATTCCACATCTTTAATGAAATGATATTGTCACTCGTGCATATGTACGGATTGCCGTCTCCACGACACGATGAGATTCATTTCCACGATCACCATTCATGAATGATTATAAAAATATATATTAATAATAAGTATATAATATGTGTCATAATAATGACACTGGAGATATATATATATATATATATATATATATATATATTTACTTACATATATCTTATTCACTTACTTCCGTTCAATACGATATGAAAATAGAAAAAACGTTTATCCTTACGTACGGCCTACCGACTCCATAAACGGTGTTTTCCATTTCATATATCTATCTATCATTAATATTTATATTCTAAATATTTATGATATATAAATCAAGTTTTATACTCTAGAAGTATTTAAATCATGATCTAAATGATACGATCAAGAATAACAAGTTATAATATGTACGATAAAGAAAGCGATTATGACCCGAAATGTTAATTTAACATGAAAATCATTATTAAATGGGTAGTATAAAGTCATAAATGAATCATATATGATATAATAAATTTTAATATGGTTCTTGTATAATCTAATAACATACAATGGTCATTATAAAGGAGGTTAAACGTACCCTCCACCCAAGGAAAGTGCAAGGTAGGGGGTTTTCATCTCACTCCTTATTCCTGTGAGATTCATGCTATATTTCCACTATTTCCTTTTGTGTGGTGTATGTACTGCCCATAATTGTATTATTTGTGTAATAAAATTTAGTTTATGTGTATTTACATCTTCATTGTATGTTACTACTTTCATGGGGTGTATGTTTCATATGTTACCAAATTGGTAAGGGTTAATTCCTCAATCTCATTATTATCCGAGATTATTTACGTGTAACTATTTTATGGGACATGTTTATTATCCATGTCCATTTTTCATGAAAGACATTTTGAAATTATTATTTTAAGGTAATATTTAACTAAAACATCATTTTAAATGTTTTAAATATTTATTCTTCTAAATATTTCTCATTAATGTCCACATTTTCAAAATGGTTTTACAGATATATTTATATGGACATGAATGTTTTTAAAATGTTAATTCCTTTCAAAAGTTTCAAAGTGGTATGGGAAAATTTGATTCAAAAATGTCTTTAAATGTGTTCTTTTTAAAATTGTGTGACTTTTAAATGATTTCATGAAAAAGGGCTATTTCCATCAAAGATTTTTACTGATCATTTTCAACTACGTCAACATCCTTTACGAGATATTAATCTTGATCGAGGTTGATTTATTATAAAAAAATATTCCATATTGTATTTAAGGATTTGTGATATGTTTGACTGTGGATGAGTTATTTTTATTCCATTCATGGTTTATGGTTTAAGTATTTACATTTAATAAGATAGTTTTAATACGAATTTTTATGTTATATTTAAACCTTTTCTTAAGATGAATGTATTAGACTAGTATGTTCCAGGTTTGGGATCGGTAAAAGCAAGCCCTCCGGGTTGGGGTCCGGTTACAACAGACCCTCTGAGTTGGAGTCCAGTTACAGAGGCCTTCTAGGTTAGGGTGCGGTTACAGTTATCCCCTAGGTCCTGGCACAAGGCCTTGACACAAAAATTAAATTCTGGTACTATACATTCCCTCATTATGAAATTAGTTATTACATGTGATTATTCGACTAGTAGAATATCCATGTGCATGATTATATGGTAATGTTTGATTAATTTTTTCCATATTATGTTCAAGTTTATGTTTTAAAGGATGTTGTTTTTATTACACATCTTGCCTTAAAAGTTTATAGCTTCCACTAGATTATTTACCCTTACTGAGCATCTGATCTCACCCTTTTCTTATGTTTTATTTTCCCAGGATAAGAAGAAGTTAGTTATGAGTGACTTGTAGGAATAATCTATTAGGCTTGGACATTTCTAATGGAATAAATTACTATTGTTTTTATTTTCAAGTTGTAATGTCGAACTTCATGTATGTAATCTATTTTACAAGACTACTAAACTGGTCAGTCCTTCAAGGCATGATTCCTTGTAAATATGCCAATGTACTAAAATAATGCACTGACTCTGGGTAACTGGGGTCGCGACGTTACAGTTGGTATCATAGGAAGTTTAGTACATACCTTGGAAACTAGATTTAGATAAACTCTTATTAGATCACATTATCCTATGATATACTTTGAGAATTAGTATAGAAGAACTTCCTAGAATTTTGGTACTATAGGGATTTTGTGAGTTTTCAAAGCAATACATCCCTGTCTATATTAGAGCTGGTAGAGGCAGCTCCGGTACAGATGTATCTAGGGTTAAAACCTGAAAACACTGCTTTGAGCTAGACTCGAACAAGAACTGGTGCATGACAATGAGCCTTTCTGCACTCTTGGTTACGACACTCCTCGTGATATGCTTAGGATAATTCAAATTTTCATTACAATCCATTATGAAGGATTTAGAAGTATATACTTCCTCAAAGAAAAGATTTTTTTATTATGGATTATATCCATAAACTATTCAATTTACGTTAGGTATTTTACATGTTTGGAATTATTCATTGCCATTCATAAACTAACCTAGTGTATTCCATTGTTTAGAAATGGAGCCCAGAAGAAGAAATGAGAACTCCATCAATATGTATAATCCATAGAGTAAGAAGGTTCATATCATTCGTGGTATTAAGCCAATATTTATTAGGGAAATAGTCTCCCATGTATTCTCAACATATGAAGAAATAATATCATGTGTTAATAAGATGCGTAAAGAATTCTCTGAGTCCTATGGCTTTGAAGGGAAGTAAGAGAAGAAACAGATGGTGGAGAGAAATATGGATAAAGAGAAGAGGGGAAAGAAGGATTTTCCCATATGTGACCAATGTGGAAAGAATCACCTTGGTAAATTCTTGAAGGGAATGAGAGTTTGTTATAAGTGTGGAGAAAAAGGACACTAAGTATGTGATTTCAAGGGTAAGAAAAATGTTTCAAATGCAAAATACTTCATCTACAAGGCAATGGGACACTACGTGAATCAATGTCCCAGTCATCAGAGTATACCGTAAATGATGATATTGGATAATAATCAAGTTACGATACTACCTCATATGGAGATGAATGACTAGTGTTCTTATGTTGTTATTATAGAATTATTTCATTTGAGTGTTGTATCAACAATATACTGGTTATATGAATTGTGAAGATAAATAAGGATTATACTACAGTACTATTTTATTGAGGATTTGAGATTATATGGTTTTAAGAAAAGTGACTTAATAGTAAGCTACACTTTTTAAAAGTTACATGGTTGAAGGAAAGGTAATCCTTAATATGGTCCTAATAATGAGGTAGTGATTTTGGAATAAGAGATGGTTGATTTGGATAAATTATATTGGATATTCTTGATTCCCTTAAAACTAATTAATAGTTTATTTATTCCACCATTGTTCGAATATTCAAAATTTTTGGACATAAGGGATATATCCAGTATTCTATAAAGAATAAGGGAGTGTGAATGTAATCAATAAGGTTTTATGGTAATTCAGGGAGTTACCATGTTATAAAAGAATACATGATGAAGGTTTTCACATGTTATTACGTGGAAAAAGGATCTTCATTGTATTTAACTTCCTTATAAAATTTGGACTGTGAGTTTTGATAGAAGTATTTTGGGTATGTATAGAGGTTGGAATGGATTATGTTTGAAATTTGATACCATTGTTAAGGCTATTTTTGGATTTTCATAAAAAGGACAACCCAGAGGTCGGGCGACAACCAGTCACGTCTGGCAAGGCCACAAGACTTGAACCTGAAACCGAAGGGTGATAGGGGTGCCTCACCTACCACTCGCCTACGTGTTGTCCTAGATTGTAAAATTTATTTTTTTAAAAGGTCTGATAGGTGAATTATAAATTCATTATTTTTGGAACCCTATATTATTAGGATAAATAGAATATTTTTTTGAAATCTTTTGGAGTGAAAGATGAGTTTGTGGTAGGAATTAGTTAAAGGATGTAACTATACTTGTCCTATATATATATATATATATTCCCTCTAATTCTATGACTAAATTAATTATTAAACATTAGTTAAGGGACTTAATCTCAATCTCATTTCATTGAGGCATCCTTTGATTTCTAATCGACTTTGTTTTATACGATGTATAAAACCCATTGACATTTCATTTCAAGGGGAATATTTTTCTACAAAGCGTTTTACTAAAATACAAAAAATGAATTTTTTTATGTAAGCGGTGACAATGACCTTTCCTCTATCGTGAGTTTTATTTGACCTTTGGATTCCTTAACATTCCAAAATGTTTTTTAAAGAAAATAAATACCACATACTCTTTTTACGTATTTTGGTATTGAAATTGGTTTTGATAATGGATTTTTTATGTCAATATATTTAAATGATATATGGTGATTGATGACCTCAATCACTCCCTATAAATATTTACATTTTCCCTCCAATTATGTGTCACTAATTTCCACCAATGTTCTCCTAATCGAGATCATAATTTAGTGGTAACCTTTTTCATTTCCCTTTCCCTCTTATTAAGACTAAATTTTATTAACCCAATTTTTGATGTGGGTTCTCCACAAAGGCATTTTTCTATTTTTAACCTTTTATTTTCGAAGAAAAATTTCAAATTGAGAGGATGCAATTTATTGAAGGAGGGGAGAATGTAACACCCCAAGATTTCATAGTACGTTATTTCTTCAATGTAATTTAATAACTTGCACTACAGACAACACTGAGTTTAAACACCCCATGACTTACCAAACTAGCCGTTCAAAAGCAGTTATGAATATTATTAACTTAATTTTTAATTTTATATGATCCTTATAAATTTAGAATCCATATTATGAGTTTCCTAGACATAATAACAAATTCATTTTTTTCATATAAAAGAAGTATTTTTTTTAAATGCAATTTTACCGCCTTTTAATGGAGAACCATTTTTAAATACAATATTTGATGCTTTTATATATTAAATTTAACAAAATAAACTTCTTATTTAGAATCGGGACATAAAAAGTTAGTTTCTATAAATTTTTGGTGTTTTTCTGATAACTTTCATATTTGAGTGAATAGTGAAAAATACTAAATTTTAACGAATTTTTTTAATCAGAATAATTTATAGTGTTAAAATATAAATATGAATGGATTTGAATAATAATTAGATTATATTTTTACCATTTAATCTAATGTTGGTCATTGGAAGTAGTTTGACATTGAAATTAGACCTAAACAAGTGTCAATCTTTTGGTAGTTATTATTTCTTAAAAATACGGTTTTTGGTTTGGACAACAAGAATTAATTTTAAATCAATAAATTCAATTTATATTTTTTTAATTTGGTAAAATAGACATAATTTTTGAATTCAGAATATCAAAATTAGTTTAGGGTGAATTTTTGGTATGTTTATGAAAACATTCAATTTTTGATGAATAGTGAAAAACACTGCATTATTTGTTAAAATCGACTTTTCATTTAAATAATTATTTATTTTATTTAAATTTATTTTAGGTCAATATAGAAACATAATACCTATATATGTTCAATGTATTAAATTAGAGTCATTTTGTAATTATATTAGATATATAAAATTTTATTGAACTTTTCACTGTCTTTTACCCACCTCCTAGGAGAATTTGAAAATTCACCTAAAAAATAATTTTACCGCTTCTGTGAGTGGAATTTAAAAAATATATGAGACACGATTGATATAATTAAGAAAAATGTGGTTCAATAAGATGAAAATAATGTTTTTTGAATAGTAACTTTTTACTTTTATTTACCACGGTTAAAAGTAAATAGGGTAATTAAGGGTAAAAATGATATTATTCTTACCATAACACATGTCCTAATTCTATTGGATAAGTGAAATTAGACCAAAAAAACATTAGGAATAAAATATGATCCTTTAGATCCACTTGTATTAGATTAGAACATTTATTATTATTTTATTTAAAGAAGAGTTTAAAGAGTTAAAATCAAAGTTTAATAACTAAACCAATTTTAATATAGGGTTACACATAATATAAATTAGACTATAAATATTAATTATAAAGAAACAAAATATTTCCAAAAACATGGTATTTTATTTATAATTTTTAAAAATTAAATAAATAATTTTTTTTATGACACAATGATGATTCAATAATTACCTTATTAATGAAAGAATCAAATAAATGGTATTATAAATATTAAAAAAAATATAATTTCAATTTGTTTATGACATAAAAGAATTTTATATGTGAATATGACATTTTAGGGTTGATTAAAAGTATCTTCTTCTAAGAAATCAAGTTGTGATAACTTTCAGAAAAACTAAATAACAAATAGTGTCAAAATTAACTTAAATTAATTTTTAAAACAAATACTATATTTCCGGATGATAAAATATTCATAAAAATCTATGGTTTGGACAAAGGTCTTAAATAATATTATATATGTCATTAATGAACCATTTGAGGTTCTCTATAAATTTTATATTAAGTTTATTAACCATATAGTATAAGAATACAAGAAGACACCGTAAAAGTTAAACTATTTAACCAAGAGTTAAATATAAAAGATAAGGTTAAAATGGTATCCTAAACTTGTCTAAAACCTATTGGTTGAGATTATATAGACCTATAACCACTTTATCCTTGAAATAAATCATTTTGGATCCATTAGGAACCTAAAATGATTTTATTATAAAATAATATTTCAATCTTTTCCTAAGGCGCCCCTCACTCCTCTTATAAAAGGGCACATCCCCTTATCTTAAATTCACACCTCCAAAATCCATTTTTCTGGACCAAAACCTGCCCTAATATCCTACCAAATATACTAAATTAATCCTATAGGCCTTAGTTGTATCATAAATTCAACCTAAGGAGCCATTTTGATCAAATCAAAAGGAAGATCCCGAAGATGAGGTAATGATTTCACCACCATCTTTCAAGTTCTTTTCTTCTTCCACTTACCCTTTCTTTGTTATTACCATACCAAAATAATAACTCTAGTAAATTATATATACTGTGGTGTTATTATAAATATTTCACAACCTTATTAATTATTCTATCCATCCTATGAATTATAATGTCACCATGCGTGTGTACGTATGGTTTGCCGTCTCCACGCTGTGGTGTAATTTGTTATTCAACACTATGTTTTTGGGATGGATATAATGATGAGTAATATGTATCTAAATAATGAAAATAACATGACAATGTATCTGTAAAATTAATATACCCTCCAATTTCACAGATTTAAGGAAATGATAGTGTCGCTCATGCGTACGTACAGATTACCGTCTCCACGACACGATGAGATTCATTTCCATGTTCAACATTCATCGACGATTATAAAAATATATATTACTAATAACTATGTAATATATGAAATAATAATGCTATTGGATATATATATATGTATGTATGTATTTATGCACTTACATTTTTCTTATTCACTTACTTCCGTTCAATACGGTATGAAAACAGAAACAATGTTTATGCGTGCGTACGACCTACCGTCTCCATAAACGATGTTTTCCATTTCATATATCTATCTATTATAAATATTTATATTCTAAATATGTATGATATATAAATCAAGGTTTATATTCTAGAAGTATTTAAATCATGATCTAAATGATATGATCTAGAATGACAAGTTAAAATATGTACGATAAAGAAAACGATTATTACCTAAAATGTTAATTTAACATGAAAATCATTATTAAATGGGTAGTATAAAGTCATAAATGAATCATATATGATATAATAAATATTACTATGGTGCTTTTATAATATAATAACATACAATGGTCATTATACATGAGGTTACACGTACCGTCGACCAAAGGAAAGTGCAAGGTAAGAGGTTTTCATCTCACTCCTTATTCCCGTGGGATTAATGCTATATCGCCACTATTTCCTTTTGTGTGGTCTATGTACTGCCCATAATTGTATTATTGGTGTAATAAACTTTAATTTATGTGTATTTACATATTCATTGTATGATACTTCCTTCATGGGGTGTATGTTTTATAAGTTACCAAATTGGTAAGGGTTAATTCCTCAATCTCATTAGTATCCGAGATTATTTATTTGTAAGTATTTTTTGGGACATGTTAATTATCCATGTCCATGTTTCATAAAAGAAATTTTTAAATTATTATTTTAAGGGGATATTTAACTAAAGCATCATTTTAAATGTTTTAAATATCAATTCTTCTAAATCTTTCTCATTAATGTCCATGTTTTCAAAACGGTTTTACGAAATTATTTATACGGATATGAATGTTTTGAAAATGTTAATTATTTTAAAAAGTTTCAAAGTGATATGGGAAAATTTGATTAAAAAATTTCTTTAAATGTATTATTTTTAAAATTTCCTGAATTTTAAATGATTTCATGAAAAAAGGATATTTATCTCAATGTTTTTTACTGATCATTTTCAACTATGTCCACATCCTATACGAGATATTATTTTTGATCGAGGTTGATTTTGTATGAAACAAATATTCCATATTTTATTTAAGGTTTTGTGATACGTTTGAATGTGGATGAGTTATTTTTATTATATTCATGGTTTATGGTAAAAGTATTTACATTTCGTATTGTAGTTTTAATATTACTTTTTATGTTATATTTCAACCTTTTCTTAAGATGAATGTATTAGACTAGTATGTTCTGGGTTGGGGACTGGTAAAATTAAGCCCTGCGGGTTGGGGTTCGGTTACAGAAGACCCTCCTGGTTGGAGTCCAGTTACAAAGGCTCTCCGGGTTGGAGTCCGGTTATAGAGGCTCTCCGGGTTGGAGTCTGGTTATAGAGGCTCTCCAGGTTGGGGTCCGGTTACAGTTATCCCCTAGGTCCCGACACAAGGCCTTGACACAGAAATTAATGTCTAGTACTATACATTCCCTCATTATGAAATTAGTTATTACATGTGATTATTCGACTAGTAGAATATCCATTTCCATTCTTATATGGTAATGTTTGATTTATTTTTTCCATATTAGGTTCATGTTTATGTTTGAAAGTCTGTTGTTTTTATTACACATCTTGCCTTAAAAGTTTATAGTTTCCGCTAAATTATTTACCCTTACTGAGCATCTAAGATCACCCATCTCTTATGTTTTACTTTCTCAGGATATGAAGAAGTTAGTTATGAGTGACTTGTAGGAATAATCTAGGAGGCTTGGACATTTTTAAGGGAATAAATTACTAGTGCTTTTCTTTTCAAGTTGTAATGTAGAACTTCATGTTTGTAATCTATTTTCCAAGACTACTAAACTGATCGGTCCTTCAAGACTTGATTCCTTGTAATCATGTCAATGTATTAAAATAATGCAACGATTCTAGGTAACTGGGGTCTGGGCGTTACATCCGGGGTAGTTTCGGAGGTCAGCTTCCACTCTGATGCATGTATGACCACCCTTTTCATGCCTGTGCAGAAAAGAGGAACCCTCAATGGGAGATCTTGCATGACAAGTCCTATATCGGTCCTCTTTCACGCGGGCCCATGGTGGTTTGATCCTCACTTGATCCCTTTGATGCCCAAGTCATGTACGCCCAAAACCACCTCTTACGCGCAAAAAACAAATCTTGCATGCAAAACATCCAATCTTGCATGCAAACCCTCAAATTTTCATGCAAAAGTGATAGTTTTTCCTATCTTTCATGCACCTGGGCCACAGAACCCAATATTGCGTTCACCCCATCCTATGCATAGCCTATCTTATGAACAAGAGTATCCAATCCTGTGCCTGATTGTCCATACTGTGGGGGCTGTGCCCCCAAACCCCCGCATAGGGTCACTATCAAGCTGCGATCCCGGACCTCCTAGCCGGTCCCCTCTCTTCCATCACTGAACCCCATAAAAATGGAGAGTCACACCCTGAATTTTTTTGTCTGGGATGTTGAAATTTTCCATTGCACCCTTATGCGAATCCACCTTCCACCTTTGGAATACAATTATTTGAGGTACTCCTTCACACACCATGAAACACTTTGAGATGAAATTTTTTTATTGGTTCGTTTCCCATGTCATGAGTCTAAATTCTCATCATCAATTCCCTGAGTACCATGAGTCAAACAATTCTTCAAGAAACACATCCAAACCCCATCACCTGACTTCTATACCAGGTTGAACCTTAAAGGGCCACTCTTGTATAAGTCCCAACACCCACCATTTCTAGGCTCCTTATATAACATCCCGCATTTTATAACATAAAATTTCATTACATTACACAAAACTGAGGATCTTTAAGGATTAGTGTCTTGGAAACCAGGAACATAATACATGAAAACAACATAAAACATTCTTCTTAAACACTTGAAAGTCTTCTCCTAAAGTTCATCTTAGGTTCATTACTGCATCTCATAACCTGGGGACATACATCAAAAGAAAGGGTGAGTAGAAGGCCCAGTAAGGGAAACAAGAGAAACATTTTACATGTGAACTTGAGATACTTCAATAAGGTCATGAAAAGAACTTTAAGGCATGATAAAGAAATCATGAGGCATATCATAATAAAAATAAAGTTTTTCGAAACTTGAAGATGTGGCTACAAAATTTAATATTGAAAATCATTTTTGTTTCACCATGGTCCATCCCCAAGGTGTCATTAAAAATTACCAAGGTTATTTGTAGCGACTCGGGTTTTTGGCCCTGTCAGACTTTGGAATATTTCTACGAATAATTCCAGAGCTAGGCGCGAAGACGGCGTGCGATTCCGAGGCCCGGTGTGCTCGGAATTAATTTTATAAAAATATTAAGTTTTTTATACTATGCACGTGGCGGGGGTGTGATATCTCCTAAACGGTAGCTCAGAACGGGAATCTGAGGGCACGGTTGCGTCCGGAACGTGCCGTTTACCCTAGGCGGGGTGTAAACTTTGTGGGCGCGGGCCTGCAGTGAGAAACGCCACCAGGGGAGTTTTCGTAAATAAGTGGCAAGTTAGTGTGCGAGCGTCAGCTCGAATAACTTTTGAACGGAGTCTCGGATGGAAAATCTGAGACCGCCGTTGCGTTCAGAATGGCGTGTTTACCCTAGGGGTGACCATACAATTGTTCGCATCGGGCGTCGGGTCCGAGGCGGGTTTGGCGTCGGCGGGCCGCTGATATAAATATCACCCCCCCCCTTTTATTGTTCTTCGCCGTTCTTCGCCGCCACTCCACCAAATCGAGCAAACGGAGCGCCCACGAGCTCAGAATTCGACGGCGGACGTTCCAGGAGTGCGCAGCGGAAGCTCGGGAGCGCGGATCTGAGGCAGAACGTCGGCGTTTCGCCCGCGAGGAAGGCGGTTTGAGTTTTAAAATCCCGTATCCCGTTTTTGTGTTGTTGTTCTTCAAATTTTCATATGGGTTGTATAGTTCGGGTCCCGAGCTTTCCAAATCTTTTTTCGGATCTGAATTTGGAGCACCGGGGTGCTCCCGGTGGCTCCCGGAAGTTTTCTGGCGAAAAAACCAGTTTTCCGGCGAGACCCGCGGTGGCCATGGCGGATTCCGGCGAGTTCCGCGGCGGCGCGGCGGCGGCGCGGTGGTTTCCGGCACCGGCAAGGCGGAGTCCGGCGGCGACGCGGTGGTTTCCGGCGACCCTGTGGTGGTCCGGCCAGACTGTTCCAGGGGTTCTTTAAACCCCCGTAACTCGCAAACCGTAACTCCGATTCGCGAGCCGTTTGCGGCGACGTGCTCCTTGCGTCGATACGGACCTTTTGAACTCACTTTGAGGGTTTAAGGGTTCGGGATCGTGGCCCGGGAGTTAGAAACGTCGTATAAAATAATATTATTTTATTATTTTACGACTTCGGGCCTTTGTAACTTCTACCCGGAGCATCCGATTGACGTGCCGTCAGTGGCGTTGAGACCCTGATGGTACGACGGACTTTTTGAGATAGTTTCCGGGTGTTGGGTCTGCGAATGGGGTGCGGGCCCCACGAGGCCGGGTTTTGGCGTTTGAGGAGAAACACAGCTTTTACACCAGGAGTCTGATTTTGGCAGATGCATAGTCGATCCTGTGTGTTTTTCCGAGAGGATCGCAATGGCGCGATCCGTTCGACGAGATTCAGAATCCAGGCGTGGGCCCCACCCGAGCTGGCCTTCGGTGAATAATACCTTTTTCACCGGGTGTCCGTTTTGGACGAGCGAGTAGTCGATTCCGCTTGTTTTTCCGAGGGGATCGCCGTGGTGTGATCCGCTCGATGGGTTTTGGGATCGTTGTGTGGGCCCCGCACGGGCTAGCCACGGTGAATAGTGCCTTTTTCACCGGTGCTCCGTTTCGGGCGAGTAATCAGCCTATCATGCGTGTTTTTCCGCGTGGAACGCGATGGTGGCCTCGGTTTTGGCCTAGGCAGTGCGCAGTGTGGCGTTATGGCGGGTCGCTCGGGTTAGCGACGTTTGGACCAGCAGAGGTTGAGGGTTCTCCCTTGGTTCGTTCCTACGAGGGTTCGTGGGGTATCACAACCTTCATATGGGTTTGTGATCCTCTCGATGGAATGTTTAAACTGTTAGAGTTGTGGTATCCCTCCGGTGGGCCCGGAGTGGATCCTCTAGTATCTTTACCCTAGATCGGGTTCTTGGTATCGCTGTGACCGCATATTCACGGGCAGCGATCCCCTATCTAGCAGGTTAACCCCGTAGGGTTTGTGGCATCATCGGGAATATGATCCCCTATGCGGTGGGTCATGCATAGTAGGGTTGTGGCATCGTCGGGTTTACGATCCCCTACTCAGCATGATGTTTATAGGAGGGTTGCGGTATCGTTGGTTATACGATCCCCTACTCAGCGCTTGGTGTCGGTAGGGTTGCGGTATCGTTGGTTATACGATCCCCTACTCAGCGCTTGGTGTCGGTAGGGTTGCGGTATCGTTGGTTATGCGATCCCCTACTCAGCGCAAGGTTTCGGTAGGGTTGCGGCATCGTCGGTTCGATCCCCTACATCGTGAGTTATACCAGATAGGGTTCCGGTATCATCGTGACCATCTTTATATGGACGATGATCCTCTGTCTGAGTGTGAAGCTTCTGTCGAGTGCAGATCGGGTTGTGGTATCCCCCAGCGGATCCTGGGTGTGATCCCCCATCTGTGAGAACTACGTATGCCAGATCGGGTCGTGGTATCCCCCAGCGGACCCTGGGAGTGATCCCCTATCTGTGAGTTACGTATACCGGAGTGGGTCTTGGTATCCCCTAGCAGACCCTAGCGGCGATCCCCTCTCCGAGGAGTTTGGTGGTTATGTTGTTTCAGCGATGTTTCCTCAGTGATGCTATCCGATGAGCGTGGTCTCTCGGGTGAGCGTCTGTGATGTTTGCGAGTATCCCGATGGAGTGTATCTCTCGGATGAGTGTCATCTGGTATGACAGTGTTCTTGGTGTACTCTCCTGGTTGTGGACAGATGCTGGTGATGAGGTCGGTACCTCTTGTGGCTTTGTGGCGTGAGCTGTGTATATCTGGATTGTTCAAGGTGTATGTATGGGAATACACCTGAGTTGAGCTGAGCTGACTAGTTGTGTTTAGCCGAGGATGGTCACGAGATGGAGTTTCTCTCTCGTCTGGGTTCCCTCTGGCTGGGTTGAGCGGACTGTTGCCTTCAGTTGTTCCCTTGGGTTTTGGGTTTTTGGGGTGCCTACTGAGTATTTTTATACTCACCCCTGCACGGGCTTTGCCCGCACATGTTTGTGTCTTGTGCAGACCACAGGCCTTTTTACGGAGTCCCAGGAGGACCCGGAGCAGACGGAGCTTAGTGAGCGGGTTGACCGGGGTGTTTACCGGAGCTGTGCCGAGGGAGCTTTCTGGCGGGTGTTTGTGGCAGCGTTCCCCTTCTTCAGAGCAGGTTGGACGCGCTTTGTAGTTTTCTTTTGGTGGGCCCTGTTTTGCCCTTGTACTTTTGCTGTTGCACTCTGGTTTGGGATAGATTGTATGCATGCATTTACTTTTCAGTTTCTTTATCTCTGCACTGTTGCATGGAGGTGTTTGTGGGTGCGTGTGTACAGGTACCTTAGGCTAATGCCTCCCATGTGTGTGATAGCCTACTCGGCGCTGGTCGCCAGCCCCTGGCCTATTGGAGGCGGGCTTGGGGAGTCGCGGCTCGAGCCCCATTGGGTCGGGTCGTGACAGAGTGGTATCAGAGGAGGTTCCACCTTTGGGATCTCAGAGCGTAGCTGGTCTAGCTGTGAGTTTGGTTTGGGTTGCATAGCGGCAGTGTTAGGGTGTTTCGAGTTCGGCTTTCAGGCCAGGGACTCCAGTGTTGGTGCGGCGGCCGACGTATCCATACACCAGGACTCTGATAACCTGTCTTTCGACTCGGGACATTCGTACACTGGTCGTGGGGACATCATGGTACTTGCATCATATAGGACTGGGTTTTTGGTTTTTCCTTGTCCTTCTTGAGTCATCTCTCCAGATATACTCTTTGATTGTGGTGTGTCTTGAATGTATTTCAGGATGCCTCCACGACGACAGCCAGCGAGGGTTCCGCAGCAGGATTGTGCTGATGACCCGCCCTGTGTAGTGGCCGTGGAGCAGGGCGCAGGTTCTGAGGTTGCACCTCCAGGTGGTCTTCCAGTTGAGCCACCACCTGTCGAGCAGCTGGTTGTGCCAGCGGTGCAGGACGAGGTTGCACGCAGGCTGAGTGCGTTGCACGAGTTCCAGAGGCAGTGACCTCTGAGGTTTCGGGGTGATCCAGACCCCCAGGCAGCTGATGATTGGCTCGAGGCAGTTACTCGAGTTTTCCGCCTAGTGAGGACACCTCCTAATCAGATGGTGGTCCTAGTGGCGAGCCTTCTGCATGGTTCGGCCGAGCGATGGTGGAGTTTGGTGACGCAGTCCCATGACGAGGAGACGCTCACGTGGGCAGAGTTTGAGCGGCTCTTCAGGGAGGAGTTCTATCCGGTGACGCTGAGGTCAGTGCGGATCCAAGAGCTTCTGCAGCTTCGTCAGGAGAGCATGACTGTGTCGGAGTACTCAGCGAGGTTTACAGACCTTTCGCGCTACTCCTTGGATATGGTTCGAGACCCGTTCTTTAGGGCTCGGACTTTCGAGCAGGGCTTACGCAGGGACATCCGAGCGGGTGTGGTTTCCTTGTGCCTGCCCACCTATGCTGGAGTGTTGGAGCGAGCGTTGGTGGTGGAGAGTTTTCTGGCTGAGCAGTTTTCCCCTGTTCGTGTTGGGCACTCGAGAGCTGAGACTTCGTCGGTCAGATCGGCATCTGGTAGCCGACGTCAGACTCAGGGGTCTGGACGTGGCCGACGATTCAGGAGGCGACCCCAGGATGGGGGATCTGACCCTCGGAGCTCACAGGGCTCGCAGGCCAGTTTTGGTCAGCCGCAGGAGAGGCGGTGTTACGCTTGCGATGGTCGGGGACATCTTGCTAGAGATTGTCCGACCCGACATGCTGCTGAGAGGGAGCCGGTCGATGGACCGCCTTGGCAGAGGCAGCGTCTTGAGCAAGGAGGTCCGCAGAGCGTCGGACGTGGCGTCGGAGCTGGTGCAGCGGGAGGCGGTGGTAGACAGTACCAGTTGCCACCACCCCCCACCCCCAGGTGGTCCACGCCTAGCTCAGGGAGCTGGTGGTCGAGGGCGAGGACAGCTGCATGCCCTGGAGGCTGTTGACCCAGAGGCACCACAGATGGATAGAGGTACGCCTTGTGTCTTTTCTACTTACTGCAGTAGTTTATCAGACACTATTTAGCGGTACTCTTTCCTTTTGTTGCTTGCTCGAGTTTTGTTCAGGGCGTTGGTAAGACCCCGAGTGGTTGTTTGTTGGTGATCTCGCTGGTGTGTGAGACCCAGTTGAGCGTCCAGTCGCTTTCCTTGTGCTTAGGGATTTTCGGGGACGAAAAGTTCTCAGGGGGGGGGGGGATGTAGCGACTCGGGTTTTTGGCCCTGTCAGACTTTGGAATATTTCTACGAATAATTCCAAAGCTAGGCGCGAAGACGGCGTGCGATTCCGAGGCCCGGTGTGCTCGGAATTAATTTTATAAAAATATTAAGTTTTTTTATACTATGCACGTGGCGGGGGTGTGATATCTCCTAAACGGTAGCTCAGAACGGGAATCTGAGGGCACGGTTGCGTCCGGAACGTGCCGTTTACCCTAGGCGGGGTGTAAACTTTGTGGGCGCGGGCCTGCGGTGAGAAACGCCACAAGGGGCGTTTTCGTAAATAAGTGGCAAGTTAGTGTGCGAGCGTCAGCTCAAATAACTTCTGAACGGAGTCTCGGATGGAAAATCTGAGACCGCCGTTGCGTTCAGAACGGCGCGTTTACCCTAGGGGTGACCATACTTTTGTTCGCATCGGGCGTCGGGTCCGAGGCGGGTTTGGCGTCGGCGGGTCGCTGATATAAATATCAGCCCCCCCTTTTATCGTTCTTCATCGTTCTTCGCCGCCACTCCGCCAAATCGAGAAAACGGAGCGCCCACGAGCTCAGAATTCGACGGCGGACGTTCTAGGAGTGCGCAGCGGAAGCTCGGGAGCGCGGATCTGAGGCAGAACGTCGGCGTTTCGCCCGCGAGGTAGGCGGTTTGAGTTTTAAAATCCCGTATCCCGTTTTTGTGTTGTTGTTCTTCAAATTTTCATATGGGTTGTATAGTTCGGGTCTTGAGCTTTCCAAATCTTTTTTCGGATCTGAATTTGGAGCACCGGGGTGCTCCCGGTGGCTCCCGGAAGTTTTCCGGCGAAAAAACCAGTTTTCCGGCGAGACCCGCGGCGGCCATGGCGGATTCCAGCGAGTTCCGCGGCGGCGCGGTGGCGGCGCGGTGGTTTCCGGCACCGGCAAGGCGGAGTCCGGCGGCGGCGCGGTGGTTTCCGGCGACCCTGCGGTGGTCCGGCCAGACTGTTCCGGGGGTTCTTTAAACCCCTGTAACTCGCAAACCGTAACTCCGATTCGCGAGCCGTTTGCGGAGACGCGCTCCTTGCGTCGGTACGGACCTTTTGAACTCACTTTGAGGGTTTAAGGGTTCGGGATCATGGCCCGGGAGTTAGAAACGTCGTATAAAATAACATTATTTTATTATTTTACGACTTCGGGCCTTTGTAACTTCTACCCGGAGCGTCCGATTGACGTGCCGTTAGTGGCGTTGAGACCCTGATGGTACGATGGACGTTTTGAGATAGTTTCCGGGTGTTGGGTCTGCGAATGGGGTGCGGGCCCCATGAGGCCGGGTTTTGGCGTTTGAGGAGAAACGCAGCTTTTACACCAGGAGTCTGATTTTGGCAGATGCATAGTCGATCCTGTGTGTTTTTCCGAGAGGATCGCAATGGCGCGATCCGTTCGACGAGATTCGCAATCCAGGCGTGGGCCCCACCCGAGCTGGCCTTCAGTGAATAGTACCTTTTTCACCGGGTGTCCGTTTTGGACGAGCGAGTAGTCGATTCCTCTTGTTTTTCCGAGGGGATCGTCGTAGTGTGATCCGCTCGATGGGTTTCGGGATCGTTGTGTGGGCCCCGCACGGGCTAGCCACGGTGAATAGTGCCTTTTTCACCGGTGCTCCATTTCGGGCGAGTAATCAGCCTATCCTGCGTGTTTTTCCGCGTGGAACGCGATGGTGGCCTCGGTTTTGGCCTAGGCGGTGCGCAGTGTGGTGTTATGGCGGGTCGCTCGGGTTAGCGACGTTTGGACTAGCAGAGGTTGAGGGTTCTCCCTTGGTTCGTTCCTACGAGGGTTCGTGTGGTATCACAACCTTCATATGGGTTTGTGATCCTATCGATGGAATGTTTAAACTGTTAGAGTTGTGGTATCCCTCCGGTGGGCCCGGAGTGGATCCTCTAGCATCTTTACCCTAGATCGGGTTCTTGGTATCGCTGTGACCGCTTATTCACAGGCAGCGATCCCCTATCTAGCAGGTTAACCCCGTAGGGTTTGTGGCATCATCGGGAATATGATCCCCTATGCGGTGGGTCATGCATAGTAGGGTTGTGGCATTGTCGGGTTTACGATCCCCTACTCAGCATGATGTTTATAGTAGGGTTGCAGCATCGTTGGTTATACGATCCCCTACTCAGCGCTTGGTGTCGGTAGGGTTGCGGTATCGTTGGTTATACGATCCCCTACTCAGCACTTGGTGTCGGTAGGGTTGCGGTATCGTTGGTTATGCGATCCCCTACTCAGCGCAAGGTTTCGGTAGGGTTGCGGCATCGTCGGTTCGATCCCCTACATCGCGAGTTATACCAGATAGGGTTCCGGTATCGTCGTGACCATCTTTATATGGACGATGATCCTCTGTCTGAGTGTGAAGCTTCTGTCGAGTGCAGATCGGGTTGTGGTATCCCCCAGCGGATCCTGGGTGTGATCCCCCATCTGTGAGAACTACGTATGCCAGATCGGGTCGTGGTATCCCCCAGCGGACCCTGGGAGTGATCCCCTATCTGTGAGTTACGTATACCGGAGTGGGTCTTGGTATCCCCTAGCGGACCCTAGCGGCGATCCCCTCTCCGAGGAGTTTGGTGGTTATGTTGTTTCAGCGATGTTTCCTCAGTGATGCTATCCGATGAGCGTGGTCTCTCGGGTGAGCATCTGTGATGTTTGCGAGTATCCCTATGGAGTTTATCTCTCGGATGAGTGTCATCTGGTATGACAGTGTTCTTGGTGTACTCTCCTGGTTGTGGACAGATGCTGGTGATGAGGTCGGTACCTCTTGTGGCTTTGTGGCGTGAGCTGTGTATATCTGGATTTTTCAAGGTGTATGTATGGGCATACACCTGAGCTGAGCTGAGCTGACTAGTTGTGTTTAGCCGAGGATGGTCACGAGATGGAGTTTCACTCTCGTCTGGGTTCCCTCTGGCTGGGTTGAGCGGACTGTTGCCTTCAGTTGCTCCCTTGGGTTTTGGGTTTTTGGGGTGCCTACTGAGTATGTTTATACTCACCCCTGCACGGGCTTTTCCCGCACATGTTTGTGTCTTGTGCAGACCACAGGACTTTTGACGGAGTCCCAGGAGGACCCGGAGCAGGCGGAGCTTAGTGAGCGGGTTGACCGGGGTGTTTACCGGAGCTGTGCCGAGGGAGCTTTCCGGCGGGTGTTTGTGGCAGCGTTCCCCTTCTTCAGAGCAGGTTGGACGCACTTTGTAGTTTTCTTTTGGTGGGCCCTGTTTTTCCCTTGTACTTTTGCTGTTGCACTCTGGTTTGGGATAGATTGTATGCATGCATTTACTTTTCAGTTTCTTTATCTCTGCACTGTTGCATGGAGGTGTTTGTGGGTGCGTGTGTACAGGTACCTTAGGCTAATGCCTCCCATGTGTGTGATAGCCTACTCGGCGCTGGTCGCCAGCCCCTGGCCTATTGGAGGCGGGCTTGGGGAGTCGCGGCTCGAGCCCCGTTGGGTCGGGTCGTGACATTATTCACCAAGGCGTCATTAAAAATAGTCATCTCTAGAGATTAAGTCTTTACCCAATGCATTGGAGCGATATCAGGGCTCACCCTTGAAATGTATTTATTATCATGTGAGCCACATATATCATCATCAATAATTTCATAAACAACCCATATAGCATAAAAGTAATGGGTTTGATTTCATAATCATAACGTTTTAAAAACTGCTTTAATGACATGATCTTTATGTCACTTTAAAACCCCCAGAAAAGGAAGGTGGGTCTCATGTATGTAAATACCAGAATTTAAAATAGAAAATTTTGGTTTATATGGGAATAAACATATAGAAGAGAGATATTTGATTATTCACTTAGGAAAATAAAAGAACTTTAGAAAAAGTGAGAGACATTTTGAGACTAAAATTCTGCAGCATAACAACTATATTTCGAGGTTTTAGAAAACATTGGAAAGAGAGGGGACACGAGTATTACATTCATAAATGAACCATAAAATAGTATAGGGACAGAATATGATGGATATATGTACATGATAATGAAATTTAAAGGACATACCATTTGAAATAAAAAATATGGAAGGAAGACAAAAATTAGATTTCTCCTATGAAAATCTCGCAGCCTAACAACGTCACTTAAGCTTTAACCGAAAATGAATTGACAAGATCAAATAGGGTATCTCATCATATGAAAATAAGAGATAATTATGATAGATATAGATATCATACCCCAACATAATAAAAATGAACTTGAAATATTTGACATGAAAGTAGAACTTTGAAAAAGAGAAGGGTGAAAGAATCCCTTAAAAATTCAGCAGCCTACCGGCGACACTTAAACATTCTTAAAACGAATTGATGAGAGAATGAGGGGGTATACAATCATATGAACATAAAAAGGGAATTAGTATGAATATAAAAGAACATCCTCCAACATAAGAACATGGAGAATAAAAGAAATGACATAAAAGAGATTATTCAGAAAGAGAGAGAGAGGTAGGGTCCCTTACCTTAAACGTAACTCTTAAAACTCAATGTTTGGAACCTTGAGGGCTTGGGGGCACCTTGGGAAGACTCATTGGGAGTTAAGGAGGCCATAACTTCTTTGAAGATGATTTTGGAGTCGAATGGATGAGAGTATGTATTGGTATTTATATGGAAAGTGAGGGGACAAGGCATTAATGGCCAAGGGACACCTCATTGGTGGTATCGGCAAAACCATGGGCTTACCCATGGTATTTGCCCATGATATTGGCCACTTGGGACACCTCATACAATAATCCATCCCCTTTAGTCGACTATCCCTTAAAATATCTCATGACATCATCATGACACAGTTATGATTTCATTTAACATACTGAAACCCTAAAACTGCATTTTTACTATTCACTGAAAATGCATCTTTCTCAGAAAAATCCCAAAAAATTACCATAACATAATATCGATACTCTGAGTTCAAAAATAAATTCCATTTTATAAAAACAATTTTCTAAATATTTTTAATTTAATTTTTAATTAAAAAACACTATTCACTCAAAAAAACTGATACTTGATTAATAATTTATGAAACCGTTATTTACCCATTTTATTGAATCACATTACTTAATCAAGGTGTCTAAATTATATTAAAACTTTATTTAAGTGAGATTACAAATCCATTTGGTCACATTACTAATCCTAAGCATAAAATCACTATTCATAATTTTCTATTCATCAAAAATTAAGTTGATCTTATTCGACTCTAAATTTCGTACTGAACATAATTGTAGAAGACCATTTTTTGAAAATCATTACACATCATTAATTATTTAAGGTTTACATAAATATTTTAAAATATCCTTTTTTTCGAAATTCATCAATAAAATACATCCTAAAATTATCCAGACATTTAAAATTTCACAAACTTCACTAAAGGAGGAAATCTCAATTTATTCATCCCAAAGGATTACACAAAGAAGGTACGATCTCGTCACATAGCCCCTTATAACACCAACATAAGACCTAAGTGTAAGGTGTGCTATGGTGAGAGAATCTGAGGGAGGCTCAGATAACATTGCCCTAGTATTAATCTCTACTAACTTGAACTTCTCCCGCAGGCGTTTCCGTTCAAGCTTGACACGCTGGAGTTCTGCTTGGGCTTGGTCCAAAGTGAAGCCCAAAGATGCCACCTCCTTCCCAAGCTCTGATAAGTGGGCTTCATAAGGTTCGAGTCTACCGGATGAAGCCATCGACTCCTCTTTCCGCATTAACCATTAACATATCTATTAAATATTTAAGAGTAAGTTAATATACTATTCAAAAAGTTTGGGTCGTTACATTCTTCCCCCCTTAAGAAATTTCATCCCTGAAATTTTATACTTGAGGTCTAGTCGAAAAGGTGAGGGTACTTTTGCTTCATTGTTTCCTCAGGCTCCCAAGTCACTTCTTCATATTTATGATTCATCCACAACACTTTCACAAGGTGGTTAGTCTTATTTCGTAGAACCTTGTCTCTACGGTCTAAGATCTCCACTGGTTGCTCCTCATAAGAGAGGTCATGTTCCAGTTGTACCACCTCTAGGTTCAGTACATGCGAAGGGTCAGGTATGTACTTCCTCAAAAGAGATACATGGAATACATCGTGAACTTGAGCTAGGTTCGATGGAAGTGCTAGACGATAGGCCACTGCTGCTATGCGATAAAGGATTTCATACGAGTCAATGTACCTAGGGCTGAGCTTCCCTTTCTTCCCAAACTGTATGACTCTCTTCCATGGAAAAATTCGAAGGAAGATTTTTTCGCCAACACCAAACTCCAAGTCCCTTCGACGGTTGTCAGTATAGCTCTTCTGCCGACTTTGAGCATCCTATATTTGTTGTTGGATGGAATGAACCTGTTCTGTCATCTCTTGCATAAGATCAGGCCCAAGAAGCTTTCTATCACAAGTTTCATCCCAACAAGTAGGAGTTCTACATCGCTTTCCATACAGAGCTTCATAGGGTTTCATCTGAATACTCGAATGGAAGCTGTTGTTATAGGAGAACTCAACTAATGGGAGGTGTTGATCCCATCCACCTTTAAATTCCATTGAGAATAATCTGAGCATGTCTTCGAGTGTCTGAATAGTCCTTTCTGATTGGCCATCAGTTTGAGGATGATAGGCCTTACTAAAATTCAATTCAGTATTCAGATCATGTTGAAGACTTCTCCAGAATTTTGATGTGAGTCTTGGATCACGATCAGACACGATGGGTAGTGGTACCCCATGCAGCCTTACCACTTCCTTTACGTATATCATGGAAAGTTGATCCAGAGTGAAATCTTCCCGAATAGAGATAAAATGGGCAGTTTTGGTGAGACGGTCCACAATAACCCATATTGCATTGTTTCCTTTGGATGTTTTCGAGAGACCAGTTACAAGGTCCATAGTGATATTATCCCACTTCCATACTGGTATGGGTAGCAGTTGTAATACCCCCTTAAGAAGTTGTTGTTCTTCCTTTACGTGTTGACACACCAGGCACCTTGTAGTGTAATCAGCAATCTCCCTCTTCATGTTATCCCACCAATAATGATCACGAAGGTCTCTATACATTTTAGTACTTCCTGGATGTATAGAGAAAGTAGAGATATGAGCTTCATCCTTCAGTTCTTTATTTATCTCTGGAATAGATGGAACACATTTTCTTTTATGAAATTTCAATACACCTTCTTGATCAATATTGAAATCAGGGAACTTCCCATCCTTTACAGCCTCAAACTTCTCCTACAGCAAAAGATCTTCTTTTTGAGCCTTCTTGATCTTCTCTAGTAATGAAGGTTGAGAAATCATTTGGGATAAGATTGATGATATCCCTTACCTTACAATTCCCATGTCCAGTTTTACTAGATCTTTAATCAAGGGATCTACTAGGATCCTCATTCTTGACAAAAGAACAGGACCATTCCTGCTTAACGCATCTGCAACTTTGTTTTCTCTTTCGGGGTGATAATTAATTGAACAATCAGAGTCCTTAATAATCTCAAACCATATCCTTTGTCTCATGTTCAATTCTTTCTGTGTGAAAATATACTTTAAACTTTGGTGGTCGGTGTATATATCAAATTTATCCCCATAAAGATAGTGCCTCCATATCTTTAGATAAAAAACAACTACCTCTAGCTCTAGATCATGTGTAGGATAATTCTACTCATGAATCTTCAACTGTCGAGATGCATAATCAATTACCTTGTCATCTTGTATGAGGACGCACCCAAGCCCTTTCAGAGATGCATCGCTAAAAATAACGAATCCTCCTCCAATAGAGGGTAGTGTTAACACAGGTCCAGTAACCAATCCCTTCTTCAGCTCTTGGAAACTTTCCTCACATTCCATTGTACAGATGAACTTAACCCCTTTTCGAGTCAAATTGGTTAGTGGATTAGAAAGACGTGAAAAGTTTTTCACAAACCTCCGATAATATCCCTCTAAACCAAGGAAACTACAAATATTAGTTACTGTTTTGGGTTGAGGCCACTTTTCCATAACCATTGTCTTTGCGGGGTCAACCGAGATTCCTTCATTGGTTATGATGTGCCCCAAGAAATCCACTTTTTGCAACCAAAAATCACACTTGCTGAACTTTCCAAAGAGCCTCTCCTTCCTCAGAGTTTTCAAAATAACCCTTAGATGATCTTCATGCTCCTCACGACTTTTTGAATATATCAAAATATCATCAATAAAAACTACCACAAAGTTATCAATGTAGTCCTTAAAGGCTCTATTCATCAAATCCATGAAAATACTAGGAGCATTAGTCAAGTCGAAGGGCATAACAGTAAACTCATAATGACCATATCTTGATCGGAAGGCTATCTTTGGAATATCTTCCTTCTTCACCCTCAGTTGATGATAACCAAGTCGAAGGTCAAACTTGGAGAAGAATTGAGCCCCACGAAGTTAGTCAAATAAATCATCAATTCTTGGAAGATGGTATCTGTTCTTCACTGTGATCCCATTTAGATCTCTATAATCAATGCATAGCCACATTGAACCATCCTTCTTCTTCACAAATAGAACTGGTTCTCCCCATGGAGACACAATCCATCGGATAAACCCCTTCTCCAACAAGTCTTGGAGTTGTTTCTTTAACTCTTCTAGCTCCATATTTTCCATTATATATGGGGTCTTTGATATCAGTTGAGATCTAGGTATGAGTTCAATGGAGAACTCTACCTCTCTTCCTGGGGGAGGTCCAGGTAACTCCTCAGGAAATACATCCATGTATTCCTGAACAATCGGAACATCTTTTATTTGTATACTCCCTTTTCCTTCTTCATCATCACCGATTAACTCCATAAATAAAGCTATAGGAGTTACTTCTAGATATGGATCAGTCCGGGATATCTCTCCTTGGAAGATAATTATAGGTCGTTCATTCAATAATACTGAGATTTCCTTACTTCTGCATTTGATCTTTGCATTATACTTTTAGAGCCAGTCCATCCCTAGTATAACGTCGAATTCCAACATGGGAATGACTACTAGATTTTCAATAAGATTGTGCTCACTAAAGTAAACACTAGAGTCTCTAAACACTATTGATGCATGGATAATCCCACTTGGAGTCTTGACTGACAACTCTACCTCAAGCAGTTCGGGGATAGATTCTATATTCTTTGCAAACATGGAGGAAATAAAGGAATGCGTTAAACTAGAATCAAACAAAGTAGTTTCTAGTTTTGAAAGGACAACAAGAGTACCTGCTACCATGTCATTCAGAGCTTCAACTTCAGTTGTTGTGATAGAAAAAGCATGACCTTTCTCCCCTAGCCTTTGCTGAGGTTGATGGTGATTCCCCTCCACTGCCCTCGGATTTGGACAGTGATTAGAAAAGTGCCCAAGCTGTCCACACTTGAAGCATTTGACTTCGGGTAGGGCCGGAACCATCTTTCCTCTATCATTAGTGTTGGGGAGTTGAGGCTTCACCTCACTACAACAATTCTGAGAAACATGGTCTCCTCTTCCAAACCTATAGCACTTTCCAGTTCTGATCAAGCAGTGACCCAGATGCTTCTTCCCTCATTTATCGCATGTGGTAAGTTGCATTTGATTTCCAACTCTTCCCTGATCAAAATTATTACCTAAACTGGGCTCCAATGATCTCTTCTTGTCAATTGATTTATGAGACCACTATGTCTCACCAAACTCTAGCCCGACTTTCGTTGCACTCCGCACGATCGCCTCATAGCTATCGTAGTCCCGGTTGGCTAGATTCTTCCGTAGATGAGGTCTCAGTTTACCAAAAAATCTATCAACCTTCCCACTTGGATCCATGAAAAAGCAAGAGGTATATCATGAAATTCGGGTGAATTTCATCTCATAGCTTCCAACAGATTCCTTCTCCTTCTGCTTCAGCTCGAGAAACTCTTTCTCCATTATCGTTCTCATGGAACGAGGGGAATACTTGTTAAAGAATATTCCCCGTAACTCTTCCCACTTAATAGCTTCCATCTCTCCTCATGGATTCATGTTTTTGACCAGTGACCACCACTGATCAGCTTCTCCCTCTAGGCGGTAAATAGCAAGGGTGACTTTTTCTTGTTCCAAACAAAGAATTACAGAAAAGATCTTTTCAATAGAGCTTATCCATTGTTCTACAACCAATGGGTCTGTAGATCCACTGAATTTTGGTGGTCGTTGATGCTTGAAGGACTCAACAGAGTGTTGTTCCGTTCGTGGCGAGGTCGGCCTCTCAGCTTGATTCAAGTTATTACTCATAACTTGAGTCAATTGGTTCATCATTCTCATGAATGTTTCCATTACGGCTTCCATTGGAGGGCCGTCAGCACATGGTGCATTGCAGTCACTATCTGTATAGTTCCTCCTATTTCCCACCATTTTCTAAAAGGGTAAAACCTTAGTGAGAAACTTATTTTTTTTTTGAATCATTTAACTAAGACTTCATACTTAGACAATTACATTTCTGTATAATTCCTTCATAATGATTCATAAGAAGCTTGTGATTAACCAAACATATCCCCCAGGAGTGTCGTAACCAAAAGTGCAGCAAGGCCCGTTATCGTACACTGGTTCCCATTCGAGTCTAGCTCAAAGCGGTGTTTTCGGGTTTTACCCCTATGTACATCTGTGCCAGAGCCGACTCTACCTGCTTATATCCAGATAGGGATATATTTGTTTGATACACCTCTTACTCAATACTTACCAAAATACCAGGAAGTTATCCTATATTTAAACTTTTCTATAGGGTTCTTCCTAAAGTTTTTATATCCTAATTTCCACAAATAACTAAACCATCCTTTTATACCAACTATAACATCCCACATTTTATAACATAAACCTTTATTACGTTACACAAAACTGAGGATCTTGAAGGCTTAGTGTCCTGGAAACCAGGAACATAATACATGAAAACAACATAAAACATTCTTCTTAAACACTTGAAAGGATTTTCCTTAAGTTCATCCTAGGTTCATTACGACATCTCATAACCTCGGTACATGCATCAAAATAAAGGGTGAGCAGAAGTCCCAGTAAGGGAAATAAGAGAAACATTTTACATGTGAACTTGAGATACTTCAATAAGGTCATGAAAAGAACTTTAAGGCATGAGAAAGAAATAATGAGGCATATAATAATTAAAATAATGTTTTTCATAACTTGAATATGTGTCTACAACATTTAATATTTACAATCATTTCCATTTCACCAAGGTCTATCCCCAAGGTGTCAATAAAAATTACCAAGGTTATTCACCAAGGCGTCGTTAAAAATAATCATCTCTAGAGATTAAGTCTTTACCCAATGCATTAGAGTGCTATCAGGGCGCACCCTTGACATGTATTTATTATCATGTGATCCACATATGTCATCATCAATCATTTCATAAACAACACATATAGCATAAAAGGAATTGGTTTCATTTCATAATCATAACGTTTTAAAAACTGCTTTAAAGACATGATCTTTGTGCCACTTTAAAACCCACAGAAAAGGAAGGTGGGTCTCATGTATGTAAACACCAGAATTTAAAATAGAAAATTTTGGTATATATGTGAATACCCATATAGAAGAGAGAGATTTTATTATTCACTTAATAAAATAAAATAACTTTAGAAAAAGAGATAGACATTTTGAGACGGAAATTCTGCAGCATAACAACTATGTTTCGAGGTTTTAGAAAACATTTAAAAGAGAGGGGACATGGGTCAAACATTCATAAATGACACATAAAACAGTAGAGGGACAGAATATGAAGGATATATGAACATGGTAATGAAATTTTAAGGAAATACCATTTGAAATAAAAAATATGGAAGGAAGACAAAAAATAGATTTCTCATATGAAAATCCCACAGCCTAACAACGTCACTTAAGATTCAACCAAAAATGAATTGAAAAGATCAAATAGGGTCTCTCATAATATGACCATAAGAGTTCAGTATGATAGATATAGAGATAATACCCCAACATAATAAAAAGGAACTTGATAGACTTGACATGAAAATATAACTTTGAAAAAGAGAAGGGTGAAAGAATCCCTTAAAATTTCGGCATCCTAACAGCGCCACTTAAACATTCTGAAAACAAATTGATGAGAGAAAGAGGGGGTATACCATCATATGAACATAAAAAGGGAAATAATATGAATATAAAATAACATCAGCCAACATAATAACATGGAGCATAAAATAAATGACATAAAAGAGATTACTTGAAAAGAAAGAGAGAGGTATGATCCCTTACCTTAAACGTAACTCTTAAAACTCACAGGTTGGGACATTTAGGGCTTGGGGGAACCATGGGAGGACTCTTTGGGAATTAAGGAGACCATAACATTGTTGAGGATGATTTTTAAGTCGAATGGATGAGAGTATGGCTTGGTATTTATAGGGAAAGTGAGGGGACAATGCAATAATGGCCAAGGGACACCTCATTGGTGGTATCGTCAAAACCATGGGCTTTCCCATGGTATTTTCCCATGGTATTGGCCACTTGGGAAAACTCATACAATAATTCATCCCCTTTATTCGACCATCCCTTAAAATATCTCATGACACCATCATGACACAGTTATGATGTCATTTAACATACCAAAACCCTAAAACTACATTTTTACTATTCACTGAAAATTCATCTTTCTCAGAAAAATCCCAAAACATTACCATAACATAATATCGATTCTCTGAGTTGAAAAATAAAATCCATTTAAAAAAATAATTTTCTAAATATTTTTAATTTAATTTTTAATTAAAAAACACTATTCACCCTAAAAAACTGATACTTGATTAATAATTTATGAAACCGTTATTTACCCATTTTATTGAATCTCATTACTTAATCAAGGTGTCTAAATTATATTAAAACTTTATTTAAGTGAGATTACTAATCCATTTGGTCACATTACTAATCCTAAGAATGAATCACTATTCATAATTTACTATTCATCAAAAATTAAGTTGATCTTATTAGACTCTAAATTTCATACTGAACATAATTATAGATGACCATTTTTTGAAAATCATTACACATCATTAATTATTTAAGGTTTACAAAAATATTATAAAATATCCTTTTTTTTCAAAATTCATGAATAAAATACATCCTGAAATTATCCGAACATTTGAAATTTTACAAACTTCACTAAAGGAGGAAATCTCAATTTATTCATTTCAAAGGATTACACAAAGAACTTATGGTCTCGTCACATAACCCCTTATAACACCAGCATAAGACCTAAGTTTAAGGTGTGCTATGGTGAGAGAATCTGAGGGAGGCCCAGATAACATTTCCCTAGTAGTAATATCTACTAACTTGAACTTCTCCCGCAGGAGTTTCCATTCAAGCTTGACACGCTAGAGTTCGTCTTGGGATTGGTCCAAAGCGAAGACCAATGATGCCACCTCCTTCCCAAGCTCTGATAAGTGGGCTTCATAAGGTTCGAGTCTACCGGATGAAGCCATCCACTCCACTTTCTGCATTAACCATTAACATCTCTATTAAATCGTTAAGAGTAAGTTAATATACTATTCAAAAAGTTTGGGTCGTTACACCTTATGCCTAAAAATCCTATCTACATGACTATAACCTATAGTATACCCTATATGAAAAATGAAGGATGCCTCCTGATCCAAAAGAAATATTCCTTATGTTCCAAGCATAATATTCCAATAGTTCCATCTATATGAATATAAATTGTAGTAAACCCTGTGTGAAAAACATAGGATGCCTCTTTCCTTAAACAAGTTATTCCTTATGTTCCAAGAATAAGATTTCAATAGTCCTATCTATATGACTTTAAATTGTAGTGCACCCTATATGAAAAATATAGGATGCCTATTTCTCCAAACAAGAGATACCTTATGTGCCAAGCATAAGATGCCAAGAGTCCTCTCTACATGAATATAAACTGTAGTACACCCTATATGGAAAATAAAAAAGGCCTCTTGATCTAAACAAGAGATGTCTTATGCGCCCAGAATATGATGCTAATAGTCCTATCTACATGACTATAAAATATATTATGACATATAATTCAATACTAGGGTTCATCTTGTTCCAAATAAGAGACGCCTTATGTTTTAAGCATAAGACGCCTCACACCATGATTACAGTGGTGTAATTTCATGAGCATTGGAATCCATTTGAGCATTCCACCACTCCACCACATGATTTTTGTGTCCTTCATTTGGATCTTCATCCTCTTTCATGTTTGAAGGGACCCCCAAATGGTCCAGTCCTATGCCACATTGGCTCACATACCGTTCTGGGCTAGCATTCTGGAAGACATTGGATGACACTTCGAGTTAGGTTCTATGTTTCAAACATGGTCAGCAGTCAACCCTCATTTGTTTATACCCATTTCAGGCTAACATGATATGGATACGATGTTTCAAATATGTTCAATAGTTATCCTCCATCATCACGCCATCCTCACCCTATTCCAAATGTCGGGCATGTGATTCACACTTTTTATCTCCCTTTGTTCAGACTGATTCCAATGCCCTTGGCATTATCCCGCTTGTGCACTAGTGCATAACTGTAGAACTCAATTATATTCCTTAACCCACTAGTGATTTGGGATTCCCTCATGGAAAGAAATGAAGAAGATATCACATGAATCGTCTATCCATAAGCCCCATTCATCAATTTCGCTCCTTAGCGGCACACAGGTAGCTTCCATGTCTAAGCCTCATTCACCACTGCCTCTCCTTAGCATCACCAAAGCAGCTTCCATGCATAAGTCTCATTAACCGTTTCCTCTCCTTAGTGGCTCCATGGAAGCTTCCATGCATAATCCCCATTCACCGTTGTCACTCCATAGTAGCATCCATGTAACCTCCATGCGTAAACCCCATTCACCGTTGCTGCTCCTTAGCAGCACCCAGGAAATGTCCATGCATAAGTCCCATTCACCGTTGCCGCTCCTTAGCAGAACCCCAGTAGCTTCTAGGCATAAGCCTGATTCCCTGTTTCTACTCTTTAGCAGCACCCGACCAACTTCTATGCGTAAGCAACATTCACCTTTTCCACTCCTTAGTGGAACCCGAGCAACTTCCTTTCCTAACCCCCCTTCACTATTGTTGCTCCTTAGTGGAACCCGATAAACTTCCATGCATAAGCCCCATCCATTATTTACACTCCTTAGTAGCACCCAATCTACTGCCATGCATAAGACCTATTCACCATTGCCGCTCCTTAGCGGCACCCAAGCAGTTTCCATGCATAAGCCCCATTCACTATTGCTGCTCCTTAGCGGCACCCGAGCAGCTTCCATGAAAAATCCATATTCACTGATGCCACTTCTTAGAGGAACTCATGCATCTTCCATATGTAAGCCCCATTCACTATTTCCGCTCCTTAGTGGCACCCGGGCAGCTTCCATGCATAAGCCCCACTCAATATTACCACTCCTTAGCGGCACCCAGGAACCGTACATGCGTAATATCCATTCACCATTGCCGCTCCTTAGCAGCACCCAGGCAGTTTCCATGCATAATACCCATTCACCATTGTCTCTCCTTATCAGTACCTAGGCCACTGACCACGTGTAAGCCCCATTATGTCACTGGGTCATTGTCCTTTGTGTACACCCTGACTCTATGTCTCACTCTTCAAACAATGTGGGTTTTGATCCCTATCATCTACTAAGGTTATATAGGAAACATCAACAAGGTTCAATCCCTTCCAATGGTAAACCTTGGTGTTCCGCATTCTGGGGTGCACTCTCCCTGATCAGCCCTTAGTTGTGTCCAGATCTGTCTTCACAGTGTGACATCTTTCATTTATGGGACACCCCACCCTGGGTCTTCTCCCACTAGGCATTCTGACCTATCCATTTGGAGTTCCCCATTATGGGGTGCACTCTTTCTGATCTGTCCTTAGTGGTGTCAAGACCATCCCTCACGGTGTGATATCTTCCCTCGATGGGACACACCACCTCAGATCCGTCTTCATTGGGAATTATGTTCCATCCATCTGGTAAACTATCCAGGTGCTCCCTCCTAGGAATGTACCCATATGATGCGTCTCTTTGGGATGTATCTGCAATATGATAAATTCACAACCTACCTTGTTTTAAGCATGATATTCCCAAGGAAAAACTCAAAAGACACGCCTTTGGCGTAACAGTCTATGCAAGACGTTAAACTCGCGACATACCTCATGTTAGACATGGGAAGCTGAGGAAAACCTCAGATACATGCCTCTGGCATAAGATACCCTGCGACCAACGTGGGATTCCTCGTGTTATAAACCCTTGATATTCCCTCTTATAAGGAAGAATACAGGTTTCCCAATGTCCACGCATCCAAAAATTCCCCAACATGCCTGATTTTTTCATCTACTCTGATCGAAGGTTGCTACCCTATAATGACCCTTTGGATTTCCTTACCAAAGCAATGTAATTAACTAGAATCCACAAAGATATGGTATCTGGAATGAGATTCACAAAAAATGACTGAAATCTATGAGGGACACGTGGACCAGGTGAAGAATTCCAAGGAGGAATCCATAGAAGGAGGAATCAGCATCCCATCATCCCATTCCAATCAAGGAGCAAACGTTATTGAATAAGCGACGGATGCCGCTTGCCTTTGGAAAGAGGGAATGTAGGGAAAAAAACAGTGCGTCCACCAAAGACGGATGTACACCCTAGCGAAAGCGTCAGAAACAGTAATATGTGTACAAATTTTACGATCTTGTGAAATATATGGCTGAATTTATGGAGAAAGATAACTTCAATGAATAGAGGTTCATGATGTGGATGAAAGTAGAGATACAATCAATGATTTTTTATTGAAGATACTTACTTATGTGGATGTGTTTAGTTGGGAAGCTATAATAGGAGAGAATATGACAAACACATAGAAATAAATTAATTTTCCTCATTATCATGATTGGGGAAAATATTCATTCAGTGGTCAAAAGAGGCTATGAAAGTATCTATCAGAGAAATTACCCCATATATATTTTCATGTTTTCTTAAGAAATGGTTTTATAGAGTGTTTCTAGTGAGATGAAATGGGGTGCTTGAACTCAAAGTGATTGAATCCCCCATGTACAAATTTATAGTATGGGAAGGTAGTCCATCTAAAGAGATATTTTAATTGGTTCTTTTAGTTTATTTATAGTTGAAAATCTTACATAGTGCATGGATTTGGAATAAATATTGGTGTGAAAAGCAAGTTAGAGTAAAGGATTCATTGAAATGTATGGAGGCCACATCAGGAGGAGTGGTTGTTACCTTATAAGTGTTTAGGGAAAATATTTTTTTGTTGAAATTTCATCAAAGGAGTCCCAGTTTGATGTGGGACATTCTATAGTAGGAGGTACCATTTTGGTACCTTCTATGATTATTTATTCCTTATTCAATAACTAATTATTACATTCATTTATATTTTCATTATTATTTGATTAATTGGGACAACGTGTGGAGTTGATGTCATATTCAATGAGATAAAATCTCTACTGAGTGAATGGATTGAGAAAGGCTTTAAAATTAAATATTAATTTACTATTATTAGAAACATGGAAATATAATGGGAATTTTTAGTCATTGAGATAAAACATATGAATTTATTATTAGAATGAATTGGTTAAAAAATTTAAAGGTTCAAATCGATTATTATAGTAAAAAAGTTTCCTTTGAAGAACTGTATGGGATTATACACACTTTTAAAAGAGTGTGTCATATTTAGGAAAACAGGTTAGGTCTAATAGAAAATAATGTTAGATATATATGTTGAAATTTTATGGGGTTATTACTTTGATAAATAGTAGTAAAAAACTCACCTCTACTTCCAAGAGTGTTGGAAAGATATACAAATGTTTTCCTAGTGTTTTTTATATATATTACCACAAAGGAAGGATGTGTAATTTTATATTAACCTTGTACATAATATGGACCCCATTTAGTTAACCTCTTATCACATGAAGCCAAAAAATATATAGTAGTTGAAGGTGAAACTCTATGAGATTGAGTATATGGGGTTTATTTGATCAGACATTTCTCATTGGGAAGCACTGATGTTATTTTCCAAGAGGGCCAATGAAAACATATATCTATTAATTGGACACTTAATTTTAAAATAATTGATGGATAAAGACAAATAACCCTTAACTTTAATTGTTTATTTTTGACCAATTGAAGAGAATTCATTATTTTTCTAAGATTTATTTTCAATTAGGGAACTATATATTAATATTAAAGGAATATGATTTTCATAAAATATATTTTTAATGACAATATAGACATTATTTTTTAGGAATGAATTTTGGAGTTACCAATGAACCTAGGGTTTTTATAGAATTAATAAACTAAATTTTACACAAGTACTTCGATAACTTTATGGTGGTATTTTATGTTGAAATCCTTATATATTTTAGGTCAAATAAATATCATGGGAGGCACATAGATAATGGTTTAAGATTGTTCTTGAGTATATGATGTCTCATAAATGCAGTAGATTTTATTTATATAATCAGAAGTTAATGTTTCTTGACTATTTTTTTTAATAAATTAATTTCAATTTCTCCTAAAAAAATTTAATACAGTTATTTATTGGGAACAAACATCGAATATATTTTAGATAAAAATATTTATAGGTTTTTTTGGATATTACTAAGTTTTAATTAGGGTTTTTTATAATTATCTTCTCTTATGAAAACACTAACTTAGAAGGGAGTGATGTTTGAGTGTAATATGATGTGATCAAATGTATTTGAGGATTTAAAGAGGAGACTTACGTTCGGTCCATTTTTGATTCTCTCTAAATAGAGAGTTGGTTATAAACTCTATTGTAAAAGGTTTGGATTGGGATTGATATGTGTTTTGATGTAGGAAAGTAAGGTTATAGAGTATAGGTATAGGAATTAATGACCTTATGAGAATAATTACACCATAATTGAATTGGAATTACCATTTTTTGTTCATGATTTAAAGGTATTGAGGAATTGCATTTTTAGTAAGAAGTTCAAAGTGTATACAGAGAATAAGAGTTTGAGATATATTTTCTCGTTGTGTGAGATCATCCTGAGACATAGTGTTGGTTGATAGGATTATTGGGGTACTTTCATTTTGAAGTAGAGAAAATAGATAGTGTGGTTCCCTCTAGCCTTAATGTAATCCCCATGTTTATGGATCAAATTAGGGATAGGTAGTTATAGAATGAGTAATGCAAGAAGATGTATCATTCCCTAAATAGTGGGTATACCATCAATGGATGGTCAATTATATTGGATTTAATCCATTATTATAAAGGTGGATGATGGTTCCCATGGAGAAAAGGAGTGATTTTATAAATATTTCCACCATTTTAGTTGGGAACAGTATTCTAGTGCTATTAAGATGCATGAAATTAGATGCTAATTTTGGTGACCAGGAATGAAGAATGATGTTACTTAATTATTTTATCATTATCTAGTGTTTTATTAGGTAATGGTTGAACTTATATGACTAGTAATGCATTATATTCGTTGTTTTTTTCCAACATTGAAATAGGGGGATTATTCTTTGGATTTTTTGGCTGGGTATCCAAGATCACCCTAGATGCATGATAGTGTTTTGGCAGTAATGGATCGACTTATCATTTCAGTGTATTTAGTTACTATATGAGATACATTTCTAGTAGTTGATCTTGGTATGATTTATATGGGGGATTTTTTTATACTTCATGGAGTTATGAAATATACTATCTTGGATATATATATCCTGGGTTTACATCTAGAACCTATAAAGAAAATTTAGAATAATATGGAGACATAGATGGAAATGAGAATGACATATCACCCCTAGATGGTTGGAAAGATGGAATGTGTTATTTAGATTTTGGAAGATTTATTTCCATAAATTGTTTTTTAATTTATAACGATATTTAGAGGGTCATTTAATATTGTTTAAGTTTATTTATAATTAAATTTATCAACCATTTATCTGTATGAAACCTTTTGAAGAATTGTATAGTTTTCTATATTGGTTTCCATTGTATTGGGCTAATAATGGTGATAAAACTCTTATGGTCCCTAGTTTGGTGCTATAGATAATTAATAAAGTTAATATTACTTAAAATCATATGATCTCATATTAGTCAGGTAAGAGGTCTTATGCCTATCATTGATAAAGACCCTTGAAATTTGAGATTATAGATTTTTTGTTCCTAAACGTGACACCCATGTTGGGTTATATATGACATTGGAATCAAGGAAAATATTTTACATGATATAGGGCCCATTTTAAATAAAAGAGTGGATCAATGAAGTTGTTTATTTATTGGTATTGAAAAAATATTATGTTGTAATTCAAAACATTTTCCATGTTTCTCAAGTAAATACGTATCAACCATACACAACATATATCTTTAAATGAAAGATATTTTATTTGGATCATGAAGTGTTTTATATGGAGATAGCTATTTAGGTTGCGTATAATAGAGTTAAAATCCTTAGTGGATGATGTATTTATTTGGTATAAGTATTATGGATGTATAGAATAATCAAATAAGAGGTTTGTGAGAGAGAAGTTGAGATGAAGTGGTAGTGGCCAAAGATATTTGTGATGAGAGTGGCTAGTGGTTTTTTTTTGAAATTAAAATTCCTATGATGGGGAAATCTTAATAACCTATTTTTAGGATGCATTCTAGTTATTAAATTTTTAATGAATATATTATGTAAACTTGATGTTTTAAGGGATTTGAATGATATTTTTTGAAATTAAATTTACATAAATAGATGAATAAATTATGTCAAAAAGTGAACTTTAATCACAAAATTGAATTCTTATTTGGATGTTTACCATGTTCTTCATGTTTCATGAGAATATGGATTTCTAAGGTATATTGGGAGAGGTTTTACCAAAATAAATGTACTCCTGCATGGTCCTAGGTTCCATGCTTAGAGACCATGCATATTAGTTTTAGAGGATATTAGGAAATACAAAACCTCCTATAGGGTCCCAAATATCATGTATTTAAACCATTCATCCTGGTTTTGAGGTAGAGATAAATGCATGATCTATCATATAGTCCCAAATTCCATGCCTTGAGACCATATATTTAGGGTTTTTTATGTGGTATTCTCCTTAATACATCTAAAAATCCTTAGAATAACTTACTTATTCTCCCTGTGATTATTTTTAATTTATATGGGTATATTAGGGTGATTTTAGAGTCCTCTCATCATATCTTCAACAGATTGTGAGTGAAGATCTAGGATTTGAAATCAGATCTCAGGTAACATCTCAATCTAGTTTCGGTCTTTTATTTTATTTAATTATTTATCTCATATTTAGACTTGGGGATTCCAAATCTATATATCTATTGATAATAATTTTAATTTATCATTCATTATGATAGGGATTTTAGTATTAATTCTGTTGGTGTGATCTTGGAGTTTTTTATGTGGAAATTTTATTCAACATCCTGTCTTGGTGTAATCTTGGATAATGGATTTGGTAATTTTATAGAATTCCATGTCTTAGTAGGTTTCTATAATACATTTTTTTATATTAGATAATATAGTATTATTTTTTCATTGATTGTGATTGATTATTGATTTAAAATGAATAATATTTTTAAATAATGGTTTTCTAAAAATAGAGGATTTAAGAACAAAATGGTTTTACATAAAAATGGTGTTTTTTATATCCATTGATATTTTAAATTTAAATTGGTAATTTTTTAATTGAATTTATTTTATGAGTTGAATAAAAGATATTTGAATAATTTATCATCGATTGATGATGGTTTTAATGGAAAACAAAATTTTAAATAGAAATAAATTTTGATGAAAATTCATTAAGAGGGGGTTGAATTATGGATTTTGTTGATGTGCTGACCTGGGAATTTTTCCATGGATATATGTATGGGTGAAAAATTAATTTCTAGTATATTTTTATAAAATATCTCAGATTTATCCATTGTAAAGGGGGGATTTAGAGAGTATGTGTTAAGGTGAAAAATAATTGAGATGACTTGGGATATACGATAACACCCATATTCCTTTCATGGTAAAGAGGATGGTTTGGGATTGTGTAAATGGGTGAAAAGTTATTTTGTACACATGTATTGGGATACATATGATTTTATTCTATTGGGGCAGGTGATGACTCATTATTGGATTCCATGTATCATTGAATTGTTTCAAATATACTCAAATATGTCTTAATATAATATTTTTGAGGAAATAGGGAGTTTCCAATGGTATTGTGGAAAAAGTGATTATAACTATTTTGAGTAAATGAAGATTTTCCATTCAATTTGAGGAAATGGTGAATTATAAATAATTTCATGAAAAATAGGAGCCATCCTGTAATTTGAAGGAAATTATTTCATTTTAGAATTGATATTTTTGATGTGGAAAAATTGGATTTTTATTATTTTGAAAAAAATGATTGATTTAGTGATTTTAGGATAAAATGTGTTTTTTTAAATGAATAGATATATTGGGATTTTAATGTCTTGGATAAATTATTATTTTCAGATAAAAAATATTTTTGATTTATCATATTTTGATTGGCATTGTATTATTGAGATTTCACTTTCATGGAAGTATATTAGAGTCATTTGGGAAATTATACCAAGTGTATACTGACCCATTACATGTGAACTTTGGTAGACATATAGAAATTATTAGATCTGATATAGGAAATGGAAAGTATTTGTTATTTTCTAGTGGAGATCCATAGATCCATGTTTGATATAGTGTATATGAGTTAGTTGATCTAGGTTTATGTGCTTTATTTCTTTTTAACATGTGTATTTTTTATTTTATTTGAATGTCATATTTCAAAAACAAATATATATTTTCATCAATGTCTATTTTAAAATGGACTTTATTTTATGAAATTTTACATTCAGTTTCATATTGTTTGTTAATATTTTGAGGTTAAATTATTCCACAATGGTTCATTGTTATTCGACACCAATTTTCATAAAAATAAAGTATTTTTGGAGTATTATTTAGTCTATGTAGCATCCAAAATTTTGTCCTGGGATCCAATATTTTTAGTTAGGGTGTTACATTGAATTATGAGGACATGAAAATTAAAGGGAGGTGAGTTAAAATAATCATTGTGAAGATCCCTAAATGAAGAGATTGAAAATAAACCTAAGGAGTTGTTTGGGTGAGAGGGGCCAATTAGAAATTCCACCACTTAAGAAGGAACTGTCACATGTACGATTCATATCTACTATTATATTCCTAGAAAGTGAACATTTTCTTTCATGTGTGGGTTCAAATATAAAATTTTCAGGAATAAAAAATTGTGAATATCTTGTATGAATAGAATTTGACCTATCAGAGGAGGCCAACACCTTATCCAATTCATATGAATATGTGAACACCAGTGGGTAAAGATATTATGGTAAAAATAAATGGATACCTACCCACATGATGAGATAAAAAATTGGGGAAATTATGATTCCATTGGGATTGATTCATGTACTTCAATAAAATCCTCATATGATCTTATTAGTTGTTTAGAGGAAGTTTGGAACCTCATTTCAATTTATTATGTATTTTTTATATTATATTTGTATATATTTTTTATAAAATATTTTGGAATTTTTTCATACAATGCATAATATGTGTTTTAATATATAAAATTAATTTATTATATGGATCATTATGTTCTTTAATCTAATTTAATTGTTAATTTATAATTTTTAATGTTTCATTAATGTTATTTTTTATAACAAGAAGAAAACAATCATGAAATCAAGATAATAAAAATATTAAAACTCCATAACAAGTTTCATTATATTATAATTCAAATAGAAAATTATGGGTGAATTGAAAAAATAAAGTACATATAACCATAATTAAAGCTCTTCTTCGAAATTTTATCTGCAACTCTATTTATTTACCATATAATCAATTATTCACGAACCTATCATGACTTATAAAAGTTGTGGTGGACATCACATAAGAGGTATATGTAGAAGGAAATATTATATACATTAATAGAGATAGGGTCAAGGGTTTTCATATAGTAATATTTGATCAAGATGTGTGAATAACCTTGATCCTAAGCTGCTTGGAGAGAAGTCTTCATTTTCAGGCACCCCACCACAATGGGTTTTAAAATAAAAATATAATGGATAAAATCTAACATCCATTTTATTGGATTGAAATGAAAAAAATTCCTATTTTTCAATTATGATTTTAGTATGCGGTGTCCCCATAATTTAAAATTAATATCCATTCAATGAGGTGTTTTTTCCATTTTGTATATAAAATTTTCTATTGAAGTAATATGGTGAAACATATTGGTAAAAACACCACTTATGATGTCATTATTGTTTCATTTGGTTTCCCATAAGTCTAATATGTGTGTATTTTTCCATTAATGACTTGGAATATAATAATTTATGATTAAGTGTATCATAGAGTACAATACACATTTAAAAAAGTCTTAAATTTAAGATTGTGGACATATCATATTTAACAATATGGAGATATTATATGTTGGAAGTTTGTGTATATCATACTATATGATATCTTTGAATCATAGTTCCCTGTATCAAATGGGTTGACACTTTTAGCAGTTCCATGACAAATTTATCCATCTGAATATTAAGGTGTTAAATTTCAATGACTCTTACACAAAAACTATCATTAATAAACCATTTCATGGATGAAATGAATGAGACAGTTTTGAATGAGAGTTAAAGGAAATGTTCTTGAACCGATTACACATATGTTTATGAAATTTATGAGTAAATTCATGGAATAGATTCATTGATTAGTGAGTATCCCTATATCCTATATAAAAGAGGACTAACCTTGGGGAAGAAGGTGTGCACAATCCTCTTAAATATCATCTTCCTAAAAATCCTCCCTCATAAATATCTCTCCTCGTCCTTATTCATTTTTTAGATACTATCATTTCATGAAGTTTTGAAGAATTACACCCAAAGTTTTTGAGTGATTTAGTGATTCCCATGGATATATATCAAAGGGAATAACCATTTTATTGTTCCTTAGTGGTTTTCATCAAAAAAAGGAACGTGTTAATTTTAGTGATTAGATGGTGAAAAGTACACATGTTTTCATTTTTATTATCATAAAATTTTCATTTTAAATGCATAGTGATCATGGTTTCAAGGATTCTTAATCTATTTCACAACTTTTATTAATGTTTCATTTATTCTATGAAAGTGGTAGTAGATCCATTCCATTCATTTTGATTCATAAAATCACTTGAAAAATTATGTTTTCTCTTTATTAATGCCTATAGTATTGAATATAATAAAAATATAACTTTTTTCAAAACATATATTTTTGTACACGTTGTATCATATTATAATTGGAAAAAACGTTCAATTATATATATTTCTATGTATTTTAAAAACATAGTATCATATCACTTATACATTATGTTCTTGAATAATAAATATCAATGGATATCATATTTAACGATTGAAATTTAGTTTTATAATATCAATGATAACACAAAAAGAGTTTATGTGAAGTGGTATATTAATTGTTACTTACAATTGATCATGTATCATAAAATACGAATCCTCAATTTTTTTTATATGTAATTATGAACTGATTGTTATTTTTTTATAAATAATGATAAAAAATATATTGGGAATATTTATTTATTGATGAAGTTTTAATAAATTAATTAAATATAAAGATTTTATAATTAATTAATAAAATGTTTTGAAACATTTCTAAATATATATTCCATAATATTGAGAGTTAATATTAAAATACCTTTTCAAAATTTTATTGCATGACTTATCATTTGGATATAAATTATTTATATATAAATTATAAGTATAATTTATAAAATGTTTTCAAATTATAAGAAAAGGAATAATGTAAAATGTTTATATTTAAATAATTATTAATTAGTCATAATATTTAGTTTCAAATGCTCACTTTTTAAGGGACTTATGTATAAATCATTTAAACCTTATCAAAATAGTTTTTATTGTTGATATGATCAAAGGTTTAAATAATATTAATATATTATATTCAGATTATGTAAATTTTTTATATAATATAAATTGAATTATAAATGTGTATATTTTATGAAATTTCATATTTTAAAGTAAATTAAATATAAGGAATAATATTAAAGAGTTCCAATTAGGAATCAATATAAAGTGTTTATATTCAATATTGTAAAATGTTTATACATTATTATAAAGTGTTTATAATTGTTTATTCATGAATTATTCATAAATGAATTTATAATGATTTGAAATGAAAAAAAATGTTTATTTGTTTGTTTTTTATCTTAATATTAATGTTTAAAAATTGTTTATGAAATGTGAATATTATGTTTTCTTTAATTTATATGATAAATTACTCATGAATTGTCAATACATGATTAACATGCTAGGAACACCAACTTAAAATTTAATTTTCATTTGAGTTAACCTCATATTGAAATTAAATATATTATCTTGAATTTTTTGATGAATATATTTTTTATATATTCGGTGTTAGAGTTATGAGGAATTGGATTCTCCCCTATGTAATGTATCCCTTGGTTGAGTGAATTTGAGTCAAACTTTCCGCTAGTCAGGAGGTTTATGATTTCTTCTAAAAATGTGGGGGTTTTCCATCTATAGTTCTAGGGATACTCATGTAAATATATTAAATCTCATATAATTCTAAACATTTTCATGAATCATTAATTTACCTTATTCATAGGATTTATTTGGGTATGTGTGAATATGTTTGGATTCTATTTTTGGGTGAGTAACAAAAAATTTGGGATCTGTAAAGAGTTACACAATAATATAAAATGAACATACTAATTTTGTGGATGGACAGGGCAAGTGGCATCTCAAGTCAACCAAGAAAGAGAGATGTAAGGTGAAAAAAGGCTCAATGGACAGGGCAAGTGGCATCTCAAGTCGAGACACAGGTGTGATGGAGGAAGAGGTTAGAGAGTGTATGAAACTCATTATTCACTCCAAGGAAGAAATTCCAGGGAAAGAACTTAGACCCAAGGCCTCTAATGAGGATATTTTAAGAATTTATGAAATAGGTGTGAAGGTTGAGGTCAGTGACAAGCAAGGAGAGTGGATTGACATGCAAGATCGAATCATTGCCCGGGGCTTCAACCAAGGTAAAATCACCATGGAATAATTCATTCAGAAAATGTATAGAATGATTTCTCACCTCGAAGTCCTTATTAGGGAGGATCCAGACACTCAGGTTAGTAACCTGCACTGGGAATTATACAGAGTGTTTGAATTGAATCATCTTAGTCTCATGTTTAATAATTTTGTGAGCTTCTTCAGCACATAGTGATCTATGTTTTGTGAACAATGGTTTCCCACTTGTCCTTAAAGTGGCTTTTTAATAAAAATTTATATTTGGATGGATGGTGGATGGAATAGGGATTCCAAAAACTAATTAATTGGAATAATTCATATGTAAAGGTATAAAACATAAGATAATAAATATTTCACATGATTAAAACTTAAAAATTTAATATGAATATGTGGTATATTGGATTGGTGAGAATATTAAAGAAAACCCATTAAAATAATACACATGAGATTTCATCCAATGAAAACACATAGAAGAACTACATCATCCAACCAGGTAGTTTCATGCCAAATAGTGATGACCATAGATTATCTTTTAAAATACATGATCAGTATCATTAACCCTAAGGGTCAGGTAACCACATCATGTTTTGAGATTTGGGTTATACATTGATTTGAAATCCTAATGTTTAGGATACTAATGTTATAGAGTTGAGTTTATTCATATGATGGATCATAAAAAATTATTTTCACTCAATTATATAAGAGTTATACATGATATTATTTGGATAATACCCTACCTAAATACATAAGGAGTGAATTTCATTCTAAATAAGGGTCATATTCTTAGTGAAATTTGGATCTTGGATATCTAAATGGATACAATGTAGGGTATTATCATTTTCAATGGGAGAAAATTTAATAAAAACCCTTATTAAAAGAGTATAATACATGATACTCATATAATAAAATCTTATATTGTTGAAAATGGAATCTTCTTCCTCATAATCATCAATATGAACATTGAGATCAATATTGGATAAAGGAAAACTAAATGATTGCAATTTTTTCATGTGGCACCAGAACATGAGAATATTTCTCAAGAAAGAAAGAAAATTATATGTATTTCAAGGACCCATTTATAAGAAATTAACTGTTGAACATATTTAATAAATTGAGTGATATTTCTATTATTAATATCTAAAGGATTCACTACATGTATCTAAATTCATGCTCATAATATTTATAATTTTTTTGAAACCAACATGAGACAAAAAATGCCTATAAGATGATAGAGAAATTTAAAAGGCTCTATCAGTAGAAAGTAAGGCATGAATTTTATGATGTTACAAAAAAATTTATTATCAAAAAGTGGAAGGAATGTTAGTCTCAACTCAGGAAATCAATATGATCAAGTATGTTATTGACTTAGAGAGGCTTGGATAACCTCTTAGAATATCTATAGACACAAATATCATTGTACAATCTCCATCAAAAAGTTTAAAAAAATTAATTTTCAATTATATAATGAACGAGTTTAATAAAAATTTACCTTAAAAACATAACATATTGAGGATACCTAAATGGGACATCATTTGTCTTTTCTTCAGTGACATTATGATGGTATAAAAGGATAAGGGTAAAATTTTAGGACAAATATAGAAAAAGTGGTCATAGAGAGTCCAAGAAATTGGATAAGCTGAATAAAAGTAAAGAAACTTATTTCTTTGTGGAAAGACTATTCATTAGGGAAGAAATTTTCTAGAATACTTGAAAGGATGCAATAATCCAAATAGTGAATAAACATTTGGTATTAATGTTATATAATTCAATTATTTTTTTCTGAATGTTATTTGATACCAACTCTATAAATTACAAGAGTTATAAATATAAAATAGGTGATAAGTAAAGAAATAATTGAATATGAGACCTCGATTTTTTCTTTCAAGTAATGAAGAAAATGAACAAATTCATTTAGATATTGGATGCGTGAATTACTTCAAACTATGGATAAATTAAATAAAATATATTTATTGTTTATCTAATTTTTCTCTCTTTTGGGAGCTTCTAAAAAATATTTTTTTAAATAAATGAGATTGATGTTCTTCATAAAAATGGGTCATGATTCTTCATACTCTATAAGATAATTGAAAAAAGAGACAAGTATACAAATATTTTATCTAATATAAAGTGTTTATCCTAGAATCTAAGGGGAGATGATTCCATAAACAATAAAGGATTAATATTTAATAATTTTTTTATTTTAATTTGTTTTTCAAAAACTTATATTATAATATGTGAGATGGGAACAATAAATTAATTATTAAATATTATCACTAAAATAAAATACATGTTACTTCCTAAAAAACAACTTTTTGTTTAATTGCATGATATTTTGAAAGGAATATAACTTCTAAGATGATAATGGGAGTATTTTTATACATATAGAAGTTCAAAGTAAATAAAATAAAATATTATTCCAATAAAAGTTCAATGTGAATTTGTCATGATCTGACCCAATGGGGCCTAAGACGCAACTCCCCAGGCCTACCTCAAATAGGAAATGGTCTAGAGACTAGTGCTAGGAAGACATATCTCTAACATGGGAGGCATTGCCTATGTACATGTATGCACACACACATCTCCAAGATCACAAAATTATGAAATGTAATAACCAAAGGAAACCAATTCATGCATACATCTATATCACCAAACTAGAGTAAAACAAAGTACATAAATCATAAAAAGGAAAAACCATTCCATGAAAAAAACTGTAAAAGACTCTAACCTGCTCAGAAGGTGGGGATCACTGTCAACTAAAACTATTAGAAAGCTCATTGGCTAAGCTCCGGTAAACACCATGGTCTATATATCTCACTAAGATCTTCTTACATTGGGTCCTATGTGGACTCCATCGAAGGTCATGTGGTATATACATGAAAAAAACAAGTGCAGGAAAAGATCATGCAAGGGTGAGTATAAAAATACTCAGTAGGAGACCCAAAAACAAAAAAAGAAAAATGGAGCAACTGAAAGGCAATAGTCTTCTCGACCTCGCCATAGGGAAACCCAATCTAGAGAGAAAATCCATCTCAAACCATCCTAGATTGTACAAGTTCAACCCAGATCAGTCTATATGGGGTGTCAACCACAAAATGTGTCAACACTATTAGGAATCCCATAAATCACCCAAATATACCCATCTCAAACTCCATGTCTCATGAGGTTCCGACCTTATAGACAACAATAGGATTATCATCATGGGATCTAACCATAACATGAAACTAGGAGAACAAACTCCATGATATCGTCTATCCTAGATGTCACCCATCTAAGTGATTCACTCCATTAGAAACAAATCTACCATTCCTAATGGTTTGTTCAAAAGAATGTGCTCCATCAGAAACATCTTACAAGGTCCATCTCTAGTGACCAACACCAGAGGTCCTATCATCATTACCTTAGACCTATCACAAGATAAAGAAACATAAGTAAAGAGGCCCACCCCTCACCACTACACACAGTTGAGGGAATATTGCTCCATACTATTCACCACATTCATATTCTCTAACAAGATAAGACAGAGGGACCCACACCTTTCCACTACCATGTAGTTAAGGGAGTTCTTCTCCAAACTAACATGTGAAACATCTATCCCTCATGCAAGGAGTGGCCTGCACCTCATTCCGTTGAAGAAGACCTATGTTCTATATATGTAAAATTAACATCAATTGGAAGGGACCTCTCTTTGTAATTGTATCCAACATCCCAAGGAGATCCAAATCCAATGGAGGACCCTCTCTCTGCCACTACTCAGAGATGGGGTATTACTAATATATAAGGAAGGAAAAAAACCTTGACCTAAAAGGGGAGTACTACTCATGAAAAACATACATCCTGATATGACTGAGGATTACCACTTTGTAAATTGAGGACCCTCACCCCAAACTGGTAGGGGAGTACTACTCAGTGGCTAGAGGACCCGTACCCTGAAACAACAAGGGAGTAACGACTTCACAAAATCATTCACTATGGGAAACCTGTACCCTAACACCGTAGGGGAGTATCAACCCCAGGCCTGAGGACCCACTCCCTAACATGGTAGGGGAGTACCGACTCTTCCAAAACAACAGCAATGGAGGACCCGCACCCTAGAACGATAAGGTAGTATGAAGTCCTATAATAGAGGAACCAAACCCTACCAAAAAAAGGATTAGCCACTCTATTTATACATCATCTACACAGGACCCACAACCTCATACAACCGGGAGTACTGACTCCACAGATAGAGGACCTGCTCCCCGCTCCAACAGGGAAGTACCTAATCTACCTTCATGAACATCATGGGGAAACCCACACCCTAGTCCATCAGGGGAGTAACACCCTCCGAAGGAAACTACCCAAAGGTAACAAACCCAAACCCATGATGTGGAAAGTACCATATCCACCTATGTAGAGTGGTAAGAAAAACTTGTGACCTAGTCCATCAGGGTAGTTAAAATCCTAGGATATCTCCTTATGAACCCCACCAATATCCATCATCATCTCAGTACCGCTCAACATGAGTTTTGTTCGATTCATTCCACCTCATATATTGTAATCTATAACACAGTACACCATCATGTTCTACCTAAAAAACCTCTTGGGATAGGCTACCAAAAAACCTGAATTCAAGTCCCATAGAAGAATATACAGAAGTTAGAAGATCCCATAGGATCACCTCGTAGTACACAACATGCATCAGGTAACACACGGCGTGTGATCCCGCCTGAGCACCTACCTATATATCTAGTAAAAATGGGTTCCAACCAATGTATGGGTACACATAATGTATAGGAGGTACACAGATTGTCCCTCATCACTCAGCCCCTGGCCATGTTCCTCTTCTACATGGACTGGCCAACCGTGTCCCTCACACACCATGTATCCCATACTACACAACGTGTTCAGATAAACGGCCACCTACCCATGTAGTTGGCCTATGTGTATGTATCAGACCTTTTTTATGTGTATCTTGGTCATGTGTTAGTACACGATTATGTATTTTCACATGGCTAACCCAAGCCATGTCCCATGGTCACACAATTTGGGGCACTATATGACGTGTAACACCCATACACGACGTGCAGTCACAAATGTTCATCTTCCCGGAAAGATAATAGATAAAAAACATATGTCACTAAACTATATGTCATGTAGATGGTAATTCTAGATGGTAATTACCTGAAAAAAAATCCTTGATTCACCCTATTCTTCCCTAAAAATCATAGATCTACATAGTAGTGATCAATACAAATTTTATTAGTGATCTAGAACATTAAAAAAAATTCACAATGAAAGGGATAAACAACAATACTCAATTACACCTACCTAATTTGAAAAATTCCCAAGCATTGGATCAATAATGATTCCTAGATCATGCGAATCTTTGATCATATGATTATCTGCATCAGAAACAAAGATCAGAAACACCTTCCTTTGTTGATTTGGTGCGTTTACATCCATTATATAAAGAGGGGAGAGGAGGGGGAGAGGAGAGGTGGCATTCTTGGTTCTGTGATATGGATACGAGTGTTGGGGGGAAATAAATAGGGTTTAATTAAATTAAACCCATTATTTCCCCATTAACACCATGTCACCAAAATGGCCCCCGATCAACAAATTCTGGCATAGACGACCTTAGGCTGTACTTAGGGTAAACACAATGTTCCAAACTCAACCGCAGTCTAAGAAATCATATCTGAGACTCTAAATGGGAGTTATTTATGCTTCATGTGAAACTATTTATATGTGATATAATATATTTAATATTTATAATATCACCGCATTAAGGCTCCCCGAGCCCCAAATTCCCCCACAAACTCAATGCCTAGCTCTGAAAATATTTTTAAAAATTTTATGGATTCCTTCAGTTCTAAACCTGAGTCTTTATATTATCCCCACATTAGGTATTTTTCTTCCCAAAAACAAATCCTAAGCACAACGGAATAAACTGAGCTCCCTACTAGACTCCCATGCTAATGAGCTTACCAAGGGTTCATGTGCCACTTATAAGAACACACACAGAGGAACCACCTAGATCAAACCACTCTTATTTCCAGATTCTACCATTTCAACATTGTGTAACAAATGGGAACATGTATCCTTATCTATAATAGGTGGGAAATGACCAAGAACCATAGTCCATCTACAGTCATGTGGTCTAGTGGTACACCACCTCACTAACCTGACAAAGACACCGATGGAACCCCTCAGTTCTCATCCACCCCGAGATGGATCATACAACAATATCCTCAAGTGTTTTTCATTCAAGGTAAAATCTGAACATGTGAGGATATTCATGAAAAAATAGGGCTTCCCAAGAGTAAACACTATGTCTTAATATGCCCTTCACCTACAAACCACAAGCTATAACATAGCTCACCAAAACAGAAACACTACCACACCCACTAGTGGCATCCTAGTTGAGTATAGATGGTAGGAAACCAATCCATACTATGTAAACATTGTAGGCTCTAACTCTTCCATTATAGAACAATTATAACCAATGCTCTCTCTCTCAGGGCCACCAAGCTTTAGGGGGTTGAGCAGGGAAACTCCATTGGCAGGGCCAAGAAATTATCTAAAACCTCATCACATAACCTCACCCTGAACATGCAAGTCTAAGGTACTCATCCACCACACCTTGATATAATCCGTTTTGGGCAACAATGGATCAACCACATGATTCTGATCATCTCACAAAAATGCACCTTGATGGGGAAAGCATCCACCATCCCTCATGAGTTCGAAGATACATAAAACTGCACCGCCTCCTCCTAAAGAATGTCACGTACAAAGATGGAACCAAACACATGAGGGTACCCATGAAAAACAAAGGTCTTCTAGAATAATCACTAGGTCTTACCAGACCCTATGTCACAACTAACAACATGAGGTTTTATTGATGCATCACATCACCCTGGTTAATCCTCGAGTATGATCAGATAGAAAAAGTACCCACAATAGTTTCTAACAATTTCTACTACAGAAATTAGAATGGAGACAAGGAAAATATATATTCATCTATGGAGCTTCTGGGTTAGTGGTCTTTATGGACTATATCTTTCCTCACCCACATCCTCCATCTCCCTGAGCCTAGTGTGGACATCCTGGGGGTGGTGGTGGCAATACCTTGAACTTCCTTCCACCTCTTTCCACTCTACTAGCTCCTACACCTCGTCCCCCACATTTTGGAACTCCTTGTTCCAAACCTTACCTCTTCCAAGGCGCCTCGTCAGTTGGATACATCCTAGAAGTATAGTGGGTTGTAAAATCTCTATCAAGATTCCCCCCAACCATCGCAAGTGTAACACCACCTCTCCTATGGATGATTTGATCCTCAACGCTCCTCCTGCACTACAGACCCATGTGTCTGTGTCTAGGTATGGGTATGCCTCCAACACCTCGATCCTATCACATATCCTCTACCAGCTCCTATATATGCCTCATCCTCATGGGAACTGTTATGGGTCACGTCCACCTGTTTCTCATCCAGGAATATTTCCACCACTAGTGCTCTCTCTAGTACTCCAACATAGGTGTGAATGCGCAACAAAATCACAGACGCCCTGATCTCATGAAACAAGCCCTTCTTGAAGGTCTGGTCTATAAAGAATAGATCCGGAACCATATCCAAATAGCATCATGACATGTATATGACCTCATTGAAAACTCCACCACTGTTATTCTAAGCATCTGAAGCTACAAAAGATCTTGGAAATGCACTAATCTAAATGTGGCTGAGTAAAACTCTTCCCTTAAAGAGTCTCCCAAACTTCTCCCAAGTAAGTGTCACCTTATCATGAGACTGTATCCACATAATCCACCATATCCAAGCAAAACCCTAAAAAAATCTCACCGCTAGGACCACTATTTGATTAGGAGGTGTCCTCACTAAGTAAAAAACTCGCGTGACAACCTCGACCCAATCATCTGCTGCCTAGGGTATGGATCACCATGGTACCTCAGAGGTCACTACCTCTAGAACTTATGTAGCGTACTCAGCCTATGTGAATCCTCAAACTAAAATTCTATTAAAGCCTACTAATATATAGCCAGTAGAACCACTGATAGACCACCTGAGGTTATCACCTCAGAACCAGTTACCTACACCTAAGCCTCACTGCGGGGAAGATCGTCATCACGATCACACCATAGAATCTTATTTGGATATCTTCTTGGAAGAATCCTGAAATAGAATCAAGATTTACCATGATCAAAGAGTATATCTAGGGAGATGACTCAATAAATATAGTAAAAACCAAAACTGAGTCCTATATGATAAATTTACCATTTATTCCCCAGCGAACCTTGTCCTAATGTACCGAGTCTAATAGAAATTTATCAGAGTCCCATTGAATGGATATGTCGGCTGCCGTACCAACACTAGAACCATTGTCCTATGATCTAAACCTTGTAAATCCTAACACTATCATGATAAAACCCAAACCAATCTCAAGACACAACGGTCCCAATGTAGAACTGGCCAGCTCTGATACCACTCTATCATGACCCTACCCGACAGGGCCTCAACTACAACTCCCCAATCCCACCTATAGTAAGACCGAGGATAGTGAATAGAATTGATAAGGATTATCACTATCATGAGAGGAATTTACCAAGTACCTATATCCACACACACATCTCCAAGAAGAAAAAATGATAAAATGCAAAAAACCAAAGAAACCAACGTATGAATACATCTATATCCCAAAACCAGAGTACAATAGAAGTGCTGAACACATTAAATGGAAAAACAAAGCCAACCAAGTAAAACTATAAGAGCATCCAACCTACTCAGAAGGATGGGATACCCGTCAACTGAAACTACTAGAAAGATCTTTGGCCAAGATCTAGTAAACAACTTAGTAGTTCTAGCTCAATAAGTTCCACCTACCTCAGGTCCTCTATGTACTTTGTTAAAATTATTATGGTCTGGACAAGAAATAAAACATGTTTGGGAAAATACACATTCATGGGTGAGTATAAAAATAATTAGTAGGCACCCTTAAAACACCAAAATAAAAAGGGAGTAAGTGAAAGGGAAAATTCAGGTAGACCTAGCCATAGGGAACCCCAATCGAGAGAGAAAATACACCTCGAACCATCATCAACTCTACATGACAAGTCAGCTCAGTCTAAAAGGGGTGAAAACCCCGACATGTGAAAACACCACAAGGACTCCCATAAATCAACCAGATATAATCATCTCAGACTTAAAATATCATGAGGTTCCAACCTCATAACTAGAAATATGATTCTTTTTTAGGCTCTAACCATAACATGAAACTAGGAGAACACACTAAACAAGCTCAATAATCCCAAATGGAACCTGTATGAGAGATGCACTCCATTGGGAACAACTTTACAATTCCTAATGGTTTGTATGAGAGAACATGCTCCATTGAATACATCTTACTAGGTCCAGATCTAGGGCCCATAACTAGAGGTCTTGTCCCTATTACCTTATGCCTAACGTAAGCTAAATCAACCCAAGTGAAAAGGCCCTCCCCTCACCGCTAAACACAGTTAAGGGATCACTACTCCAGACTATCTATCATGTGTAGCCTCTCAAACAAGATAGGATGGAGGGACCAACACCTTGCCACTGCCTCATAGTCAAGGGAGTACTTCTCCTAACTAACCCACGAAACCTCTGTCACTCCTGAAAAGAGTGGACCACACCTCAGTCTATTGAGGGAGAACTAGATTCTATCTAGGTATCATTCACATCAAGTGTAAGGTCTTGATCGTCGTAATTGTATCCAATAGCCAAGGGAGCTCCAACTCTAATTGAGGACCTTCTCCCTGCTCCTACTCGGAGACAAGGGAATATTGCTCCATAAGAGAGTACAATCACTTGGATCCAATAGGGAAGTAATACTCATGGAGTAATCACACCCTAATACGATAGTGGAGTACCACTTCGTAAATCGAGGACCCACACCCTAACCCGGTAGGGGATTATTACTTAGTGGATAAAGGACCCGCACCCTGGAATGATAGGGGAGTATTGATTCTATCAACTCCTTCACTATGGGAGACCCACACCCTGACATGACATGGGAGTACTAACCCCAATCTTGAGGACCTGCTCCCTAACACGATATGAGAGTACCGACTCTTCCGAAACAACATGTCTGGGGGACCTGCACCCATGGAGGATAGGGGAGTACCGACTCCTATAATAAAAGAACCACACCATACCCAGTAGGGGAGTACCCACTCTATCTATATGCCATCTATGGAGGACCTTCACCCTAATCTAATAGGATAGTATTGACTCCACAGATAGAGGACCAACTCCCTAGTCCAATAGGGGAGTACCTACTGTACCTTAAGGAATGTCAAGGGGAAACCCATACCCTAGTCTATCAGGGGAGTAACACCCCCAAAGGAAACTACCCAAAGGTAATAAACCCATTCCCATGATGTCTAGAGTATTCTCTACACCTAAGTATAGAGGTAAGGAAAACCCACACATTATTCCATCATAATAGTAATAGTCCCAACGTCTCTATATACGAACCACACTAGTGTTTAATATCAGCTCAGTACCGCTCCAAAAGTGTTTTACTAGATTCACGCCACATTGTATCTTGTATGCCATAATGGAGGCCACCATCACGTTTTTCATGGAAAACCGATTAGGATAGACTAATCAAAATCCTAAATCCAAGTCTAATAGAAGAAGATACAGATGGAGGAGTATCCTCATAGGATTCCCTAGTAGTACACAACATGGACCAGGGAACACACAACATGTGAGTTCGCCCGAGCACATGCCCAAGTATCTGGTCCACATGTGTTCCATCCCATGTATAGATGCATGACATGTAGAAGTGGTACACGCAGTATCCCTATCACCCACCCCCTTGCCATGTTCCTCTTCTACATGGACCGACCAACCATGTCCCTCACACACCGTGTATCCCATACTACATGGCGTGTTCAGGTAAATGGCCACCAACCCATGTATTTTTCCCATGTCCATGTATCGGTACCTTTTTCTCTTTATCTTGGTTATTTGTTAGTACATGACAATGTATTTTTACATGACTAACCCAATCCATGTCCCATGGTCACATGGTTTAGGGAACTACACGGTGTGTAACACCCATACATGACGTGTAGTCACAAATTTTCATCTTCCCCAAATAGGAAGATCTACACAACGCGTTTCACTGAAATAAATTCCATTTATATGGTAATTCTAGTAAAGAATTACCTGAAAAACTCTCAGATTCTCCCAGTTCTTCCCCAAACCGCATATATCTACCTATCAGAGATCAACAAAAATTGTAATTGGTATCAAGATCTTTATGAAAATGTATAAAAAAAGGTATAAGAAGTAAAACTAAAATCCACATACCTCATTGGTGAAATGCTAAAGAATTTGATCAAGAATGATTCTTGGATCATGCTGCTCCATGATCTGATGATGATCAACCTCAAAAATAGAGATTGGCTACACCTTCCTTCATCGATTTGGTGTGTTTCTATCCGTCATCCAAAGAGGGGAGAGGAGGGGGGAGATGGGGTGTGATCATATTGGTTGTGTACTATGCGTATGAGTGTTAAGGGATAGAAATTGGGTTTTCTTAAATTAAACCCACTGTTTCCCCATTAACGCCATGTCACCAGAACAACCCTTGATCAAAAATCCTAGTGCAAAGGACCTTAGGTCAAGCCTAGGGTGGACACGGCATTCCAGATTCAACTTCGATCTCATAAATCTGATACAAGACCCTGAAAGAGATTTATTTATACATTAGGTGAAACTATTTCTGCACATGATAAAATATATTTAATATTTTTAATATCGACGCTCCGAGGCTCCCTGGGCCCCGGATTCCTATTCTGAATTAGCTCCAAACTTCCGAAATATTTTCCAAAATATTCTAAAGTCCTTCAGGTCAAACCCAATTCAGTATAAAATTTCACTTTATATCTTAAATTTTTTAGAGTGAGATGTTAAATAAATGATATAAAAGTTACATTAGAATCAATAATAAATTAAAATTCAGTCTTTAGGATATGATATAACGAAAAGAGTTATATTAGTTAAAAAAATATTTCAAGGAATTTTTTTATGAAAAACGGTTTCAATAATGATGATGCACATAGAAATAATTCTAATTAGAAATAAGATGTTATTAACATCATAACATTAAAATTTATAGAGTTAAAGAATTTGAATAAGTTTAAGTAGTTGAACATCAGGAATATGATTCCTAAGTCTCACCATAATTTATATTGGATTCCTCCAAAAACATTACTCACTAAAGAGTTTAGTGGGGCAGTTTTATCATATGTTTACATAAGAATATGATCATAATTACATATAGATGTAGTAAGTTAACAAAACCCTAGAAAGTATAGAAAGCATAAAGCTGATTTGATGGAATATCATGTATGATATGAGAAATATATTCTTATATAGAGTCTTGTTAAGTATTCGTATAGGAGTTTATGAATATTGAATGTTTCATATAAAAGGAAATATAAAATATAAAATTTTTCATGTTGGATGAATAAATGTATATATAGGTATAAATTTCCTAAAATATAATGATAATTAACCTCTCAAAGTATAAATTTGAATTATACCCAATCAATTTTCATTATGGAGTATTATAGGTTGTGAAGAAATTTTTATGTTAGAATGAGTATGATTATTGTACAAAGATTAAGAATATGATCATGATGCACACAAGTATTTTTTACATTGGATGGCCCGAGGAATATACTATATAGAGCATCTTACACTATATATTTGGTATTCTAGGGGAAAATTGTTCATAACAAATTCCCCATTACCAATGTTTAGAATAAAACCTTGTCATGACCCCTTCCCTCCAAAGATACCATAATGAAGGGAGAGAGATTTTGAACCCCGAGTCCTGCCTCTAGTAGGCCCTGAGTTGGCGACTAGAACCGAGGGTATAAAAATATCATGTATGGGAGGAATTACCCTCTATAATATGAATAGGATCAGGAGATAGTATGGACCATCCACAAAAAACTGGAAGAAAAAATATTATGGTAATAAAAAAACCATACCAAAATGAATGTATAAAAAGAAATGATACAGATAAAAGTATCCCAAGAAAATACCCAAAGTAAAGCTAAAGAAGCAACACAACAACTATCCAAAGGCCCGAGCTAGTAATGCCCAACACGGTCCATGTAATCCTCCTAGAAACATGTATATTTATATATGTAGGGTGATCATACAAGTATAATATGTAGAAAAATCACAAGTCTCTCATGAATAAGTGAAAGAATCATTATAATGAACCTTTGAGAAAACAACCGAACCAAATAGCACCTATATAGGTATACTAACCAAACCCAACCTCATCAAAGCACACTCAACAAATAATGAAAGTCAAGTAATATAAAATAACATGATCACATCGATAAGGGTACCCCTCACTACTTTTCCACTGGTATGTCACTCTCACACCCAACGTCGTACATCCTAGAGCTTCCATCTCTTCCATATACCAGACCGCTCCACAAGCATAGTAACAACACACTTCGCCCATAGACATGTGGGATCACCACCCCACAAGCATGGCCACATTAAAACTCACTCGAAAATACCTTATACAAAACAAAAACAATACCAAAACCAAAGTATTGGGTTATCATGAAAATGTAGGACATCAACCTCATACCCTCCTCCTACTATGCGCAACCACCAAAAAAAGCCTCCCACAAGCACGATCATATCTCATCCCACCCAAAGACACCTAGGAAATCACATCTCTTTTTCAAACAGCTAGGCTATAACATCATTCCCAAAGAAACCTTAGCCACCACAACCACCATCTAATGCACTAAAAGAACTCTAATCATCAGAGCATGTACAATACCTAGCTCACCTGGAAGAGAGAGTGGGAAAGAGTGGGTACAAATCCATCACTAATCCTCACCAGATGTTTGGAAAAAACCCACACGTGACTATGAAGGTTTTGGAAAAAAGTTATCAATGTGGGTCGAGTGCATATAGAGAACAAAAAAATATACAGTTATATATATATATATATAGTATCAAAACACTCAAACCCATCCTATGGTTTCAGTAACAAACCAACTAACTAGAAACATCATCACTTTTTCTTCCACCTCTAAATGCATACACCACACAACAAGTCCCAAATCCCATTCCATATTTCCAAAAAATTAAATTTAACCATTCCATTATTTTAATTATTTTTCATTAACCAAATTTAACCACAGAACCCACCATTTAATATTTCATTATCCACTTTCATCTAATTATCCAAAGCAACCCATGTTATCTCAAACATTATTAAACAATTATTAATTTATTCCATCACTACTAGAGCATCAAGCACATAGAAATCACCAACTATCCACCCACAAGCACAACCAACCAAACCACCCTTCACCTTCCCAAAATCAAATCCAAGAAAACAACCTCCTCACCACCCCAAAAGAACATCCAAACAAACCACCACCTCACCTCATCAAAAGCATGGCCAAATAAACCACCTCCCTACTACCCTAAAAGCATGAAAAAACTATCAAACCCACATTCCCCAACCACACATCATCATCCAACAATCATGAATACACATAAAAACACAATAATATAATTTAAAAAATTTACAATGGGTATTTTATCACATTACACTTTTTTAGGGGCATTATCATAGAATTCAAAATCCTGGGGCAACCATTTCATTATACAAATATAAGTAATTAACCAATTTAATTTAGGGTGATATCAAAACAATCATGATAGTCACAAAAGTCACAATTCTCCCATTACATATATCCATAAAAAAATCCTCCAATGACCATAGTTTTCAGCAAGGCATCAAGCCTGTACAATCCACAATATCACAAATAAAAAATATAGTGGTAAAAACATGAAAATCAAACCCCATTTACCTCTTTTAATTAATTTTAAATTTCTTTTTATCTTTTATTAGGATGAAACAACCATTATACATAGACAAACAAGAGTAAAATCCTCCCACATGATACACAAAAATGATAAATGAGAGAAACCCAACCAAAAACAAGCTTGTTGACTTTCTGCGCACTGCATGACATAGAAGAATGCACACAAAACATAGCGACACCATGTGAATGATTTATAAACCTAACACACAAACTACCATAAATATTCAACCCAAAACACACCTCAAAACATAAAGGCATCACAAAAATAAATCCCTAGGAGAATAACGGAAGAAAAACCACCAATAAGTGAGAAGATCATACCACGAATCAACCAAAGATTTCCAAAAAACAACCATTGGGACAAAAAGATCAAATAAGGAGGAAGGGGGATTTAAGAACTTCTCAGGGCACCTAGAGTTCACCCAAGAATATAGGAAGAAGAATCCATGGCTGAATTAATTAAGGTTTGACTGGAAAAGAATTTTTAAAACTGCACTGCATCGAGGGTTTACATAACATCTAATCCCTTTTCACATTGTGTAATCCCCAGGGTTCAGTTTTTCCAAAAAAGGAATAGAATTTTTAATATTTAACACCAAAAATTTACACATCATGAACCATCCCCAAAAAATTCATGAAACCAACTTTCATGTTGTGTAATATGATTACATGACTTTTATTTCCTGTATCCATTCTACGACACCTCTAGATTCTATAAAAAACTCCGAGAACCTCCCAAAAAAACATCCAACAACCAAAAATAGAAAATTAATAGATTTATAGGCCACAAACCATTACATCAGATACCAATCAAATGATTCTCTCCATCAAGAATCCCAAACCAAGCCAAAAGGAAATGGGTCCAAAACAACCATCACACAAGATACACCTGAAGGATCTCATCATATCTTAAATGATACCACTAGATAAACACCCCAAACCAAAAGAATAAAAAAACTACATAACAACATCACCACAACCACAAAATGAATTCTATCACATAACCCTCTCAAACTCCACACATCCCAAACCAACAACCGCTATAACCAATGAACCACACCATCCAAAACACCTAAATTAGGGGATTACATCCTCCATATCATGATACCATCCACTCTAGGAAACAATAACTCACCCACATAGGTTTAATTACATCATAGTTAATGTGTCTCAATTAGGAATTAGGTAATACCCTTTTCATACATCAGGATGTTATAAAACATCACACCACATACATCACAAACAAAGGAAAACAATACATCTCATAAGAAATGTTCAAGCACATCATCCAAAGAAAAAAAAATAAAAGAAAAACTCAAAAAACTATGGGTACTAGGAACACATTTTCATTTCTCACCCCCAATTACTCTTCTTCTGGAAACCATACCTATAAAACACACAAACCAAATAAATGGTCTATCTACACGGCGCCTTCTCTTGGTGATCCTAGATCTCTACTAACCATTCCACAATCATCGCATCATCCTCAATATCCAACTCTCCCTAGTCATTGACATGGGAGTCATTGCAGAGATACCAATTAATCTGATAGATGTGAAAGACATCTTTGTTTCTCTTGAAATTTGGTGGAAACACCAACTGATATTACACCTCACCAAATCACCCCAACAACTTATAGGGCTCAACAAAACTGAGATAAAGATTACTCCCTCTTCCAAAACTACGATGCCCATGTAACGGGAAAACCATTAAGAAAATGTGGTCCCCAACCTTGAAATCCAAGGGCCTCCACCTACAATGAACATAATAATTATTCTAATCCAACAATACTTTCACCCTATCACAAAAAAGATGAACCATTTCTGTCGAGCTCTGCATGACATCAAGACCAAGAATAACACTCTCCCAAACCTCCATCAAGTACAATAGAGAATGAAATAGTCTCCCACAAAAACCCTCAAACAAATCCATGACACGTGAATAACGATAGATATTATTATATGAAAAAAATTCAAAAGACAGCTGTCATACCTAAGATCCCCCAAAATACAAGACACACACCCACAACATATCCTCCATCTTCTTGACAGTCCATTCAGTATGTCCATCTGTTTGTGGGTGGAAAGAGGTGATGAGGTGTAACTAAGTGCCGACATCATACTGCAATCCCCTCCAAACTCATGAGATTAAATGTGTGTCCTGATCTAATACAATGGACCTTGGAACTCCATAAAACTGCACAAACTCATCCATGTACCTCTTAGCCAAAACATACACTATGCCCGACTCCTTGATTGCTAAGAAGTGGGCTGATTTTCTTAATTTATCCACAATCACCCAGATAGAATCACAACCACCATAATCTCTATGAAATCATATATAGGAATCCATAGATATTTCATCTTATTTCTACTCGGGAAAATTCAAGGGATTCAACAAACCTCCAGGGACACAATGCTCAACCTTTCCAACTGGAAAAGAAATCACTTTACCACAAAATCTACCACCTCCCATTTCATCCTAAGCCACCAAAACCAAGTCCTTAAGTCATGGTACATTTGAAAAACTCATGGGCATAATGATAAAGGTGATTTATGAAACCCACAAAGGACTCAACTATGTATTTCCACTAGAACAAACAACCTTCCACGAAAACAATCTGGTGCTGACCATCCTTTGACCACCCCTCTAGAGAATCCTCATGGACAACAAAATCTTGAATCACCTCTACCTTTGAGTCCCCCCATTGAGTCTCCTCCATCTACTTCATCAGAGAAGACTAAATCATCATCTAAAACAAATATCCTCTACCACAATCCACTCTTTTATATAAGTGAAAAGATGGAAACCCCTCTATTGCCCTCCAAGCATCCTCAAACTCCCAAACAACACCCTTCCATGAATTCTTATGCAAGGTTTCATCCAGAAAATTCCCTTTCCCAAACTGTAGGAGATCTAAAAATCAAAATCCTGAAGAAAAACCATCCACCACTACTATAAAAAGTTTAGATCATGTTGGGAAAAGACATACCTCAAGAACATGTGATTCATAAAAACTATAAAGCACTCACCAATGAGGTAATGTTTCCAATAATTCATTTGAAACATTACCACTTCTAGCTCCATGTCGTGGGTGGATTAGTTATGCTCATGGGGACATAACATCCTAGACCTATAAGAGATAACTTATTGATTCTGTATGGAGAATCATCCCAATACTAGATGAGTCGCATCACAAAACACCTTAAACAACACACCCTCCTTTGGCAGCTGAATAATTAAAGCACTAACCAACTTCCCCTTTACGTAATCGAACACTACCTGAAACCGATCACTCCACACAAAATCTTGGTCTCTCCTAGTCAAAGCTATCAATAGGGAAGAAATATGAGAGAAATTGGGTACAAACCTCTGATAATATCCTACAATATTAAGGAAACTACGAACCTCTTCCACATTATTGGGTGATTCCTAAAAATTATTACTCCAAACATTGATGGGTCAATTGATGCACCCTACTGAGACACCACATGCCCATGGAAATTCACCTCTCATGTATAGAACTTACACTTAGAAAAATTTACATTGAGCTAGTGGCATCAGAGAACATGAAATATAGTTCTATGATTCTTGACATGATCCTCCCCTAAATTCAACTATATTAAGATATCATCAATGAATAAAATGAAAAACCAATCTAGGAACATATGGAACACAGAGTTCATAATCCCCATGAACATAGCTGGTGCCTTCATAACACCAAATGAGATGACTAAAAACTAGAAGTTTCCATATCTGCATTTGAATAAAGTCTTTGGGATATCTCCCTCCTTCAACCTCAACTGGTGATATCCAAACCATAGATCGATATTATAAAACCATCTCTCCCTTCCCATCTAGTCAAAAAAATAATCTATACTTCGAAGAGGGTGACAGTTTTTGACAATCACCCTATTTATCCTCCGATAGTATATGCAAAACCTTTGAATACCATCCTCCTTCCTTGCGAACAATACTAAAGAATCTGAAAATGAAACATTAGGATGTATTAAACACTTCTTCACTACATCTTATACCTGAACCCTCAACCCTTGCAATTCATAAGGTTCCATCCGATAAGGATCCATCGAAATCAGAGAAGCATTAGGCTACAAGTCTATCCCAAACTCAAAATCATGTTGATGGGGTAGCTTCATAATCTCCTTTGAGAAAATATCGAATAACTTTACAAAAAACCTAGAAAATCTACCATCGTAGAATCCATTTTTACCCTGAAAAATTATCCAATAAGGAATGAAGGGGCTCTGCATTCTGACTTCCCAACCGAAAACATTTCTCACCAATACAAACCACATGTTGGCCATAAAAATATGAAAATGCAACTTTCCTATGAAGAAATTAAATAATAGAATGTAAGAAACAAAACCAATCAATATTGAGAATAATATTGTATGGATTCATTTACAACATGAAAAGATCCCCTAGAGACTAATACAACCCCATCATCAGTCTACACCCCTGGCACAAATAAAACAAGCTGGTATAGCCTCTGACTGGCATAGTCAACACTAGGGGCATGTGAAGGCTCTTCACTTTTAGTCCTAGAGCATGGGCTAGAGAGAGTTCAAAAAAGGAGTGTGAATATCCTGAATAATGTGTGGCACAAACAAGAGTTCTAAACAAACTGATCGTACCTCTGATTATCTATTACCACATGGAACTAGTGCCTCCACTGAGTGAAACTGACCATGACCATATCCTATACCTCTCTACTGGTGACCACCTCCACGACCATGCTTAGGCCACAATCACTGAACACAACGAACATCCTAAATTCATCCCCTACTTGCTCCATCTCCACTTAGAGGAGAAAAAACCTATTGCCCCTACTGCTGAAACATTATCACTGGAAATTACTACTATGGCCCGTGTAGGACCTATCCACCTCCACCAAACTAATCTCGGGTAACCACTAGACATTGGTTCTGAAAATTTCCAAAAACACCACAACCAAAAAAAAACTAGTACAGATATCCTTGGATTAGAATGGAAACCACTCACTCTAGAAGGATGAAAGGGAATATTTTGAGTTCTAAAACCTTCCAGTCGAAACCTCAAAGGTCTTAATTCCTGAGACCTACCACTAACATATTTTATCCTAGAGGAACCCTACCAGTTCCCCTCATGTGGAAACCTACACATGAGTACATCTTAGGAATCATATATTCCTTCTTCTGAACATCTAGATACATTGGAAACATAAAAGAAGTTACTACATACTAGATAAAAGGAAGGAGTTCCTCCTCACGATGTCTCACATGAGACTGCTCATTTGGAAAAATATATTAGGTAACATGGAATTGGTTATTGAACTTGATTCCTAGATCCCATACAGAGACGATCCCTTACTGAAGAGAAAGAATCTCATGCCTCTTTAACACCTTCATGGTTGGAAAAAGGAACTTTGAATAGAAATCCTTCTTGAAGTCGACCCAAAAAACATCTTCCTCCTTCTGCTATCCTAGATATGACATCCACCATCGATTCAATGCTCCCCACAAATTACTAACTGCCAAAGGGACCCAATACTCTGTCAAGGCCTAGATCAAACTAAAAGCGATCTCAAGATCCTTCAACTATCTCTCTATCTCCATGTATGAAATACTTCTCTTGTACATACCGAAAGCCTACTATTGGAAGGAACACAATGTCCTCTTCCACTGATCATCCTTCACAACTAGATCAACTGTAACATCCCGAGATTTTATGAAAAATATTCTTTTTTATTTCACTAATGTCTTGTGTTGTACGCTACACCAAAAGGAGCTTGCACAACACGTATCCTTGACTTGCCTTGCATTACACGCAATCGCAACCTTCCTCGATAGCGTGTGTGGTACGTAATCCTGAGTTTCACGAAACAATGATATGCTATTAAAATATTATTAAAACTAGCCGTTATGAATAGTAATAACCACTTTTTAAATTTTAGAAATTTTAACTCTCAAAATGGACTTCATTTTTGGATTCGGAGTATCGAATTTAGCCTAAGGTGAAATTTTGGTACTTTTCGGATAACTTTCATATTCTGATGAATAGTGAAAATTACTAAATTATAATTAAAAAACAACTTTTTTAATCGAAATAATTAATAGTAATAAATCATTAATTTGAGTGGTTTTAAAGTATATTTAGAATATATTTTTACAATTTAATACAATGTTGGTCATTGGATGTAATTTCACATTTAAACTAGACATAAACAAGTGTCAATCTTTTGATAGATATTGTTTCTTAAAAACAAGCTATTTGTTTTAACAGCGGGATTTAATTATAAAAATAATTAATGCAACTTTTATGTTATGATTTTGGTAAAATAGACTTCATTTTTGAATTCGGAATATGAAATATAGCTTGGGATGAAATTTTGGCATTGTTCTGAAAAACATCAATTTTTGATGAATAGTGAAACTACTAAGTGGTAGGTTAAAAACTGAATTTTGCATAAAACTTAATTTTACCGCTTCTGTGAATGGAATTTCGAAAATCCGAGAGATACGGTTAATATCAAGGACTAAAATGTGGTTCAATGAGATGAAAATAATTTTTTGGTGAATAGTAACTTTTTACTTTTTTTTATCACGGTTAATAGTAAATAGGGTAACTAAGGGTAAATATGATATTAATATTACCCTAACACATGTCCTAATTCTATTGGACAAGTGTAATTCGACCAAAAACAAACTTAGGAATAAAATATGACCATTTAGGCCCACTTGGATTAGATTAGGACATTTATTATTAATTTATTTAAAGAAGGGTTAAAATAGTTAAAATCAAAGTTTAATAAGTAAATCATTTTTAATATGGGGTTATACATAAGATAAATTCGACTATAAATATTCATTAGAAAGATAAAAATATTTCCTACATGATGGTATTTTATTTGTAATTTTTAGACATCATATAATATAATTTATTTATGACACAAAGATGATACAGTAATTATCTTATTAATGAAATATTGACATAATTGATAATATAAATACCAAAATAAATGTAATATAAGACTTTTTATGAATTCCACTAATTTTCTAGGTTACTATGATATATTAGTGTTGATTTAATCAACTTGGTTCGAACATATAATTCTGTTATGACTTTCACAAAAATCATATATCAAATAGTTTCAAAATTGACACAACATAGTTTTTAAATCAAATATTATATTATTAATTGTTATTTTATTCCTAAAAATCTAAGGTTCGGCCAAATGACTTAGATAAGGATATATGTATTAATAATATACAATTTGGGGTTCGTTTGGCATGTTATAGTAAGTTTATTAACCATATAGTGAAAGAAAACAAAAAGACACGGTAAAAGTTAAATTATTTAACTTAGAGTTAAATCTAATTGATAAGGTTAAAATAATACCCTAAACTTGTATAAATCCTATTGGTTGATAGGATTTCGACCCATCCCAACTTTAGCTTCGAAATAAGACCCTTTGGAACCATTATAAACCGATTTTGACTTTAATATAAAATAATATTTTGAGATATTCCTAAGGTGCCCCTCTCCTCCCCTATAAAAGGACACCTCCTCCCCCTCCTCCTCACACCAATTTGAGAACTCAAGCTCGTCAAACCCCTGCCAATTTCTCCTCTCCACTTCCCTAGAAACATCCTAGAGGTTCTGGTCTTCCTCAAAGACCAATTTTAGTGCCCTAAGAGGAGGTCTCAAAGAGGCACTTCAAAGAAGAGGTAATTACCGTTACCAATTCTTTCATCTTTATTTCTTCTTCCACTTATTCTTCTTAGGTTGTTTCATTATGAAGTAATAACATCAGTATCACTCATATACTGATATGTTATTATAAGTATGAAACAACCCTATTTCACCATCTATCCATCCTACGGAAAAAGAAATCACCGCGCGTGCGTACGTACGGAATACCGTCTCCACGCCGTGGTGTAATCTATTTTCCACCACCACCTTACATGGATGGGTATAATGGTGTAAAGAATAACTATACATAGTTATTACAACATCATATTGATTCTGATATATTGTATAATCCACTCCAATTCAATTCAATATTTATAGAAATGATATCATCGCTCGTGCGTACGTACGGAATACCGTCTCCACGACGCGATGAGATTCATTCTCCATGTTAACCATTTAAGAATGATTATAAAGTATATATAAGAAATAATAATGAAATATATGACATTATAAAGCTACTGGATTTATGTATATATATATGTATGTCCTCTACTTACTTCCATTTCAAGACAATAAGGAAAGTAAAACAGCGTTCATGCGTACGTACGGACTACCGTCTCCATGAACGATGTTTTTCATTTTATTTATATATCTATTATATATATATATATACTGAATATATATGATATATAAATCATATTTTATATTCTGGAAGTAAGTAAATCATGATATAAGTAATAGTGATGTCAAGAACAACAAGTCAAAACACCTAAGATAAATGAAACGATTTTACCCAAAACGCTTCTTTAACATGGAATTTACAAAAGAACAGGTAATATAATGTCATAAGTGAACCATATATGATATCATAACAATGAATATGATTCTGTAATAAGTCAATAACATGATTTAAATCATTATACAGGAGGTTTGGACACTTACAAAGCAAGTCGGACATAAGGTAAGGGAAATATCACAATCTCATTTTTATCCGAGATTGTTTATTCGTAAGTATTCACTGGGGTGTATTTTATCATCCACATCCATGTTTCATCAATATGTAATATTATTTCCATCCACCTACAATTGTTTAAATCCATTTTTACCCTTCAGTGAGTTTTTAGTAATATGTATGAAAGGAATCTTTTGTCGTACGAGGTACTTTTTGACTTTTCCGACAAAAGTACGAAGAATGTTTTTTTAACTTATACGACATGAATTGATTTTTAAAACATTATTTCCAAGAAGCTTCCTTTACAAGTTTTCAAGTTTATTTTTAATCAACTTCTTTTAGTTTATAATTGTATGACATGTTAAGAAAAGAAAAGTGTTTTTGAAGTAGAAAGGATATTTTCCTCAAGAATGGAGTTCAAATGTTTTATCAAAATTATTTTCCATCTAAGATAATATAGGGTTCTGTTTTTATCCCTATTATTACATTGATTTGATTATGAGGGAATTATTTTTATGAAGTCATTTACCTTATATGATTTGTTTTATGATGTCATGATGTTTCAAGAATCCCATTTTTGTTACATGTGTTATGCGATGATGTATGATTTATGATTATGTGGCACACATAAGAAAGGATTCATTATAAGATGGGTGGGACCTATATCTCCCTCCAATGCATTGGGTAAAGATTTTATATCTCATGAGATAGACATGGCTGGAATGGTAGGTTATACCGGTTCAGTGAAACAGGACTGAAACGAGGATTACTCGATTCAGAAAGGGACTTTGTCCACTAAGATAGTCTTGGCAATGAGTCTTGACTAACAAGAAATGATTCTATATGATTATGTGTGTATGCCACAATGAGTAATGTTTTAAGTTATGATTTCATTTCACTACTATGATTTATCCCATGTTATGAAATTATGCTCTCTTTTGCAGGTTAAGATTTCCAAAAATGTTATGTTCTTATGAAAATTATGTGATTGATATTTACTTTGTTTACCCTTACTGAGCATTTGAGCTCACCCTTTTATGTTTTCTTTTCCCCAGGATATAAAGAAAGGTTTTAGGTAAAAAAAAGGGGAAGATCTTTATGGGAGATATTGAAGATCTTTCACCACGTTTAGAAGATTACGATCCGAGTTTCCAAAGACACTAAACTATTACGATCCTTGTGTGTGTGTTTTTGTTATGTACTAAGTATTCCGCAAAAGTAATGTAATGTCCATGTACGTCAAGATACGGGTCATTACAGTTGGTATCAGAGGAAAGGTTTAGTCAACCTTTGGAAACTAGGATGCGATAACTTTAGTGAGATCCCTAGAGATATTTCTAAGGTATGTCTAGGGATGTCTCTAAGGTTAAGTATACTTATAGGTTATAGTCCTAGAATTGCGCTAACGATATTCGAATTTAACCTAAGATGTTAGATATTGAGGGTACTAACCCTTTATTATGTTGTTTTCCCTAGCATGATTTTTGCCTCTCATACTATTCTTTTGGGGTTTTAGACGATGGCTGGAACCCGAAGGAACCGTGTTAATGCGGAATGTGATGGGCAATGCAATGATTGTCCCCCTGAGAAACCAAACGATATGGGAGCCGGAATGCAAAATCTTTTAGCCATGCTCACACAACTTTCTCAAGCTATGAATCATGCAGGACTTCCAAACGAGCAAAGGAAGGAGCAACATTCTGTTGAATCCTTCATGAGGCAGCGTCCACCTTCTTTCAGTGGGTCTACTGATCCATTAGTTTCTGAACAATGGATTAGTACTACTGAAAAGATATTTTCAGTTCTTCAATGTTCTGAACATGATAAAGTCATCCTAGAAGTGTATCGTTTGGAAGGAGATGCTGATCAATGGTGGAATCTTATTAAGAATACGAGGCAAAGGGATGAAATTGAGTCTATGGAATGAGACGAGTTCAAGAACTTATTTTTCAATAAGTACTTCCCTCGTATTCTTCGAACAAAGATGGAGAAAGAGTTTCTTGAACTGAAGCAAAGGGACGATGAATCTGTTGGTACCTATGAAGCAAATTTTACAAGACTTGCAAGGTATGCTTCTGGAATTATCATCCAACCTGAAAGTAAAGTTGATCGATTTTTCAGTGGCTTAAAACCAAGTCTTCGAAGGGCATTAGCTATAAGAGACTTCAGTAGCTATGAAGAAATTATGCGTTGTGCTATCAAGGTAGAAATGGAAGTTGGTGTTACATATCCATCTCATGGTTTTGACAAGAAACGAAAGATGGAGTTCAAGGAGAAATCTCAGAATAATGGGGAAAAGAAGATGATTGTTTCCTTATGCACAAAGTGTGGAAAGAAGCATGGTGGAGATTGTCTAAAAGGGACTAGAAAATGTTTTAAGTGTGGAAAAGAAGGTCATCGAGCAGCTGAGTGTCGAAGTAATGGAAAAAGGGTTTCTAATGATAAAGCAAACACTGCAGAGAACGCACCGCCAACACTTCAATGCTTCAAGTGCAAGGAAATGGGGAATTATGCTAATAATTGCCCTAATCCAAGGGTTAGTGATGATCAACATGAGCAACCACTGAAGGCAAAGGACAAAGGGAAATAACATGCGATCACTATTGGCAATGTTGAATATGACAACGATGTGGTGGAATGATTAAGTGTTTATGTAATGGGATTCCAAAATAATGTTGTATCATTGAGTATTGCAATATTTATTGATGTGGTATTCAAAGTGATTGAGATATTTTTTGTAAATAAGATGATATGCGAGAAAATGAAATGTTTAATAGTATTCATGAGCTCATGATTGATATAAGGACTAAGTGATATCATTGTTTGAGTATATAGAATTTTGAGGATTTTGGTATGTGGAAAGTGTTAACTTTTAACTGCACTCATTTTTTCACTAAGGTATTCAAGAGAATACACGATTAAGGACTTTGAATGTTTGGAATGTGACCAACAAGACATATCTTATGATATGTGGGGATCAACGACAGTATTAAATCTCTGGTAATTGATGTCACTATATTATGAGAGTGGACTGCAGTATTATGTATAAGCCTAAAGATTAGACTGGATTATGTTGGACATAAGTTAGTATTGTTTAAGGATAGAAGATTTTCGATGGGATGTTATAGTAAGGTAGTTTTAGAAAAAGGACAACCTGCAGGACGGGCGACAACCCATCGCGTCGGACAAGGATGTGGGAATCGAACCCACAACCGAAGTGCAACTGGCCTTTATCGCCCACCACTGGCCTACAGGAAGTCCCTGTTTAGTAGAAACTAGTTTTATTATATTAAGCAGCCTGATATATGAAGTATAAGTCCATTTTAGGAACCATATATGATTAATCTCACTATAGATCGACTTATGTATATAATTCTTGCTAACCTTTTGTTTGAGACAGATGGAATGAACAGTCATTCTATCACATGATCTGCTAAAACTTCACAAATAACAAATTCAACTTCATTTATTTAAGAGATGAAGTAGAAATTGTTCAAGGCACGAACAAAAGTGAGATTTTACCAAAATAAAGTAAGTATTTATTCTAAGAAAATTTTCAACTTTAGGGAAATGATCTTGAAAACCAAAAATGTTGTCCTAGTGATCTTATACCTGATGAATCAGATGGTACCTTATATCATCACAAATCTATGGATTTGTGATTACTGGCTTTTCCATAGCCATGTTCTCTACCACTCTCCATCAGAACATGATGGTTAGATTTCTCTTCCATATCCATATTTTCACCTATGTGGAAACCCAGTGATTAGTTTATTTGGGTAATCGTTACATTTCATACTTTAGTTTTTAAAGACAAGTTTTGGTATTCCCTTTTACGATGTGGGTTTCTATTAAAGAAACTTTCGAATAGTAAACCCTTTATAACCCCGACGAATTTCGAGGGCGAAATTCATTTTAAGGGGGGTAGAATGTAACATCCCGAGATTTTATGAAAAATATTCTTTTTTATTTCACTAATGTCTTGTGTTGTAAGCTACACCAAAAGGATCTTGCACAACACGCATCCTTGACTTGCCTTGCATTACACGCAATCGCAACCTTCCTCGATAGCGTGTGTGGTACGTAATCCTGAGTTTCACGAAACAATGATATGCTATTAAAATATTATTAAAACTAGCCATTATGAATAGTAATAACCACTTTTTAAATTTTAGAAATTTTAACTCTCAAAATGGACTTCATTTTTGGATTCGGAGTATCGAATTTAGCCTAAGGTGAAATTTTGGTACTTTTCGGATAACTTTCATATTCTGATGAATAGTGAAAATTACTAAATTATAATTAAAAAACAACTTTTTTAATCGAAATAATTAATAGTAATAAATCATTAATTTGAGTGGTTTTAAAGTATATTTAGAATATATTTTTACAATTTAATACAATGTTGGTCATTGGATGTAATTTCACATTTAAACTAGACATAAACAAGTGTCAATCTTTTGATAGATATTATTTCTTAAAAACACGCTATTTGTTTTAACAGCGGGATTTAATTATAAAAATAATTAATGCAACTTTTATGTTATGATTTTGGTAAAATAGACTTCATTTTTGAATTCGGAATATGAAATATAGATTGGGATGAAATTTTGGCATTGTTCTGAAAAACATCAATTTTTGATGAATAGTGAAACTACTAAGTGGTAGATTAAAAACTGAATTTTGCATAAAACATAATTTTACCGCTTCTGTGAATGGAATTTCGAAAATCCGAGAGATAAGGTTAATATCAAGGACTAAAATGTGGTTCAATGAGATGAAAATAATTTTTTGGTGAATAGCAACTTTTTACTTTTTTTTTACCACGGTTAATAGTAAATAGGGTAACTAAGGGTAAATATGATATTAATATTACCCTAACACATGTCCTAATTCTATTGGAAAAGTGTAATTAGACCAAAAACAAACTTAGGAATAAAATATGACCATTTAGGCCCACTTGGATTAGATTAGGACATTTATTATTAATTTATTTAAAGAAGGGTTAAAATAGTTAAAATCAAAGTTTAATAAGTAAATCATTTTTAATATGGGGTTATACATAAGATAAATTCGACTATAAATATTCTTTAGAAAGCTAAAAAAATTTCCTACATGATGGTATTTTATTTGTAATTTTTAGACATCATATAATATAATTTATTTATGACACAAAGATGATACAGTAATTATCTTATTAATGAAATATTGACATAATTGATAATATAAATACCAAAATAAATGTAATTTAAGACTTTTTATGAATTACACTAATTTTCTAGGTTACTATGATATATTAGTGTTGATTTAATCAACTTGGTTCGAACATATAATTCTGTTATGACTTTCACAAAAATCATATATCAAATAGTGTCAAAATTGACACAAAATAGTTTTTAAATCAAATATTATATTATTAATTGTTATTTTATTCCTAAAAATCTAAGGTTCGTCCAAATGACTTAGATAAGGATATATGTATTAATAATATACAATTTGGGGTTATTTTGTCATGTTATAGTAAGTTTATTAACCATATAGTGAAAGAAAACAAAAAGACACGGTAAAAGTTAAATTATTTAACTTAGAGTTAAATCTAATTGATAAGGTTAAAATAATACCCTAAACTTGTCTAAATCCTATTGGTTGATAGGATTTCGACCCATCCCAACTTTAGCTTCGAAATAAGACCCTTTGGAACCATTATAAACCGATTTTGACTTTAATATAAAATAATATTTTGAGATATTCCTAAGGTGCCCCTCTCCTCCCCTATAAAAGGACACCTCCTCCCCCTCCTCCTCACACCAATTTGAGAACTCAAGCTCGGCCAACCCCTGCCAATTTCTCCTATCCACTTCCATAGCAACATCCTAGAGGTTCTGGTCTTCCTCAAAGACCAATTTTAGTGCCCTAAGAGGAGGTCTCAAAGAGGCACTTCAAAGAAGAGGTAATTACCGTTACCAATTCTTTCATCTTTATTTCTTCTTCCACTTCTTCTTCTTAGGTTGTTTCGTTATGAAGTAATAACATCAGTATCACTCATGTACCGATATGTTATTATAAGTATGAAACAACCCTATTTCACCATCTATCCATCCTACGGAAAAAGAAATCACCGCGCGTGCGTACGTACGGAATACCGTCTCCACGCCGTGGTGTAATCTATTTTCCACCACCACCTTACATGGATGGGTATAATGGTGTAAAGAATAACTATACATAGTTATTAAAACATCATATTGATTCTGATATATTGTATAATCCACTCCAATTCAATTCAATATTTATAGAAATGATATCATCGCTCGTGCGTACGTACGGAATACCGTCTCCACGACGCGATGAGATTCATTCTCCATGTTAACCATTTAAGAATGATTATAAAGTATATATAAGAAATAATAATGAAATATATGACATTATAAAGCTACTGGATTTATGTATATATATATGTATGTCATCTACTTACTTCCATTTCAAGACAATAAGGAAAGTAAAACAGCGTTCATGCGTACGTACGGACTACCGTCTCCATGAACGGTGTTTTTCATTTTATTTATCTATCTATTATATATATATATATACTGAATATATATGATATATAAATCATATTTTATATTCTGGAAGTAAGTAAATCATGATATAAGTAATAGTGATGTCAAGAACAACAAGTCAAAACACCTAAGATAAATGAAACGATTTTACCCAAAACGCTTCTTTAACATGGAATTTACAAAAGAACGGGTAATATAATGTCATAAGTGAACCATATATGATATCATAACAATGAATATGATTCTGTAATAAGTCAATAACATGATTTAAATCATTATACAGGAGGTTTGGACACTTACAAATCAAGTCGGACATAAGGTAAGGGAAATATCACAATCTCATTTTTATCCGAGATTGTTTATTCGTAAGTATTCACTGGGGTGTATTTTATCATCCACATCCATGTTTCATCAATATGTAATATTATTTCCATCCTTGTTTAAATCCATTTTTACCCTTCGGTGAGTTTTTAGTAATATGTATGAAAGGAATCTTTTGTCGTACGAGGTACTTTTTGACTTTTCCGACAAAAGTACGAAGAATGTTTTTTTTAACTTATACGGCATGAATGGATTTTTAAAACATTATTTCCAAGAAGCTTCCTTTACAAGTTTTCAAGTTTATTTTTAATCAACTTCTTTTAGTTTATAATTGTATGACATGTTAAGAAAAGAAAAGTGTTTTTGAAGTAGAAAGGATATTTTCCTCAAGAATGGAGTTCAAATGTTTTATCAAAATTATTTTCCATCTAAGATAATATAGGGTTCTGTTTTTATCCCTATTATTACATTGATTTGATTATGAGGGAATTATTTTTATGAAGTCATTTACCTTATATGATTTGTTTTATGATGTCATGATGTTTCAAGAATCCCATTTTTGTTACATGTGTTATGCGATGATGTATGATTTATGATTATGTGGCACACATAAGAAAGGATTCATTATAAGATGGGTGGGACCTATATCTCCCTCCAATGCATTGGGTAAATATTTTATATCTCATGAGATAGACATGGCTGGAATGGTAGGTTATACCGGTTCAGTGAAACAGGACTGAAACGAGGATTACTCGATTCAGAAAGGGACTTTGTCCACTAAGATAGTCTTGGCAATGAGTCTTGACTAACAAGAAATGATTCTCTATGATTATGTGTGTATGCCACAATGAGTAATGTTTTAAGTTATGATTTCATTTCACTACTATGATTTATCCCATGTTATGAAATTATTCTCTCTTTTGCAGGTTAAGATTTCCAAAAATGTTATGTTCTTATGAAAATTATGTGATTGATATTTCCTTTGTTTACCCTTACTGAGCATTTGAGCTCACCCTTTTATGTTTTCTTTTCCCCAGGATATAAAGAAAGGTTTTAGGTAAAAAAAAGGGGAAGATCTTTATGGGAGATATTGAAGATCTTTCACCACGTTTAGAAGATTACGATCCGAGTTTCCAAAGACACTAAACTATTACGATCCTTGTGTGTGTGTTTTTGTTATGTACTAAGTATTCCGCAAAAGTAATGTAATGTCCATGTACGTCAAGATACGAGTCATTACATCAACCCCATGAAAATCAACTAGATCAGCCTACTAAGCCTCAACTAAAAGATCCACACATGAACAATGAACATGAGCCATAACTGAATGGAAAACAAGGATTTACTAATCCCGATAGTGTGTAATTTTATTAATATTCACATCAACTCATTTAATATTTTTTTATTCATTTCAACATTCCGAAAACAACCCAAGTCAAACAAAAACACAAGTGATTATGATGCATGTACCATTATTAGTTCTATACTATTAAAGTTGGTTTATCTCAATTGGTCATTCAAAAAGCTCAGAGTCCATACACTAGATCATGGGGGGGGGGGGTAAATCCTATGTCTTAGAGAGTATCTCTAGCCTATGTCACACACCAAGTTCAACTCAAACTATTTCCATACAAACCCATGAAACCCTCACTATTCCAAACTCCAAACTACATCCTATCTCTCAAACATTACCTATGATACAACTTTATCATGACCCCTCCCACTAAAGACACCATAATGAAGGGAGAGAGATAATGACCCCAAGTCTTTCCTCCCATAGGCCCCAAGTTGGAAACTATCACTAATGGTATAATAATCTCATGTATGGAAGGCATTACCCTCAATAATATAAATAGTAATGGAAGATAAGATAGATCATCCACAAAAAACTCCTAGAAATAATATGAAATAAATACAAAAAGTATCCTATAATTCATGTATAAAAATAATTTATATAGATAAATGAATCAAAATTAAATACCAAAAGTAAAGATAAAATAATGACACAGAAACTATTCAAGGGTATGAGCAAGTAATTCCCAAAACGGTCCACGTAATCTTCATGGAAACCAGAAAATATTTTTATATATGTTGGGTGAGAAAAAAAGTATAATCATTAGTAAAAACTGAAGTCTCCCATGCACATGTGAAAGAAGAATACTAATGGACCAGTGAGAAAACTGAAAAACCAAATAGCACCAATATGTGTATACTAACCAAACCATCCAAAAACAGTCACCCTCAAAAAAATAATACAACTGAAGTAATATAATATATCATGATCACATCAATAATGGTACCCCAAACTGCTTTCCACTCATATGTCTCTCTCACACCCAATGTCTTACATCATGGTTCTCCCATTTCTTCTATATACCATACCACCCCACAAGCACGGTCACAAAACACCTTTCTCGCAAACACCTAGGCTCACTAACCCACAAGCACAACCATGTCACATGTCGCACAAAAACACATGGTCCACAACACAACCAATTCCAAAACCAGAGTAGTAGGGTATCATGAACATGTAGGAAATCAACCTCGTGCCCTCCTACTACTATGCATGACCCCCACTAGAAGCTTCCCCACAAGCACAATCATATCACAACCCACTTGAAAAAATATAGGCCATCACATCTCACCCTCAAACACCTGGGATATCACATATCACCTAAAGACACCTAGTCTATCACAAGCACCATCTAATGTACTAATAAAAATCCATTTATTATAACTTGTGCAATACCCACCTCATTGGAAAGATAGAGTAGGAATGTCTAGGTACCCAGACATCCATACTCCTCACCGGATGTCGGGAAAATCACCCCCGCATGACTCTGTGGGTGTCATAACAAAGTGCTCAACATGAGTGGGGTGCATATAGAAATCACAAGAATATAAATATATATATATATATATATATACATTATCCAAAAATCAAGCCCAAAAAATGGTTTCACAAGCAAACAAACCAACTCAAAACACTTTCACTTTTGATACAGCCTCTAAATGTATACACCCCATAACAAGTCACAAATCCCATTCCACATTTCCAACCAATTTTGTTTAATCATTCCATTATTTTCATTATTTTTCATCAACCACATTTAACCAAAAAAACCCACCATTTAAAATTTCATTAACCACTTTCATCTCATTAACCAAACCAACCCATGCCATCTCAAACATTATTAAATAATTATTAGTTTATTCCATCACTACTCAATAATCTAGCATAATGAAACCACCACCATGCCAACCAAAAGCACATCCTAACAAACCACTTCATCACTGACCCAAAATCATATCCAAACAAAGCACCTCATCATTCCCCCAAAATCATTTCCAAAAATACCACCGCCTCACCACCCCGAAAGCACATCCAAACAAATTATCACCTCACCTTCAGAAATACAACAAAAAAACACCTCCTCGCCATCCCAAAAGAATGAAAAAAGAACTATCAAACCCACATGCTCTAACTACACATCATCATCCCACAATAAAGACCACACAAAATAACACATTATGATCATTTAAAAACATTACAAAGGTGATTTATCACATTCCACTTTATTTTAGGGGCAGTATCACACATGGAAAAATCCTAGGGAAACCATTTCATTATCTAAATATAATTAATTATTTTTTTCATTTTGGGTGATATCCCCAAAACCATAGTATTCAAAATAGTATCAACACTCACAATGCATTTATCCAGTGTAAAAACATCCCCCAACAACCACAATTTTCAGTGGGGCATCAATCCCATACAATCCAAAATATCACTAATTACAAATAAAGTTGTAAAAACATGTGAATCAAACCCAATTTACCCCTTTCAATTAAATTTATCTAATTTTTATTTATCTTTGATTAATCTAGAACAAAAATAATCCATAGATAAAAAAGAGTAAACCCCTCCCACTTGATACACAATAAATAATAGTGTGGGAAACCCAATCTTAAAAAAGGTTGTCGACTCGCTGCACATCATAGAGTGAAGAAGAATGCTCACAAACCAAAAAAAACGTAAAAAGTAGGGGTGAAAATATTCCAAAAGTAAATACCATAAAAATAAAACCCAACATGCACAAAAAACCATAATAATATCTCCACAATGAATACTCAAGATATTAATGAAAGAAAAACAACATAAAAGGGAGAAGAACCTATCATGGATCAACCACAAATTTCCACTGAAAAACCATGGGGGAAAACAAATAAAAGATGGAGGAAGAGGGTTTGAACAACTCCACATGGTGCCTAGGGTTCTTCAAAAATTAGAATAAGAAGAATCCACAACCAAATCATTGAAGTTTCAAATGGAAATGAAATTTTAAAACTGCACTACATCAGGTGTTTTCACAATGTGAAATTTCCTTTCATGTTGTGTAATCCTCGAGGTTCAGTTTTTCTAAAAAAAACATCCCATATTTATGATTTAACAATGAAAATTCACACATCGTTACCCAGACTTGGAAAATATATGAGACCAACTGTCATTTCATGTAATATACTTACATGATGTGTATTTCCTACAGTAGTTCTGTTATACCTTTAGCTTCCACTGAAAACTCTTGGAACCTCCCCCAAACACCTCCAAAAACCAAAACAAGTAAAGAAATGGACTGGGATGGAATATACCATTATATAAATAGCATGAGAACCATATTACTTTGATACCTTTCTTATGTAAGCCTTCGGTCTTAGCTAATCAAGGGGTGGTTGGGTATGTTGTTGATCATGTCATTAGTTAGAGTTCAAATAAGATGGGATTTTCCCCCTCAAATGATGGGTATAGAAATATGGACACCCTAATTGAGATCAATTGAGAAAATGTATGGCCATACATAGAATAGTACTTTTGTTTTTATTTTCTACTTAGATAAGGGGTATCCAATATGCTCATCCACTAGATTAATAATATGTTATGTATTTATTGATTTGGTTTGTATATACTAGGGGAGTCAAGAACATATAAGGAGTCCATATGATATTTATATACAGTATGTCTCATGGTCACTCAATATACTATAAAAAGTGAACATAAGAAAATGAATGCTATCATGAGACGCAGTTAGTGGAAATAGGTACTGATATAAATGTGTTTGATGAATATCACACCAGATACCTATGTATCTTGAGTAGAATTGATAATTTTCTCAATGATTATCTTATATTACATTTATGGATATAATGATTCATAATTTTTTTAATTCTATAAAGGAACTTTGTGTCACACTTTTTTCTTGACTGAACAAGGATTGATTTTCACTTAGAGATCTCCTCTAATAGTGTTTTAGAGTTTTATAAAAAAGGTATTTGTTTGATATTTTTTCATATTGTATTTTACAAAATGTAATACAATGTGACTTTACTGATATATTTACAAAATTACTTTGGATTATATCTAAAATATATTTTTTATATTATTTCCAAAGTTATCATATATGAAATGATATAATATAAAGTGAAATATTAAGAATGACTTTTAGGTTTTATTGAAAATGGAAGATTGAATGGAATATGCCCTAAATCCATGTAATATCATAATTTATAATTAGGTGTATCATAGATCAGGATCACATATGGAAAAAATATTAAATTTATGTTTGTGGGAATATCATATTTAATGATATGGTTACATCAAATGACGAAAAATTGGGCATATTAAATTATATGAAATGTTTGAGTCGTAGTGACTATTATCAAATGGTTTGCTACTTTTGAAAATACTATGACACATTTATCCACATGAATATCAGGGTGTTAACATTCACGGTCTCATACACATTAGATTCCATTAATAATATGTTTCATAGATGAAACATATTAGAGAGTTGTGGATGATTTACATGTGATACAACTGAATCCGTTACATGAATGTTTATGAAATTTATGAGTAATTACATGAAATGGATTATTGACTGAAGGATCATCTCCATAGCCTATATAAAGGAGTCCAATCATTAGGGAATAAGGTGTGTGAAAACCTTTTGAGTAATCTCTTCCCAGAAACTATCCCTCCAAAAGAACTACCTTTATCTTTCTTCACTGTAGCAAGAACTGTTCAGTACTATAATAGAAGGAACTATTCATCTGTTTGGACTTTCAGGCCACCGGTTTGGGCCTCAGGTCCTTTAAGTCATTCGGTCCACCTATGGCCTTTGGGCCAGTAAGGCTTTTGAGCCACCTTAAGTCTTTTAGGCCACCTTAAGGCCTTCAAGACAACTTAAGGCCTTCAGGACACCTAAAATAGTGCTCCAATGAACACACATACTCTACAAGGAACAAACTTCAGATGGGGATTCAAAGTAGGCACATTAACTAGTGCAGAATCTAAGTGGTTTTTTTATAAAGAGAGGGTATGAAATTTCCATCGGGACCAGCCTATGCTTGCATGGGAAGCCTAGCCAAACAACCATGCGAAGGTGGAGAGATGATATCGCAATGAAGAACCTAGTAGGAGAAGTTCCAAGTATAGTCTGTATAATTCCTAAGACCTACAGGTTATGTAATCTCTAAGACTACGGGACTTGTAAGGGTTCCCCCTCATCCCTTGAGGGGGGGGGGGTTATCAAAAATCAATAAAAAAGAAGGCCTTCAGGCTATTCAGGAACTTACACTACTTTTATTAAGGGTTAATCTATTCTAAGAATCCTTTCATAACCATTAGATGATAGCTTATGTTACATATTATATCATGTATTTATTAATAATTAATAAATGTGTTATATTTATATTTTATTAATTCTACACTACAAAATTTGACATAAGGTATATAATAATAATAACCACAAGGAGTATATTATGCACAAATTGGGTTATCATTATCAAGCTATTGTCATAGAAATAATGAATTATAAAAAATATATAACGAATAACATTAGTATAATGTTATATAAAGATATAAATCACTCATAGTATAGAGTTTAGATAATGATTATATCATATTAACATTATTTTAATACATCATATAGATCATCATATGTATCACTAATGTTTATTATGTGTATAATGATAATTGTTCATTTGATATAAGGATAAAAATATTTTTACATAAGGACTCTCATGTTTTGAATTTTATCTTGTTCCATTTATTATCTAGTTAAATGACCTATTATTAATATGTAATTAACCATGGTGGGAATATTTTTTAAGAAAAAATTATGATTCCCTTGACTCTAGTCACCAATAGTGGGTGGTCCTTTATTACTTGATACATTATCATATAAATTTTCTCACAAATAGAATAAGTTTAATAGTATTAAGAGACTATATAAATACCTAAGTGTTACATTCATATCATTAAAACATAGAGGTCTTGGTATATATAAACCCTCTAATATGATTTAAAACATATTAGATTGAAAACAATTTCTCATAAAAACAATCATCATGACCTCCAAAAAGGACAATGAAATTTGAAGGAGAGTAAAATAAATAACCCAGTAAGAGTTATCATATCAAATAATATTCACATATATAAATGTAAAATCATGGAATACATAATCTTGAAAAAATAGATAATAAATATAATTTCATATAAAATAATGGAGCATACCTTGATTCTGAAATAGAAAATGTTAGAAATTCAAAACTCATATCCTATACCTTGGGGTGAGAAGCCACAACATAAATTTTATAGTTTCTCTCATTAATCTATCAAAATAACTCAATAGTTCTACTAATGATCAAGTTTACATACTTATTCCATACATAAATCGTAACATTGATAAAATTTTTCTTATAAAATACTTTTAATAATGTTTATGTGTCAATAAGGAATGACTATAAATGGTAACATATATGACTTCAAATAATTTATGGCACAACTAACTATTTTCCTAAATAATGTAATATTATGAATGATAAGTGGAAAATCCTTTGTAAAAATATGAAAAATATAATATATAATGATGATTAGTTTATGGATGTATACCTTATTAAAGGGTATTATTTTTAAGTATCATATATACAAGATACTAATGAAATAATACCAAATAACCACTAAAAATAACAGGTATGAAAATATTTAATCTAAAAACAGAGTGATATATTTAAATTATTCAAAGACAAGCTCCTAGAATAGCTATTTTAATCTCAAAAGTATAATTTTATTGATATACCAAGAGTATTATAGAAGGTATTAGAAATGGATAACCATATATACATGACATTGGTTTCTAGATGGATCCTCCTCCTAGATTTTAGATATAAAAAATACCATAGATACCTAGCCACATACATGGGGATTATAAAAAAATTATATGGGAGTGGTTTCTCATAATATATAAGGAACTATCCTTAAATAAATGAACTCATAAAAGGAATTTAAATATAGGGTGAAGTAGATGAAGACCCATACCTTGTATTCACTTCCTAGATTTAGAACTAGTTCTTTGACTCTTCAAAAATTCAATAAATTAGAGAAATAACTATGAAAAAATAGTTATGTTTATAAAAAAATATCAAATTTTATTTCTAATTTTATATGATAAGTAATTATAGGAAGGACAAAAATTTATATGTGAGGTGAGTGATATTTTTAAATAAAAAATTGATTAAATTGTTAATTAAGAACATAAATTTATTCAGTTCCCTCATTGACATGATCAATCCCCACTAGGACCCCACATTAGGTTATAAATAACTAACAAGTATTCCACCTAAAGCCTTCCTTGAATAGAATAGGGGATATTTATTAAATTAGTGGGTATAATAACACGCATGTGGAGACATTAACCTTAATAAACCATAATCATTAGAAAAATATGAAAACCCACAATATGAATAAGAATAAAAATTCATGATTTACAATAATAAGGCCATGATAATAACATATCTAAATGTAAAAGATTAATATAATGTGTAATAAAATTAATAGTGGAAGAACAACTGTGACCTATAAAAATTAGACTCAAATAGAATCCATGGTATGCCTTTAGTGATGGTATATGAAACAAACATATAGTCATCATAATATCTCTAAAAATTTCTGAGAAAACATTTCCAAAAAACCCAAATAACTCAATATTTTATATTTGAAAAAACTAAATATATCACATAATTCATGTGGGGGTAATAGTGAGTATTAAATGATGAGTTTTGTTATAACATAATATGATCATAAGTAGTGGATGAAACCCATTTTTTAGATTCTATAATCATGGAGCAAACATGTAAACAAAGATCATAAATGTAAATATGAATACCTTAGGAATGATGAGCTCTATCTCAATAAAGTACACTTGAGGAAGATAATTAAGAAAAATTTCTCATGTTATTTCCTCCACATGTAGTACACAAACCATTAGAATCCATGTATTCTATGTGAGGACCACTTGATATTTAAAAGGATGTGTGATAACACCCTCTCATTGAAGATGATTGGAGAATAGGGAATAATAGATTTTTGGTTTTGTTTAATAATTCACCACACAGTCAAACATGAATGATAAAATCCTTTACATAGTATCACTTCAATCAATGAAGATGGTTGAGCATCACTGTAAACTCGTGAGAGCCTCTTTAAAAAATTGTATCATGTATCCTTTTGATGCTTATGGGAATTGAATGTTTCAATAATCACATTACATTAATTAAATTATAAATGAATTATCTCAATGAATAATATACAAGATAATATTTTTGTGAAATGTGGTGACACTCTATGCAATTTGATATCACATATATTATAAACTATGGCAAAAATGCATGTTGTGATATATGAATCCCATACCTAATGTAGGATACCATAACTCTACCTACAATATTCATCACATGCATATCAATGGTTATTATATAGGTAAAATATCCCACAGTATTCATCTTATTTTAGTTCATAACCATCAATATCACACTTTTACTAAAATAATATAAAGATTTTATTTAAAACATCACAACTCTTTATAAATCCATGCAAACATATATGGAAATGGTTTATCAAACTTTATTCATTTTGGAAAAAACACTTTATCCAAAATTTAATCGTTATTCTAAGGTCCAACTGCATGAAACTATATGATTTTATAAGATGACTAATTAATATGAATTCCTAGATTCATAAATGTAAGAAAATACTAACCCCTATTAAAACATAAATTCTAATCAAGCTAAAAAGTGTTTCGACATGATATGGATTACACATACTCATATTTACCTATAAATTTTTTCACTATAATATATTTATGACACATCATTTGTATATATATATAATACATTTTCCCTTGAAATTTATTGATCATTAAACATAGAATAAGTCAACTGAGTATAAGTCAACTCATATATTAATGATTATATAAAGCTGACTAACCAATTTGAATGAATATATCGCATTTCATTCATCCAAGTTGTTAAGAACATCACATGTCACTTAGATAATAATGGACATGCATCTTTTCATTCAACTTCAATCATGGCAGCAAAGGTCTTTTATTTCCATATAAGTTGATAAATACCATCATGATTATACTCAAATGATGACATTATTAGAAGAATACCTAACCACATCCTGATTTTCTTAGTCACAATCATTACATAAGAAAGATATAAAAATATTAAGTTTTACATGTTAAGTATCTTGTAAGACTCATGCAAAAAGGAATCACATTAAGTATAAACCCATAAACACATTATTGACTGTATGAAATTATGTGTGACATACATTCATGGGTCGGTATGGATAATTAGTCCCTACTTATTAATTCACAATCTTACTTTATATAAACTATAAGATTCTACTCACACTAATATTAAGATATAATCACAACCTATACTACTTCGTGATGATCATAAATTAGTAATAACTCAATTATACACGTTAAGGATATTTTATCATTATACTATACATTTATTATATACAACGTACATGAGTGAATGATAAAAAATATATTTTTTATTATAAAACTATATAATACCATTCACAAAAATCATTACAGCCAAACACACATGTATTTAATACTTAGATATTTTACATGAATATAATGCTTCTTATATGTAAGTGTCTTCATTAATGGGACTACTACATTCTTCTATATATCCTCCTAATAGATATTTACATTTCCCCTCCCAAAAATATCTCTAATAAGATGGTATTTTTGAAGGGTATATTCAATCTGTTGGTGATATATATGTTTTTTTTCTTAACAAATAGCTCTATTTTTATCATAGTAAAGCTTAATTGCACTCAGATTTTAGGAACCACCCAATGTTCAGTAATGAAATTCATAATACAAAAAATTCTTTTACAGAATATGATATATTGATGTAATTTTCCTTTAATATGGAGTCTTCCATTGTGGATTATTTCGAACTCTTCCAAATGATAACTACACCATTGTTGCAAAACACGAAACCATGTTGAAATACCATATCATCATTATCGATTTTGAAACTGGATTTATTGAAACTCATTGCAATAAGATCTACATCACCTCCAAATACTAATAAAATATCCTTACTTCTTCTCAGGTACTTAAAGATGTTATTCAAAATAACCCAATGACACAAACCTAAATTGGATCAGTATATACTTATTAAGATCAAATAATAATAAATACCAGGTTGAGTACATAACATGGAATAAATGATAGAACCGAGGGAAGACTCATAATTACTATTTTACATACTTTTTAAATATTTATAAGGATCTTGAACCTTTCTATGATTTATGACATGAAACACCGGTAACAACTAAATTTTGGAGTTATCAATGACAATCTAATTAACACTTAAAAAATATATTTTTTTACTTTGTTCAAAAAACACTTCAATATATCTCTAGAGATATTAATACCTAGTATAGAGGTTTCTTCACTCATGTATTTCATTAAGAAGTACTTTTCTAACCACACATTTTCAGATTGTAAATATAGTATATTATTCCCAATGAGTATTATATCATAAATATTTAACATTGAAAATAACATAATGATCCCGCTAAACCATTTTTATACACAAGAATCATCAAAATTATTTATGAAACCAAACTATTAGATTGTATAATTTAATAATATGTCATGAATTCTATAATATTTCTTCAACCCCTGAATGGTTTGGTATAACTTGAAAACCATAGCATGATCATCTGGTTCTTAAAAACCTTTGGGCTGTATTATATACATGTTTCAAGAATAATAATGTCATAGAAAGAGTTTCTGAAAGCTATTTGGAATACCAAAAAATCACAATGCGATTCTATATCAAGCAATATCTGAGTGGAATTTATCATCACAATTGGAGAAAGGTTTTATGAGTACTCATTACCATGAAATGTTTTACAACCTTTTTATACTATATGATATTTATAGGTATAAACCGTCCCATCCATGTTGTATTTCTAATAAAAATCACAGTTTCAAACTATGGGTCTGATCCTTTAATGTTTATCCACCATGTTTTAAACTTAGTTAAGGTATTCAGAGTTTATCTTATATTATTGACCTCTAAACATTTCCTAAAATTTTAATTATAAATGGATTTTCATAAGGTATTATATTTATCATCTATGAACAATAATTCAACATTGTTTCTAAAATAAATCAATATATATATGGGTTTTTATGAATCATACAAGACCTTTGAGGTATTTATATAACCCAAGTCACTTGTTCTTTGATAACACTATAGAATCAACTCACATTCCATCTCAAGAATACTTTATGTTTGTTGGACTAAAATTTCTTGAAGTTCAAATTTTCTCTCACTAACTCCTCAATTTATATATTTTTTCTAAAAAAATATAAAAAAATAGTGCATAAAAACTTTTTTCTAGGTAGGACTATTGGAATAATATACCTTAGTTTATTTAGGATTACTGATAAATAAATACTTTTCATATTTATATTCAAGTTTGAGAGAAAAAAATGTTGTTTGTAATATTCACAATTCTAAAACCTTATAAAATAAAAAATAGGATACTTCCTGGTCCATATATCATATGATGTATTTATAATTTATTTATATGGAATGTAGTTAATTAGGATTCCACTAGTTTCTATAGAATATTCCTAGAATGATATTGGAAGGAAATACAAACTCATCATTGATTGAACCACGTCTAATAAGGAAAAATTACTCATTTTAAAAATACCATTCCAATATAGTGTTATAAGAGGAGTGAGATGTAAAAAAATTCCAAAATCTCTCATATGATTAGTAAATTACAAACTCAAGTATTCACCACCTATATATAATTAAATAATCTTAATACTATTTCTCAATTTATTTTATACTTCACTTTTAAACCCTAATATGTTTTCAATGTTTTCAAAATTGTGTTGTTGAGTAAACACATAATCATATTAACTAGAATCAACAATAATGGTTACAAATTATACATATCCACCACATTATTGAGTACTCATTGATCTACATAAATCAATATATATAATATATAATATTCCACTAGCCCTAACACCTTTTCTACAAAAACTACTTAGTTTATTTTTCTTACTAAAAATTGATTCAAAATTATTTAACTATTCATAGTAGAATGAGTCTAGAAATCAATTTATATATATTTTTTACAATATATTTCCCATTTTTATCCCAATGTCCATAATTCCAAAGATAAGTAGTGCTATGGTTAACCTTGAAATTATTGTCTTGAATGTGAAAGATCAATTTGTCCATGTATATAATGTATATATCATGGAAAATATTCCCAATACTATATAAAAATTCATTCATATATATATATATAATAACTCATATTCTTAATAATGATTGATTTTTTTATCCAAAAAATATATAGAGATAAAATTTCTATTTAGAGATGGAAAACATTAAAATTTTTCCAATTCTAGAATTAATCCACCATGTAGACTTAGTTCATAAGTGATTACCTCATATGAAACTTTTATTACCCCATTACTAAAACATATATATATTTATTCATTAATCAATTATAACATATTTCCAAGTATGAGTTTATCATCAAAAAATTATGATTGACACTTGGTATCCTATACACATGAGTCAGAATTCGAGAAATTGATTTCTATAACATTCACATCCATATACTCATTTTGATTATCCCTGAGAACAATTATCAATCATAAGATAAAAATATTGTAAATTATTATAATTTTTACTGATAAGTTATCTAAAAAAATTACCATAATGTATTCCACAATCTTTAACAAAGACATATCTATAAGCGAGTATCATGTTCTATATCTTTTCATAAAGGAATTTACATGAAATTCCTCCCACTAAAAATGATGAACCCATTAATCATTTCCATTTAGTGGCCCAAGATACATATTCTAATAAATAATGAGTATTAATTGATTTTACTCTCATAACATACTTATTTTTTAGGTTATCATGTGAATCATATCATATACGAATCTTGGATAACTGAGTAGAAAATCCTTTTACAAATATATCACACGGATAAAATCAACTCTATTTTTTTGGAATCCTATCTCATAGGGTTTCCTAGATATGCGTAACAAAAAATATTCAATGTGATTTGGTAAAAAAAACCTTAGGGTTAACAATTACACCATGCCTTATACATGATAATATATGGTTAACTTTCTTTGATAGAACATATCCATTTGAATGATCGAGGTGTTGACATTTTATTAATTTGTAATGAATATGATACATATTATATGAGGGGTTTTATTGGTATCACCATTTAATATACACAATATTTTTATTAAATTCATAACCATTTCATCTCATGCAGTCTCTATTATCTCACCTTTTAATCCTATATGTATTTAGGCTTCTAAAACAATAGTTTTGAAATCAATATTTCTTCTTCCAAATTAATTTTTTTAGAACATATTAATGAATAATTATTTACAAAAACCATAATTTTTATTAGTAACCAAAAAATAGAATCAATATACATATACACATATCCAAAGAAATCCAATTCCAAATGTATATGAAACCCTTCTAGGTAAATGTTTAAAATTATATTTATTTTAGAAGACACATAAGAGTGAGTATTATGAGAGATCTATGAAACCCTAAATTTTATAAAAGGAACATAATACCTATGGTTAGTGAGTATTTAGACCCATATTTTAGATATAAATGGTATAATACTCAAGTTATACCTCAATTATATCATATTTTAAATTCTTAATATGTGTAAACTGTAAGTAACCTCTAAATTCATGTTCATAAATAACTAAAAAATAAATTTAAGGAAGAAAATAACTAAATATTATATTCTATTACGTATAATTTAAATCTTATATTCATGGTATGAAAATTTATAAGAATATTTGTAAACAATTTGAAATAAACCATTCAATATTCTCATCATATTAAAAATTTATTTTCGTGAGTGTTTAAATAGGAATAAAGTAATTAAATGAGAATTTCACTTAATTACCATACATGATAAATTAATATTAACATCATATATTCTATTTTGGGATGAAATATCCCATTAAAAATGCTTAAAATTTATCATTTATAAATATTACATAAACTATAATAATTTTACATAAAAGAATAAAAATTATCATTTTTGTATTATCTTATATTTTATGATAGATATTATCTTTTGTGTGTCATGACCGAATAAAAATGCACAACCGGTGTTCTATCATGTCATATGATATTCTATATCATATAACATGGTTCACCAAATCATAATTAGTGAAATCCCATATATTAATAAAATGACCAAAACCATTATTTTCGTAAACTCCAGGTGATGGATTGTAGCCTCTGATAAAACTTATTACAACTTGTGATATAGTGAAAAACTATGAGTTTTTATGAATCATACAATATGATTCACCTGATTTTACTTTATAACATAAAAAATAACTAAATCATACATTAAAATTTCATATATTTTAATTTTTTACATAACTGTCCAATGCTTAAAACTTATCCACATTATAACTCCCCAACCTAGAAACCACTAGACCGTTTCCCCAAGCCAGTGTGCCACATGGTCTCAAGCCTACCTCCCCATACACCAGAGTCTATTGACAAGAAACGAGGGTCTAGAGGTTGTATGGTGTTTATAATATTCCTTTTAGTCAGATATCAACACATAAAAAATAAAGGAAACACCATATAACATCACATACAGATAGATAAATTCTTGTCTTAAACACTAATTCAAATCCCCTGAAATATAATAATGATTTTACATACATAAGTGGAAGGGTGTACTTATCAGTCAAGTCAAGTACAACCATCACCAAAAGTAAATAAAAGGAAAATTAATAAAAAATAAAAGACCCATGAAGTACAATGATCTATATTGGATACTAGATCCTAAGATCCTTCCTATCCTTATAATCAAGAATCTATAACAGTGATCCTAACGTTTCCAGAACTACATCCATGAATTCTATATGAGTACCAAATGAAGACCTGAATAGTGTGCGAGTAAAAATTGGTAGCCCACCACCAATGGTGTCTAATGAAATTATATTCTATAAGTGTAAATAATAATGGTGTGTAATAGATTATAGAATAAATAATAATAGTAATCTATAGAAACAAAAGAACCAAGTCAAGTCTCAGGTCTCAAAGAAACAACTCGGATCAAACCTACCTACTTCTGCCAATACCGGTATCTAAACATTTTCGTGGTAAGATGCCTCAATATGGTTCCAAGTCACATTATTGAGTAAAACATTATCCACTATCCTAATGTAATCCACATTGATTATATAGTAATTCCTTTTAGCAATTCCAAATGAAATATTTTTTTGGGTCTGAACTCAAGGAACCATTCTTGATTGTCGGTGACATAGCTTGATTAGAATCCACAACTCACACCTAAGGTATTAAATACCAATAATATAAAAATGAATTATAGGATACCATAATACATTATTCAAAAGGGTACCCTATGAGAATCCACAACATGAATCCATGAAATTTAATTAGTAGAGATATTACTTGAATCCAATGGGGAGCCACCCAACAAATTATGTGGTAGTGAATCTAAGTAGAATCCAGTGTGTCACTAGAGGAATTTGATATATTTGGACATCATTTAATCATAGAGTTTCTTTATTCCCCACATTCAAATGTGTCCCCTCATGGAATCAAAGTCTCATTAAAGTAATTCCACCCAATTTAAATTCATGGGTAATATATTTAACTTTCCAAGTAATTCTAACCCTTACCAACATTTCAAGAGATTCAAAAAAGTTTTTATTCCAATATTTAAATATAAAAATATTTAAAGATTTAATCCAAGATCAAAACAACAGATCATTTAAAAATTTCATCTAATATTTACATATTTTTTAAAACTACCAAGACCTAGGGTTCATCCTAGGAAACCCACATTTTATGTTAAATTATTAAATTATTAATCAAAACCCTTAAACACACCATTAATTAACTTACTTCCAAGGCATAATAAAAACCCACCACTTTAGTGGTTTCAAAGAAGGTCTCTCCAAATCCATCATGATTTTATAAACCCAATGGAGCTTCTTAGATATCAATATGGTAGAAAAAAAATGAAATTAATATTAGGTAAAGTGTCTAGTAAGATAGTTTGACCACACATTCCAACACGCAATACTATAGTGATACTTTATGGGAAAATCAATTAGACCACCTAACTCAACCTTATTGGGACACACTCACCTAGTATCGACCTTCACGTAAATATAAAATAGAAGATATTGAAAAACGTAAAAAATATATGAAAATAGGGAATTTATTTCAAAAATATTAGGTGGTATTTATATGGAAAATAAAAAAAAATTGAAGCTAAAGGAGTAATAGATTTACCTTAATCATCTGATCACCTCAAATGGAAGGTGAATGACCAAGACATGGAGAAGATTCCCAATAACAAATGAGAGGTAGAGGAGGGAAACTAGGATGATTTATAATGTTAAAAAATTGTATAATGTCAGGTTTTTAAGAAAGGGGGAAAATGGGTTAATTGTTCTTGTTCCACCTTTAAAAAACAACCTAGATTCCACTAGATTTTTAGTTCCTTATGAAAGTGGATCTTTCTACTCATAGAAACCATTTACTAGATAGTATAAGTCTATTGAATGGATGATATCCACCATAATATTTTACATGACACTATCCATGCCACCAATAATCTTATAACAACCCAAGAATTTTATAAATTAATATTACATCACTTTTACAGAATACTTAATACATCACACAAAAAACACCCAAACACCATATTAGTTTATTTCCTTTGGAAAATTGGATTAAATTATTTTAATTTAGTGAAATATCATAAAAATATCCCATAAAGATAATCCTTCTTAGTACACCTAACTAAAAACTTTCTTTATAACTTGGGGAGAAGAAAACATTAGAAAAAGGGTGATCTCAACTACTTAGTAAGGGTAAACAAGGGAGAGATATAAAAAAATCCTGAGCATCAGGGTATGATAACTTGATAATAAAAATAGAAGATTGTACCATACAATAAAATGATCAAAAATATGAACCATGGATTAAATATTGGATGTTAATAAGCCATGAATTATACGTAAATAAATAACATGATCTATGAAATCATAACATAAAAATATGACATGGAATATGTGGAAGACACATAAGCATATAAAATGAATACAATAGTAGTCTATGAATCAATTATAAGGCCATATTAGTAGTGTAGGTTCACTCCACATTCCATCTTGATAGTCATGGTTAACTCCCATAACCATCTTGGTAGTCATGGTTCACTCCCATAACCATCTTAGTATTCAAGGTTCACTCCCAAGATTATCTTAGCGGACAAGGTTCTTAATGACTATCTTTTGAGATATAAATCATTACCTAATATATTATAAGGAGATATAGTTTTCACCCATATCCTAATAAAATCATTCATATGTGTGCCACAAAAACATAAATCAAATATTATATCAGAACCCATGGAATGAAATGGGTTTCATAAACATCATATAATCATAACATAACCCACATAAAAGAAATGGGTTTCATAAATGTCATTCCATATTAAACATAAACCATTCATAAAAATAATAAAAATGGAAACATTAAATAATATACATAGGAAAACAATATTAACATCAAAAAATATTATCTTATATGGAAAATAATTTTGAGAGAACTATTGAAAACAATTGTTGAGGAAAATATTTTTTCTACTCTGAAATTTTTTTCATTAAATGAATTTCCCTGGAGTTTTAAAAGAAAAAATTTTATTTTAAAATATCCTTGTAATATTTTAAGGTAATATTAAAGGAAATAATGAATCAAGGAAGTGTAGAAATATGTTCATGCCATATAATTTAAAAAACATTCCTCTCAAACTTTTTCTAGAAAATCCAAAAAGCACCTCATTTAGAAAATGAAAAAATATTCCTTTCAAACCATTTAATAAAAATTAATAAATTGGTAAAAATGAATTTAAAAAATTTTAGATGAATAATAAAAATATTTTTAAATTCATTTTTATGAAATATGGATATGGAAAATAAATATTTTCTAGCAGATACATATGTATAAACAATCCCGATAAGAATGAAATTGTGGAATTTACACCTAAAATATTATAATTATTAGAATAATATGCCTCATTAAATGAAGGAAATTATATGGATATAGAAATACCATAATACTATAGTTAAGATGCAAATAATACATTCATGGGTGGTATATACACCACATATAAGAAACAAGTAAAGTATGTGGCATGTGTCTCATAGAAGTAAAGGTGAGACAAAAATCCCGTACCTTAGGTCCAATTCCCTTCATACATGTCCGAAACTCATGTAAATGGTTTTAATCATATTATTAACTTATAAAATTATACTACTAATATTAATTATATCATATATGATTCATTTATCACTTTATATTAATCGTTTATTGATAATTTTATTTTTAATAAATATTTCAGGTAATAATCGCTTTGTTTATCATAAGTGGTGTGACTTTTTATTCTTGATCCTATTACATTGATAATGGTTTACTTGAATTTAATTTTTTTTAATATATCATATATATTTAGTATATAAATATATATAAAATATGGATATATGAAATTGAATTCACCATTCATGGAGACAGTTAGACGTATGTACGCATGAATGTTGTTTCTGTTTTCTTATCATGCTGAATGGAAGAAGGTAAACAACATATATGTATACATATATATTATTAAATTAATAATATTATTTTATATATTTCATATTTATTTATTATATAATTTTTTATAATCATTCTTGAAATGGTTAATGTGGAAGATGAATCTCCTTGTGTTGTGGAGACAATAGCTCGTACATAAGCACACACAATGATATCATTCTCTTAATGAAAAGCGGTAAACATTAGATGGGAAATTAATTATAAAAAATAAATATAAAGTCATATTCATTATTTATATCCATTATATCAATCATTATATCCATAAAAATTAAGTAGTGATGAAAAATAGATTAAACCACGATGTGGATATGGTAAAATATACGTACACACGTGTGATATTTTCATTTTTCATTCGATGAATAAAAGGAGGAATGTGGTTGTTACATAATTATAATAAAATATAATAATATATATGATATTGGATATATTAATTTATAATGTAACAAACACATTAATATGATTTCTAATAAGAATTTTTTTTGAAAGAGTTGGTAAAGAGATTACCTCTGATTCGATGATCTCCCTCTAGATCTTCACTTAGGGACACTAGAGTTGGTATTTGTAGAATAACAGAAACTCTATAATGTTACTAGGAAATTTTTTTAAGGGAAATGGGTAGGGTTTTTTCAATATTTGAGGCTCAATGTGGTGTGAGTAAGTGAGGAGGAGGTGCCCTTTTACAGTTGAGGTGAGGGACACTTTTGGAAATCCTAAAAATATTATAATATAATAAGGCTATAATAGAGCCAAAAACTTCCAAAATGTGATATAAATGAATAGTGTGTGAAATATTTGACCATATAATATACTATATGTGATTATTTATCATTTTTTTCATTTTTGAATAATATAATAATATATTAATTCAATAAAATATCATTATTTTCAATTTTGATACTATTCATTCAATTTGGCATTAAATATGTTAATACAAAGTGGATATTGGATTATAATGGATTATAAAATCTCTAATATAGCTTATAGATCTATAAAATTCGTTATACATTTTAATTCATCCAAAATATATCCAAATTAATATTATTAAAACTTATTATTTTATTTTTCTATTAATTAAATAAATACTATTTTAACAATGATGAAGAATATAAGGTAACTATATAATTTATAAAAATTATATATTTAAATAAATTTTATTATGATCAAAATATATATTTATATTAGTTAATATCTTTATTTTTCCCTATGTGGGAACAAAAAAGATATTAAATACCAGAGGGTGATATTTTGTAAATATCATTGACATTAAATAATATATAAGATATTTTTCAGGGAATAGTGTCCATTAAACAACTATAATTAGATATTGGGGTGATAAAGGTATTATACACTTCATCCAGTAATATTTGGATAAGTATTGGTTTTATTTTAATCTTTACCATTTTGATTTACCCTTAATCTATTGTAATTTTAATTGAGGTAACAACATTTAAAATATTAATAGGTTATAAATTATTATTTATATGGGGTAAGTTGTCTATAAATAAATATTTTATGATCTTTTAGACCACATAATAATATATTTGAACTTTTTAAAGTTTTTATGAACCAAAATTACTTTAGTACAATATTATTTTTATAAAATATCATTAGAGTCAATTTTAACACTATTCAAAACTATGTATTTAAATAAAATCCAAATAGCAAGATAATTTCAAACCAATCCATTTTATATAATACTGACATTAAATGGTCACATATAAAATTTATGGAGAACCTTAATTAATTCGTATTTATTTTCATATTTTTAATATCATTTATTTGACACTTTTATTAATTAAATAATTATTGCATCGTCATTATGTCACCATTTAAGTTAAACTTTTTATAACTAAAAATTCTAAAGAAATTATAATTATGTATGTAAACATTATATCTTTCAAATTACTATTTATAGTTGAATTTATATACTGTATTATCCAATATTAAAAATTCTATAGTTATTAAAAATAAGAGTGTGACATTTTTTACTTATCTTTAAATAAAATATTATAAATGTCACATTCTTACCCAAGTGGCTTAAAAATGTTATAATTTTCTAAAAAGTTTGATTTTAGTCTAATACCAATTATAAATTGAAATTGTGACAATTGTTAGAGTAATTTTATAATATTATAATATTATTTCTATGTTTAATTATCCAATTTACCTTTAACCATGGTAAATAAAAATTTACTAATGTTACTACTCATATTATCCAAAATATTAAGTTTATCCAATTAGTCTCTAAATATCATACTAATAATAACCATTTATATCTATTTTTGATATTCAATTCATAGAAGCAGTTAAATTAAGTTTAACGCTAATCCCACAGATGTGGAGAGAAGACGGGTAAAAAAAACATTCAAAAGTTCAATAAGTATTTATATATAATTTAAATATATAAATGATTATAACTACCTAAATTAGATTAATAAATGTATAATAGATCTATTATTAATTTAAAAATTATTTTAAATTTAATAATAATTTAAATAAAAAGGCAGTTTTTAACTATAATAAGGTATTTTCACTATTCATCGTAAAAAGAAACTTCTCAAAAAAATAATAAAAATACACCCTAAGTAAATTTCAAAATCCCAAATTCAAAAAATATTTTTATTTTATAAAATTAAATTTCTAATAGTGTCTAAAACTAATTTTATTATTGTTCACAGAAGGACATAAAAAGAAGTTCCTTTAAGAAAATAACATTTTTAAACATATAAAGAGTTTACCAGAATTATATATTTCATTATCAATATGATTTATTTAAATAAAAAAACTATAAATAAAATTTTAGAAGTTTTCATTACTATTCATGTTACTATGATTAATGGATATTTTATAACTATCTTGTTTAGCTGATTATAATAAATTGTTGTTTCATAGTAACTCACTATTGTGTATAACATAAGCCAAGTCAGTGTTGCATGTAGTGAAAGTTTAACCTGGTATTGGGTATAACATAATACCACTTAGTTTTTCTATATAATAAAAAAAATCTATATCTAGTGTTACATAAAGTGAAAAAATAGAAAAAATATTAAATTAACCAGAAAGAAATAAATTCACAAAATCTTGGGGTGTTACATTCTAAACCCATTAAAATGAATTACACCCTCTAAATTTATCTAGGCTATCCAAGGTTTAATACTTTAAAGTTCCTTTCATATAAACCCACAATTTAAAAATGAATACTAAAACTCCCTTTTGAAAAGAAAAGTTAAAAACATAACAGTTACCAAAAGTAACTCATAGTTAGGATTCCACATAAGTGAAAATATGTGGGAAGTAAAAAAATGGATATGGAAGATAAATATAACTACCATGTTCTAATGGGTAGTTATAGATAACATGATCAAGAAAAAGTTAAAAATCCCATGTACTTAAATCTATGATTATTTAAAGGGCCATTTTGTTCATCGAAAATGAAGGTAATATGATAAAATTTTTGTTTCAAGATCATTTTTCCTAAAGTTGAAAATTTTTATTGAAAAAATATACTTACTTGATTTTAGAATTATATCACCCTTTTTGTGGATTAATTAATTTCTACTTCATCTCTTATTATAAGAAATTAAGGTTATATTTTCAATCTTGAAGTACTAATAGATCATAATATCTGAAAATAGAATGTTAGGTCATCACAATAAAATGTTAGCACAATTTATCAAATAATCATAAATCCACCTGTAGTGAAAAAATACTTTAATCTCACCAATTTCATCTGAATTTGAACTTAAAATTTCTATAAACAGGGAACCTTAAAATCTTTATAAAATATTAAAGTCTGTAAATTTATATATATGGTCACTAAATTTCTCAAAAATAGATTAGCATTGATCCCTTGTATATCATAAAGTAGCTATTCTTTGTCATATACCAAACAAGTGAATACCTTTGTCATGTATTCTATTGAAACACGGTAATAACCTTAATTTCCATCAATCCCTATTTTGAACATTCATCCTTCCTTATTCAAATGTTTATTGGATATATTAATTATTTATAAATAGTTGTAAACTTCATCAGTGATAGAACAAACCAGTTTGTCAACAAATCCCAATCAGTCCCACTATAATCTGTACTATCCAATATATCTTTATCCAAACATCATTATCACAACATCATGGATAAATTAAGTGTTACCTTCCAATAATAAAAATATCACCTTTTATGAAATCACTTTTTTTAGTATATCAGAACCATTAAATATATTATTATAAATCCATAACAAAACATAAACTGGGAAATCCTTATATAGTTCCCCATTTATAATTTTGGAAGCCAAATACATAAATGCATTGATTATTCCACTTCATCCATAAGCCATTATAAATACTACGCCTTCCTTTTACTTAATACCTTTTTCTAAACACATTACATTTGTAGTCCCATCATCAAAATCAATATAACCATTACTTGTACCACTTGGATGATTCCTTTCAGGATCTTTACAATTAAGACTTTAGATTTCATAATTCCCATTCATTCCACACATGAAATATTCATCTGTTGTTAATAACATAGGGAGTCCAATATTTCCATCAATTGTGTCAACTTAACTTTTCCTTTTACCTTTATAGTTACTTTATTTGTATCCTTCTTTTCCATAGTCAAAACATCTTCTTGTTACTTTTTTACATTCACTGGGGTGTTTCTTTACACATTCTCGACATGTAGGAAACTGAATATTCTTTCTTCTATGACCTTTATTACCTGAACTCTCATCAAACCCCTTCATTCAATTCATGGGTGAGTCTGAGATTGGTTAAGGTACAAGTTTTTAATCATGTTATGTTAATACTTCTTAGGCATGATCACAATATCCTTCACTCTAGTGATCATTCCATTTGACTTCTCATTGGAAAATTTTCCATCACATTCTATGTTAATCTAGTTTCATCTAGTTTCGTCTATTAAATAAAACCATAAATCATTGAGTAATAAATAATTATCATATTGGGGAACAACATAATCATGAAAATTTTCTTATAGGATTCCTAAATCATGGATCTTAATTCTTTAATCTTCAACAACTTAGTGTTATCCTAGGTAACTTATATACAAATTATATTTAAATCCATTATGTTGGTTCATGAAGAGTTTATGACTTGCCAAAGAATATCCTTTGGGAGTGTCAAACCAGGTGTGCAACAAGGCCCGTTATCTTGTACTAGGTTACACCGAGTCATGCATGATGCACCTTTTTTGATTTTTTACCCCTAGATACATTTGTATCAGATACATATCCAAATTTTGTATCAAGACAAGTATGTAGTGATAGAAAACCTCTCACATTATCCTTTTCAAAAATTCCATGTAATTTTTCTAAATATTAACTCGTCCTTAGACTTATCCCCAGAGACACCCTAGACATAAAATTAGAAATATCCCTAGGGATATCACTAAATTTTTATCATCCTAGTTTTTAAAGGATGAATAAACCTTTTCTCTAATACTAACTATAAAAAACAAATCTTTACATACATTAACATTACATCATTTTTTATTAATACTTAATACATTACACAATAAAAATGAGCAAAAGACCATATTATTTTTGTGCCTTTGTAAACATCGATCACATTATTCAAATTTGGAGAATTATAATAAAAATATTCCTTAAAAATATTCCCCTTTAGTACCCCTAACTAAAAGCTTTCTTTATAACATGGGGAAAATAAAACATAAGAAAACGTGTAAGCTTAGATTCTCAGTAAGGTTAAAAAATGGAGACATGTAATCATAATCATGAGTATAATGGTATGATAACATGATTTTGAAAATAGAATATCATACCCTACATGTCCATGATCATAAATTGGAATCATGGAATAAATATTGGTAGTTCATAAGTCATGAATCAGAAGTAAATAAATAACATAATCCATGAAATCGTAAAATTATAATAAGAAATGGAATTTATGGTAAACACATAAGCATATAAAAATATTTCCATAGTAGTCAAGGAATTGATTTCAAGGCCATCTTTGTAGTATGGTTTTAATACCCATACCATCTTGGTAGCTAATTTTTACTCCCTAACCATCTTGGTAGCTATGGTTTACTCCTATAATAATCTTAGTAATTAAGGTTCACTCCCAAGACCATATTAGCAGACAAGGTCCTTTATGTATATCTCATGAGATATAAATCATTTCCCAATTCATTGGAGGGAGATATAGGTCCCATATATCTCATAATGAAATAATAAATATTTTTTCTATAAGAAAATAAATCATTTATTATATCAGAACCCATGGAATGAAATTAGTTTCATAAACATCATGCAATCACAACCTAACCCATAAAAAAGAAATGGGTTTCATAAATATTATTCCATGATAAACATAAAACACTCATAGAAATAATAAGAATGATAAAAGTTAAAAATTTCCATAGTAAAAAATAAATAATATTAAAATATGATATTTTAGATGGAAAATAATTTGGATATAACTCTTGAGGACAATTATTAGGGAAGATATCCTTTATGCTTTGAAAAAAAAATTTACATGAAATTCCGCATAATTTTAAAAGAAAAACAATTTATTTTGAAAATAATATATAATATTATAATGGAATATTAAATGTAATAATGAATCATGAAATCAAAAAAATATGTCCATTCCATATAATTTTAAAAAACATTCTTCTCATACTTTTGCTGGAAAATTCAAAAAGTACGTCATTAGGAAAACAAAAAAAATATTCTTTTCATACCATTTTATAAGATGTCAAAAAATGTGAAAAATGAATTTAAACAATTTTATGAAAATATTAAAAATATTTTGAAATACATTTTTGAGAAATATGGACATGGAATAAACATATTTCCCAGTAGATACTTATGTATAAACAATCTCGATAATAATGAGATTGTGGAATTAAACCTTAAAACTTTATAATCAGTAGAATCATTTTCCCCATGAAATAAAAAAATTGTTTGGATTTGGAAATACTATAATATTATGTTTTAGACTCATAAAATACATTCATGTGCTTTATAATCACCACATAGAAGAAACAAGTAGTGTATGGGGCATGTGTCTTATATAAGTATAGGTGAGACAAAAAACCATTACCTTAGGTCTGATCCCCTATGTACGTGTCTAAAACTTCTGTATAGTGGTTTTAAATATATTATTAACTTATACAAGAATCATAAAAATATTTATGAAATCTTATATGATTCATTTATGACTTTATATTACCCATTTATTAACAATTCAATGTTAAAGAAAAGTTTCGGGTAATAACTTCTTTGTTTATCATATGTGTTTTGACCTGTTATTCTTGATCCTATTACCTATATAATTATTTAATTACTTAAAAAATTTAAAATATTATTTATATATAATATATATTTATTATAATATATATATATATAAATATATGAACTGGAATACACCGTTCATGGAGACGGTAAGCCGCACATACACATGAACACTGTTTCTATTTTCTTATCGTACTAAATAGAAGAAGCTAAATGAAATATATATATATATATATATATTATTTCATTAGAATTATTTTGTCATAAATTTCATATTTATTCATTATATGAATTTTTATAATCATTCTTGAAATGGTTAACGTGGAATATGAATATAATTGGGTTGTGGAGACAGTAACCCGTACGTATGCACGAGCGACAATATCATTCTATTAATGGTATTGGGATAAAATATTAGATACTATATTAATTATAAATAATAAATAGAATTTCATATTTATTATTTATATCAATTATATTATTCATTGTACCCATCCAAATAAATTAGTGACGAATGAACATATTACACCACAACGCGGAGACAGTAAGCCGATCATACACAGACATGGTGTATTCCTTTTTAGTAGGATGAATAAAATGTGGAATATGGTTATTCCATAATAATAATAAAATAACATAATATAGGAAATAATTGAGTTATTAATTTATAATGTAATCAAAAAATTAAGAGGAAGTATCAAAAGAGATAATTATGAAAGATTCAATAAGGAGATTACCTCTTCTTCAACGATCTTCATCTAAATCCTTATTAGGGAAACTAGAGTTGGTATTTTGAGAAGAAAAGACCCTCTATAATTTTTAAAGGTAATTTTAGAATGTAAATGGTTATGTTTTGGTAAATATTTAAGGCTAATTGTTTTTTGAGGAAGTGAGGGAGGAGGTTCCTTTTTATAATTGAGGTGATGGACACTTTTGAAAATCCTTAAAATATTAAAATATAATTAGGCTATTGTAGATCAAAAAAGTTTAAAATGAGATATAAATGAATGGTTCGTGATATTATAGACCATACAATATCCCCTTTGTGATTATTTATCACTTTTTATTTTTAAATAATTAAATAATATATTAATTAAATAAAATATCATTATTTTAGAATGTGATATTATTAACTTAATTTGGATTTAAATACATCAATACAAAGTGGGAATTAGAATATAATGGTTTAAAAAATATTTAAGTTATCTTATAGGCCTATAAAATTTATTATAAAATTTAGTTCATCCAAAATATATCAAAACTAATATTATTAAAATCAATTTTTTAATTTTTCTTTTAATTAAATAAATACTATTTTAACATTGTAGAAGAATATAAGGTATCTATATAGTTTATAAAAATTAAAAATAAAATTATATAATCAAATAAATTTCATTATAATAAAAATACACATATTCGTTAATATATTCCTATGTAGACACATAAAAAATATTAAATACAAGAGAGTGATATTTTGTATCTATCGTTAAATTTAAATAATATACAAGTTATTTGTCATGGCCTAGTGTCTATTAAACAACTAAAATTAGATATTAGGGTGTTAATCATTGAATCCCCTACATAAAATATTTTTTGGACCAATTTTGGTTTTATTTTAAACTTTATCATTTGGATTTAATCTTAATTAATTTATTGCAATTTTAATTGTGGTATCAATGTTTTTAATGTTAAGAGGTCATAAATTATAATTTATATGGGGTAAATTATCTGTAAATTTTAATTTAATGAAATTCTATAACTTAAAATAATTTCTTTGTACTTTTAATTTTTTTTTGTGATTTTTAATTAATTTAACAAAATATTATTTTCATAAAATATCATTAGTGTCAAATTTGACACTATTCACAACTTTCTCTTTAAATAAAATTCCAAAAACAAGATAATTTCGAACCAAACCATTTAATACACTCCTAATATTTTATTTTCACCTATAAAATTCATGGATCACCTTAATTAATTAGAATTTATTTTAATATTTCTAATATCATTTATTTGATCATTTTATTAATTAAACAATTACTACATCATCATTGTGTCACTATTTAAGTTAATTATTTTATCACTAAAAATTAAAAATAAATTATCATGATGCAGATAAACATTTAAGATTTAAAATTTCTTTTTATTTTTGAATTTATATTCTGTATAACCCTATATTAAAAATCCAATAGTTATTAATAATGTGAGTGTTCTATTTTTAACTCATTTTAAATAAAATATAATAAATTCCATATTTTAAAAAATGTGGCTTTAAAAGGTTATAATTTCAGCCTAAGGTTTATTTTAGTCTAATAACACTTATCCAATGAAATTAGTATAAGTGTTAGGGTAATTTTATAATATTATAATATCATTTTTACCTTTAATTATCCAATTTACTCTAACCCTGGTAAATAAAAATTTACTAAAGTTACTATACATAATATCCAAAACATTACATTGATCCTATTAGACTCTAAATATCATAATATATATAACCATTTATGTCCATTTTTTGAAATTCATTTCACTAAAGTGGAAAAAATAAGTTTAACGCTAATCCATCAGACGTGACGAGAAGGTAGGTAAAAAGAATTTTAAAAAGTCCAATAAGTATTTATATAGAATTACAATTTAAAAATGATTCAAATGAATTAAATTGGATTAATATATTTCTAATTTATGTATTGTGACCACAAAATTGAATTTGAATTATTGTAATTATTTAAATGAAAAAGGTTGTTTTTAAATGCAATGCGATATTTTTCATTATTCATCAAAAAATGAAACATCTCAGAAAAATACTAAAAATTCAACCAATTTTAATTTTTTACATTAAGAATTCTAAAATTATGATTATTTTATGAAAATATATTTCTAATATTCTCTAAAATTAATTTTATTATTGTTCATAGAGGGAAATAAAAATAAGTTCATTAAAGAAATAGTATTTTTAAACATTTAAAGACTTCTACAAAAATTATATATTTCATTATAAATATGATTTATTAATATGAAATCATTATAAATATAATTTAAAAATTAGTTACTACTATTCGTGTTACTATGTTTAATAGCTATGTTATAACTATCTTGTTTAAATAATTGTAACAAATTGTTGTTCCGTAGAATCTTAGTGTTGCATGTAACGCAAGACAAGTCGTTGTTACGTGTAGTGAAAGATTAAATTGGTGTTGCATATAACATAATCCAAACATAGTATATTTATATAATATTAAAAATATATATTCAGTGTTGTGTAACATGAAATTTTTTAGAAAGATTAAATTAATTTGAAAAAATAAATTCACAAAATGTTGTGGTGTTGCCAAGATAATGGACATGTATCAGCTACATAGTAGGACAAAAAATATTTCTATAGTCCAGAATCCTTCTAACAAGCCTTCTAAACACTACTGGGACCCCTTGAACCCCCTCAAACACATCTATAAATATAAAACTTATGGGTTATTATCAAAAACAAAATGATTACATACCTTGGTGAAGGGGAATCATCTTACAATCTCCCCACCAAAAAGTAGTTCTTCCTCAATCTGCATCATCAAACATCACCATCCTCTTGGTGAAAATGTATGGACGTTGGGACCACATTCCCAATTCTCGATCCCATGTTTCTTCTTAGACACGCCTGTATGTCTATAAAAAACATAAAAGAAGAATAAATTTTCCATAGATCATATTTTAATTTGGATCCTTATTAAAAACTACATTATCTTCAAAGCATCATCCACCTTGATATCAACATCCCCAACATCGATAACATGAGATGGATTATGAAGGTACCAATAGTGAAATTTCCCCAATCCGGAAGCTCTTTCACATGTCGAAAACATGTTTTTTAGTAGACCTTAAGTACACCTCCCCATAATTTAGAGGCTTACAATAAGTAGCGGGGGTATAGAGAATGTAGTTGCGAGACTATACCCCATGTTAGATAGTTTTAATACATGTAAATAAAAAAATATTAGAGTAAGGTATATAACAAAAACATTACACCATACCACTAGAATATAAATGATAAACCAAGTAAACCAAAAATATAGTAAACCATGTACTATGAAGGTGGAATGTATTTAAATGTAAAACTAAAAGTAATATAGATAAAAGACCATACTAGAACAAATAAACTCAAAATACCCTTGTCCTAAACTATAATGACTCTGGGTTTTCCATGCAATACTTTGGAATATTTCATGAAATATTGTAGATTTGAGACATTAGTCAGCATGGGATTGTGGGTCTCTGAGAGCCTTAGTTTGGTGATATTAAACATATTTTATCATAATTTTCTGGTAATTATTGAATAAATCCTTATTAGAGTCTCATATTAGAAATATAAGGCCAATATTGAGTCTGGAATGTGGTATTTACTATAGTTGTTAGATAAATTATGTATACGTTGTGTTCTTAGTTGAGAGAGAGTTTGAGGGGTGTTGAATAAAGAGTTATTAATTTAATAAAATTTAAAAAATAACCCCTCCCCCTTTTCTTCATACCCAATATAGGATATAAGGAGACCCCCTTGCATGATTGATGAACTAAGGCCAATCTGAGGTAAGGAGGTGCTCATATTCCCTCTTTTTGAAATCAACGAACACTCGGTTGAGGTGCAGTAGGTTTCATGTGACTTTTAGGACCCAAAGCTACATAATTTTTCCATAAGGTAGGATAATTTATGTTCTTTACATAATTAAACAATTTGGCCCATTGTTTTAAGATTTTTATATCCCTTTATGGTTTCTAGAGTTCCCATAGGGGGTATATATGTGGTTTTAGGTGGAATCCATGGAGTTTCATGTGGCTCTAAGGGGATTCTTTTTAGAATTACCAATCACATGACATGTGGTACAGGAGAACACACTATGTGTTCTTTCCATTTGGGGAATATGAATCTTTGGGGACTACATGACATTTACTAGTGGTAGATTCTATGTAGTGAGCCCAAGACATGTGGCCGAGGGACATGGATAGAGTGACCGTATTGGGGGACATGGCTATGTGAACATACATCACTAGGTACATTGACATGAGGTGTTGTACGTTGACATGGACAAGAACATAGACTTGGTCCTGGACCAGAGGAACATGTTGTGCGACTTAGGTATAAACCATGTATGGTGACATGACCACCTTACCGTATATGGATGAGGGCACACCCAGGAAACTATACGAGGTCACACACTATGTTACATGGGTAAAATTTGTGTACTATTCTTTTAGATGATGGGTATGAATAGGGGACATGGCCATGGGAATGTTTTCAAGAGATTTCATGAATTTATGTTACACTACATGTACTACCCTTGGATATTTCTCACTCACACATCTTCATATTTAATACTCGGATAGATTCCCATGAGTATTCTATCTTGAGTAGTTTCTTTCTTGGGATGCAAGGGTGTCCATGGTATTGACATATGGGATGCAATGTGTATTGATGTTGGAAGGTAACTTTTTAGCGATTCATAGACCATTAAAAGTTGAGTGGTTTCCTTTTTTATATCCCTATGAGTGTACATTGTGTTATTTCATTCTCAGCATATGACTTTGATCCCCTCGACATGATGAGCTGTGATAGAGTTGGTGTATCCATATAAGAGGCTGGGAGGGAGCCTTTATCGTATCGACCTCCCTAGATGGGGTTTGTGGTATCTTCATGAAAATAATGAATGAAAGTAATCCCTTATATATATGATTACCCTAGTAGGGTTTAAAACATAATTTAGTATATGTTCCCTTACTCGATGGTAGTTTCTGCAGGGTTTGTGGCATGGTTGGAGATATGATCCCCAACATAGCGGGTGATTCAACACGATTTTGTGGTATCATCATCTACGATCCCAAATTTAGAGTTTAGATCCAGATTTGTGTTCAAGGTATCACTAAATGGTCCTAGGTTTGATCCCCTATCTTTGTATTATGGATTTGAGACTCTGTAGGGTTTTTGGTATCCCAAAATAGTCCTGGGTGTGATCCCCTATATGAGAGATATAACCTATGGAGTTCTAGATTGGGTTTGTGGTGTTTCCTATTGGTCCATGATGTGATCCACTATATAATAGGTGATATATTCAATGCATATAGTAGGGTTTGAGGAGTCCCCTTCTAGTATGGGTGTGAACCCCATCTAAGGATCGAGAACTGTTGAGTAACAACGTGACTTTATTCATAGAGAGATCTGATGAGCATGTTCTCTCGGGTGTATGCTGCCTAGGATGACAAGGTTCTTCCATAGGATTTGAGATAACAAATAGATCATGTTTTCTCATATGAGTTCCATAATTTATGGTTGTGTAATACCATAAGTTTTTATGAATTATTTTTTTAATAAATTTAAATTTTTCAGTGGCTTGCATTTCACGCTACACCAATTTATGCTTTCTTTATACACAAGACCAAGTTAATCTTGATCTACAATCCAAACTATGTTTTGATTGAGGAACATGAAATACTATTTTTTGGGTTGTGTTAAATATTATACAATTTTTATATTTTATTGGAGGGAACATCGAGTTTAGCCTGTGTTACACACAACACATAGTTTTAACAAAACATGACATATGATTAAAATTTTATTATAGTTATCACCTAGACTTTGGGATAGAGGGTATGAAAAGGATTAATAAATTATAAATATTGGTTTTATTCATTTTTATCGAATGAATTATTTAGCATCCGATTAGTTATTAATGAAATTAATAAATATTTGAAAGTAAATAATTTACTTTTTTGAAAAACTAATTTTATATGCACAAACATGTTTTATCTCAATAAATCAAATAAACCAATTTTGATGAATTATTTTATTGAAATATATATAATATATATTCAATAAAATATTTAACATTCATATTAATTATTTTCTAGAAAATAGATAAGAACAAATCCAATTTTATGTGTCAAAAGATGTATTTTTTCTGAAAGTTAGTTTTACTGCCTTTTGATGGACACTTACTTTATGCGGTTTATATCATTCCCATGAATTAACTTCTTATATGCAGTGTATGTAATTCCTCTTAATGAATTTTATGATTATTATACTTAAAATTAATGGTATTTATTTACCCATTTTAGAATCTCTATCTCATGGGGTTTACAGTTGAAAAGGTACTAAATCAGTAAGGGAATTTTTTTCTCAATTTTCCTTCTTTGAGACAAATGTTATGATTATGAACCTATATTCTATTATGAGGTTTATATAGTTCCCCCTTCATATTTTATATCATATTTTATGATATGAATGAAACATACATTATAATTCATCTTATTTTAGTTCATAACTATCAATATCCCACTTTTACTAAAATCCTATAAGGAAAATATTTAAAACAATACAAATATTTATAAATCCATCCAAACTTATTTAGATATTTTTTATCAAAATTTATTAATTTTGGAATAAAAAATTTATCCAAAAATTTAATCCTTATTCTAAGGTCCAATTATATTAACGTATAGGCCATTATAATATCAATAATAAATATGAATTCATTAACACAAAAATGTATGAAAATACTAACCTCTATAAAAACATAAATTATAGTCAAAATGAAAAGTTTTCTGGAATAATATTGATCATACATACTCATATTTTCATATAAACATTTCAACTATAATATATTTCTGATACATAATATATATACATATATAACACATTTTTCCATGACATTGACGGAGAACTATATATGGAAGAAGTCAATCTAGTATAAGTCAACTCCTATATTAATTATTCTCTATAAAATAACCCATTTTAATTAATATATCACCTATCATTCTTCCATGATTCTAAGAACATCACATGCCACTAAGATAATAATGGCCATGCATGTCCTCAATATAATTCAATTATGGGAGAAACAATCTTTTCTTTCTATATAAGTTGATAAATACCATCATGATTATACTCAACTAATGACATGATCATAAGCACACCAAACCACCTACTAATTAGATCAGTCATAAGGATTAAATAATAAAGATTTCAAAATATGATGTTTTAAATGTTAAGTACCTTTTTAGCCTCATGTAATAAGGATTCATATTAAGCATACACCCATAAACACATTAATGATTGTATGAAATTCAATGTGATATAATTTCACATATCGGCATGGATAATTATTCTATAAATATTAATTCATTATTTTTCTCTATATCACATAAAATATTATACTCACACTAATATTAACCCTTAATCAAAACCTATACAACTTTGTGATGATCTTTGATTAGTAAAAACTCAATGTCATACTTTAAGGAGATTTTATCATACTAGTATACATTTATTATATGAAACAAACATTAGTGAATGATAAAAAAAATTTATTTTTTATAAAACTATGATATAATACCATTGAAAACAGTCATTATATCAAAACACAGATATATCTAATACTTAGAGACTTTAAATGATTATAATTCTTCTATTATGTTAATTTTTTCAATAGGCCTTCTACTTCTCCTATGTTGCCATCGTATATATATTTACATCTCCCCTCTCAAAAAATACCATGAATAAGACAGTATTTATGAAAGATATATTTAGTCCTTTTGTGAGACCTAGTTTCCTTATCCTATGAAATAAATTCATTATTATCATATTAAATCATAATTGCACTTAATGTTTTAAAAACCACCTGAAGTTCAGTAATGAAATTCTTTATCCCAACAAATTCATTCAACGAATCTGATATATTGATGTAAGTATCCTTTATTATTCAGTCTTCCATGGTTCCCTATTTGGAACTCTCCCAAATGATAACTACACCATTTATGAGAAACATGAAAGCTTATTGAAATATCATATCATCATTGTCGATTTATAAAATAGATTTATTATAACTCATTGCAATAAGCTCTTCCTCACCCAAAAATACTAATAAAATATCCTTACTTATTCATAGGTACATAAGGATGTTCTTCATAAAAATTCAATGATTCTAACCCAAATTAGATCAGTATCTAAATTATATGATTAAATCATAAGTGATATCAGGTTGATAACATAACATGGAAAAAATGATAGAATATATAGAAGGCACATAAGAAATTTTAACCATCATTTTTGAATATTTATAAAGATATTGAACCTTTCTTAGATTTATGACATGTAACACTAGTAACAACCCATTTTTAGAGTTATCCATTATAATCCTTTTTATACATAACATATGTATATTTTTTTAATTATATCAAGAAACCTATTAAATGTATCTCTATCAATATTCATGAAGGTTCTGGGCACAACAAAAGCAAGGTTGGGCCATCACCAAAAATTAAATTTTACCATGATCAAATATTATTCTGGGATCAATATGAAGATTAATGCCAATATCCATGGAATAAAATCAAAGATTCATATAAAGAAGAAAGAGGCCAGGAACTCGAATAGAGGATAGACATATTTTGTTTATAAATAATTTAATTAAAGTAAATAAATACCTCTAAGGTTTTCTTTCATTGTTGGCCTTTCTAACCACAAATATCTGGTGATCCTTCCTTTGCTTTGTAGAGATCAAGAGTAGATCACCTCATGTAATAATCCACACGTGCTCCATGGATCTCTAGATTTCGCTGAAGGAGTCTTCGAGTGCTAGCACTAAAGGCAGTTGTGATTGCGTCGTCCACCCCCGATCGCCTTGAGAGCCACTTCCAAATAATTCTCTAATCCGATGGAGGATGTATGCTCTAGTTCTTGAGAGAATTCTTGAAAATGGAGTTCTTGAGGATTGAGATATTTTTCTCTAAATGTTGTGAACAACCAAAATCGGCTATCTGGCCCGTAGGTTTCCCCTTGGCTAATAAGAGAATAATATATAACCAAGAATTTAATTCACTTGGTAATAATAAATAATTAGCCCAAGTTCCATTCATTATTTTATTATTCCATGTGAAACCCCCACATTAAATAATAACAAAAATACCACTATTACCATGACATGTTCTTATCATGCAAGTTAGAATTAAATATTATTTTAGTCAAATAATATTTAATATTATTTTCTCACTGGAACCTTTAACTTGTTCCGTCCATCCTCCGAAATATTTATCGAAACTTGAATAATGAATATTTATTTATTAAATAAATTAATAAATCAAACCACATAATTTATAGATAAATAAATAAAATGTGATCAGGTATACCTAAATAATTATTAAACCACAACCAGGAATTCTATTTATTCAACTTGTTAAATAATAAATTATTTAACCGTGATTCCTGATACACTTAGTGTGTTATCCTCTAGGCTTATTTCTTAGTGGCATTAAGAGAGAATACCTAATGTCCATGGTTATCATCTAGAAACATTCCATGGAACCCATAGAGAAATAAGTTAATGACACAATGACATGTACCCTCATACAAATTCTTACGATGTAATATAATCCCTTTATCACAATATCTCTAATTGAGTAGGTTTCATTCCAGTGTCATCAAACTATATGTTCGATAACTCATTATTTGACTTTATAGAAACAAAAATTTCCTAAACAAACCATGGAAATGGATTTTATTAGGCTATATCATTTTCATCAAAGGGACTAAGATACTTACATCGGTTAATGAATAGAAGGGATAAATCCTTTCTTTCATTATTCATTATTGCAATATTACCCATGCACACCCAACATATTCTACATCACCGCGAGCATATTTCATCACAGTTTTCACTAATACATCAAAGTGAGTGACTCATAAAATCTATGAATAATAATCTTAATGTATAAGGACCATTACACATGTCCATAGATAGGAACATCTAATGAAACATATAATATAGATTTCCTACTATTAGGTATCATTCTAATAATATTAAATTGGATATTACTAGGGGAGTACACCATGAGAAAAGACCTAAAAGTCCTATGAGTCTCCACCCTTGATGGCCTATATCATTTTTGTCCCTTAAAATTATATCATCTTGCGTTAGAAAATTTATTCAAGAATAGTTTCATGGAACTTTTGGGTTCTCATCATAGCAAGGAACTGCTATGAACATTTAGTGAGACAACTACTCTTGGGACATTATAACATGCTATGTTACACAGATGAATAATCATGATGTGATATGGAATTAATTAATATTAAAAAAAAATGAATACAAGTTTTTTATAAAGTACAAAAATGTTGGTTTAGGGAACCAACTACAACAAACTCCCACTTTCACTAGAGCCAATTGCTAACAACCTTCAGTCTGCTAGCTCTCAAATGATATTCATGAATCAACCGAATTAGGAGTTTATTCAAGGGGTTCAGTAGGTTATCCCTTGTGTACACTCTACCCATATAAACTTCACCCCTCTGATGAAAATCCTTCAAGAGGTGATACTTCAGAAGTATGTGATTTGTCTGTTGATGTGACCTTGGATCCTTTTCACGAGATACCACTGAAGGATTATCACAATATAATGTGATAGGTCATATAATGCTAGGAACTACATCAAGATCATGGATAGAGTTTTGAATACAGACAACTTCCTTGGGTGTATCAGAATTCTCTATATATTCAGACACCACTGTAGAATCAGTGACAACTGGATGATTTGAACTCTACTATCTCACAACTCCTCAATTGAGATAGAAAACATATCTTGATTGTGACTTTAGATCATTCTAGTCTATTTGTAAACTGGCATATGCATACCCTATGATGATAATATCCTCTTCTCCTTCATACATAAGAAATATATCCTTAGTTCTTCTCAGATACAAAAGGATAGCCTTAACAACATCCAATGTTGTTCTCCTAGATCTTCTTGATATCTACCTACCATGATCATTGAATAGGCAACATCATTTTTAGTACATAGAATGAAATACATTATTGATCCTGTCACCGATGCATATGGGATCTTCATCATTCTATCATTCTCCTATTGTTTTTAGTGACACATTTTCTTAGAATGATATATGCCACGTGACACTGGAACCAATCCCCTCTTGGATTGTTCCATAATAAATTACTTTAGTATCTTGTCAATGTATAAAATATGAATTATCCCATTTATCCTATTATATTTATAAAAAATGACCTTGATCCCTAGAATGTAGGCTTTTTTTCCTAAGTCTTTCATGGAGAATCACTTGTTCAACCAGACCTTAACTTACTGTAAGTCTGGTATGTCATTTCTAATATTTAATATGTCATCAATATATACTACTAAGATAATGACCACATTCCCATTAAACCTTTTGTAAACATTGTTGGGACCACACTTGCAATTGAGTTGTATTTTTTTTCAATTAGGTTAATGAAAGTCAATGATGGTTAAAGACACTCTCCTATGTGAAATAGGGAATGGAAATATCAAACAATTGATGCACTGATCTTGAAAGTTCAAAGAACTTGTATATTTTATGATACAATGTTTACAACATTGAAGTAGCATTCTTTTAAGGAGGAATGAAGTAATTTGGATTAGGTAACCCAAAAAAAATGAATAGGAAAATAATTTTGAAGAAGAGGCTTGGAATTTTAGGTGGCCATGCACATATTTTAATATAGCCATGCATTTTACTTAGAAAGTTTATTTTTTTCTTAAAATTTTTTTTGCCAACTCTTGAGATAGGAAGCCAGTATTCAACATAAGGCATGTGTGAGACCACTAGGGGTCAACCGCGCCCATGGGGATTCTAGGATGATGCTAGGCCCATGAGAAATAGTGGGTGCATAGCACACGCCACCATGCAGGGTGGTACAGAGGCATAAGAGAATAGTGGGCGCTAGGTGAACACCTGAGGAGGCAGAGTGGGAACTAAGAGCATGCCCACAGAGAACCCGTGTGGGGAAGCACCAGAGGGGGGAGAGGAGATTTCTGAGTAGTTTACAAGGTAATTGATTGATAAACCACAGTAAACCCACATCTCCATTTTGTTGTGGGAAAACATTTTAAAAACATGGATGTAATCTCCATCGTCCATCCAATCCTGCGTCTCTCCCTACCGTTCGATCAATCCGCAAGAGATGGATCTAATCTCTACTGTTCATCAATCCTGCACCGCGTGAGTATGAACCCAAGCCATCTGATCCTCCCCATGGATTTTAACTTGCCACATTGTCATCTTCAACCTCCAGAACTTTCCAACACCACTTTATGTCACCAGAGAAGAAGCTTGGTCACCATGGATGACCAATGATTATCAAAAAAAATCATTTAGGAACCATAAATGCTAATGGATCGAACTGAGAACATGTATTCAATCTACGTCTTGCATACATGTGAAATCTTGAAGAAGAAGGATCATCCGAGGTAAATAGAGTTGCCGAGGCCGTGTAGGTTCGAGCTAGATTAATGCATGAGAATTGTGCATGTGATCTTGACTCAAGGCACAAAGATAGTATCCCGCATTCAGAAAAAGTAAGCACCAGAGACTTACGGCTTATCCTTGACCCTCCATTTCATAATCACAAAGACAAAGATCTCAGGCATTCAATGTTGCGATCTCGATGGTATATCACGTAGATCTTGAACGTGGAAGAGGTGCTCCCCTCGCCTATAAAAGGTGGAGCCCGAGATGAAGAACACTACTGCTCCCATATACCCGAGAGCTCTTATTTTCGTAAAATAGAGCATCTCCCTATGAACCACATTGTGAAGAGCATCAAGGAGTTCCGTGAGCCCTCTTATTTGCGATGAAGAGTTCCTATGAGTGGTTGATAAGTGATTTTCAATATTAATCCACTTCGCAAAGAACCAGTTCCTGTAAACATATGATAGGTTTTAAAGAAACCTCATTGTGATTTGGAAAATCCATGCCATCGTGATCCAGTGCTTGAGATACTCTCTCACTAAGCTTTACAAAGAGGGAAAATTGTTCACCTCATGAACAAAGAAGAATCAGGCTTTCATTCATGATGAAACTAACCCGCGGACACTCTTATTTCATGAGGTGAAGAAGAACCCTCTATGTTATGCATACTTATTCCCTAATATGTGCTAGGGTTAGTGATTTGCTGAAGAAGGGGTGAGAAGGAAAACACACATGGATGCATGCATGAGTTTTTTTTGAAGAATCCGAAGGTTGTGTTTGAGTATTTGAAGAAGGATTTCTCACAAAACAAAGTGTTCACTCATTCGGGTTTGAAGAAACACACACATATAAACCTTAAACAACACCCCAACCTAGTGAAATAGGAATAAGAAGAAGAAAGAAGAAGAAGAGTAGATGAGGCCGTGTGTGCGTGTGCTTAAAGAACGATACCCATTAAGGGTTTTCATAGTAAAAGAAGAAGAGGAGAGTGAATTCTTGCATTCATGCACATGCACACATGAAGTCACTGAAATAAAGAACCAAAACATGTTTGTGCACGTGTGTAAAGAAGAAGAAAAAATAAATGGAATAAAGGTTTAACCTAAATGTCATATGCATGATCACATGAATTCATGAACAAGAGAGAGAGGAATTGATTCAGGTGATTCCATGTGATCAGATCCTCAATGATTGAATAATCAAATTGATGTATGTGATTCTAGCTAAATAAATAAGAAGTTCTGTTGTAGTTGGTTGTTTCACTAGAGAGGAAGAGAGAAGAAGAATAATGCAGTTTGTTTTGAACAAAGAGAAGGGGGAATTACTTGCCTACTGCTTTTCAAGTAATAAAGTGAAGAGGAATAAAGAATACCAAGATCAGAAACTACCATTATGGAAGGAAGAAGATTGTATCCACATGAAGTATAAAGAACTGGATAGAGGATGCAAGTTGGACTAGGATATCACCAGTCTAGGGAAGAGGATTTTTCCCACCCCCACCAAAGTGTAGGGACCCACACTGACTAGAGGATTTTTTTTCCTATTCACTCCACTATAACAACATATCACATTATAGTGGAGAATCCCTGAACTAGTCATTCTCATGCATGGCAAGGATGTAGCAACTCTTATTGAGTGGTGAACCTTGTAGAAATATTGTGTGAATATTTTTACTACATTCATATTATTTAATGAAATAGTGAAAATAGAATAAGAGAATAAATATCCTAATAGGTCAAGAGGTACATGGATAATAAGAATAAATTAGTTTAAAAATTCTCTAACAGTGATTCACCCCCCTCTCAGTGTTAGCCTTATCCAAAACTGGTCCTCTCAAACACATGTCTCACATTTGTTCTTAATGAAACCAAATTCTCTAATGGATTCATTGAATCAAATATTCCATGACATGGATGCTTTCTTTAATCCAAAAATGGATATCTGTAACTTGAAAACTATTTTGGAGTCACCTTGTGTCACAAACCCTTTTAGTTGTGTCATATAGGAATCTTGCAAAATGTTCCCATTAAGTAACATGACTTTGAAATCTGTCTTCCAAATCTCATAGTCATGGAAAGATGCTATGGAAAGTTTGATTTTGATGGATTTAAACATAGAAAATAGAAAAAAAATTCATCATAGAAAATTCCTTGATGTTGTTTAAATCCTTTATCCACTAGCCTTACTTTATAGGTACTTACATTTACTCTAATGACCAGTTTCCTCTTGAATACCCATTTACATCCAACAAGATTTACATCAACTGGTGCATCAACCATAACCCAAACATGGTTCTGATATACAAAATCCATCTCTCTAATTCATAACCTATAGCCATATTGATGCTTCTAATCCTTATACGACCTCTTTGTAAGATAGATGTTAATCATTGTCCAATAATAATGAGTAACCATCCTTAGTGACAAGAAAATAATATCTCTCTAGTTCTATTACCTCTCTTATACTCCTATGAAGTACTTGTGTTTTAGGAACTACTTCTTCCATGGGTACCCGTGGAACTTGTTCCTCTACCAAATCCTTTATATCTTGAACATCAAATTCATCGAATTCAATCTTACTCACATTATCCTTTTTGAGGATGTGATCTATCTCAAGAAAGATAACCTATCTGGAAACAATCAATTTATTTTCTAAGGGGTTGTATAGGTAGTATCCCTTCATTTACTTGGGATACCATATAAATATAGACCTCATTCCCCAAGGTACTAGTTTGTTACCTAAGAAAGCCTTACCAAATGCCTCGTATTCCCATACATGTGTATGGGACAAAACATGTTTCTTTAAACTCCATAAATTGAAGGGGATTCTATTTTCTGCCTCAGTCGGTACTTAGTTTAACGTGTATGCCACATTTTGTAATGCATATCACCAAAAGGATAATAAAATATTTTAATGAATCATCATTGACCTTACCATGTAAAAAAGGTATGGTTCCTACTTTCACTAACACTATTCGACAGTGGTGTATAAGGCAGAGCGAGTTGAGATAAAATCCCAGACTCCTGTAAAAATTCGATGAACTCTTGGTTAAGATATTCTACACCTAAATATAATCAAAGATTCATTATCTTCATAATAATCTAATTATGTACTTAATTCTTGAACTCCATAAATTTCTAAAAGGCATTGGAATTATACCTCTTTAATTAGACATAGGCATATCAACTCAAGTAATCAGTAAAAGTAATGAAGGAAGAATATCCACCTCTAACTTCTACTAGGAATGGTCCACAAACATTAATGTGTACCAATACTAGAAGCTCTATGGACCTTTCACCCTGCCCATCGAATGGTGTCTTGGTAATTTTCCCTTGTAAATAATCATGATATCTATCAAGTGGTTTTATCTCATAAGAGTCTAAATAACCACCCTGACAGAGCTCTGTCAGGCCCTTCTCATTTACATGACCAAGATAGTGATGCCCGAACTAGGTGTTATGTGAGTCATGTGAACATGATTCGTTATCGATTTCCAAGACTTGGTTTTTGTAATTTAATACACACAAACCATTTTTTAAATGTTCCATACCATTATATATGTTTTCCTTATAAAAGAAACAACATTTATTTGTGAACTTGAAAATAAATCCATATGTATCTAAATTCGATACATAAATAATGTTCTTGGTAACAAATGGTAAATAATAATAGTCTCGTAAAACCAAAATCATCCCGGTCAACAATGAATGGTGGTAGTCACCAATAGAAATAGAAACCAACCTCAAACCATGGGAAGCTCACATATCCACCTCTCCTTTGGAAATTTTCCAAAATATACATGGTTCTTACATTTGAATGTGGATGTGAGCACCACAAGCTGTATCTAATAGCCAATGTGTAAAAATGGAATGATTTCACTTGATAACGACTGTAGATTTGTATTCCCCTTGCCTCTGGGTGTAGTTCCTATTCCAATGGAGCGACTTTCCACATGCAAAGCATTCTGCCTCCTTTTCCTTGCCCTGCCATTGGATATTCTTCTTTTTGGTTTGACGGTGGACATAACCTTTAGACTGTTTATAAATCTTAGTCCCATTTTTCTTTTCCTTCCTCTTTTAATCACCATAAGGACTGTAGGTTTCTCATGCCCCATTTTCTTATCCACTTGATGAATCAGGGTCATAAGTTTTGATAAGCTCTTTTCATTATTGCTCATATTATAATTCACAATAAATCTAGAGAAGGCCTTGGGAATTGATGATAGTATGATATCTGTATGAAACTCAATTTGTAATTTAATCCCTAAGATATCTAGATGCTCAATGTAGCCAATAATCTTGACTACATGTGGTCTAGCTGGTGCAGAATCTCTAAGATTAGTAGTAAACAAAGCATTAGAGATCTCATACCTCTCTTGTCTTTACTTTTTCTGATAGAGATTACAAAGGTTAGACATTATGTTATAAGCATCCATTTCCTCACGTTGCTTCAAGATATCATTGGTCATGGATGATAACATGAGGCATTGACCATCTATAGCATCATTCCAATATTTCTTCCAAATAGAGAGCTCCTCATCACTCACCTCATTCCAAGGTGTAACTAGAAAAGGTTATTCTAGCATATATAATTACCTTTCATGGTGGAGGATGAGACGTAAACACATCTTCTATTCCTAGAAATTTGTGTCAGTGAGAAGGTTTTCCTACTCGATTATGGAACATAATGATTTGTTTGATGTCATTTTTTATTGATGTTTCTATAATTAAGATGATTATAATATTAGTAATTTATATTGATAATATTAGACACATAAATTAATTAAAATTTATTAGTCTCCCACTATTTTATCTAAACCCAATATCCTTAACTATTGGCTTTAGTATATTCTATTTCTTGGATATTCTAGTAGAAGTGATCCATATTTCATTCTCATCACCCCAAAATTGTCTGGTCATGTAACGTGAATGGTTTCAAGTAGGAATTCCAAATTACAGCTGTATTAAATTGTAGCTCCTTGATCCATTTAGTGGAATCCCCAATCTTGAAATCATTATTTTAGATTTTCTCAACCCTTGCCTCTTAGTTACACAAAGTACTGCTTTGGTAGTCCACCCTTGATAAAAACCAAGTTAAGTCAACACAAAACCTCAAATTAGAATTCCCTACTGATTGAATGCACTCCATCTTTGGCTGGTCAAGCACTTTGAACTATTGGTTTGATTCTAATAGAATTAATGGAAGGATATACCGACTTAATATTTTATTGATCGATTTTATCCTTTATGCGTAAATTTCTAGATATTATCTTTTCCCATGCTTGCTAATATTAAGTGGTATATACCGAAGTGATTAACCATGTCTTAATAATATTTACAGGTAATCTATTTTATTTTAGTTCTATCTTTCATTCTTGTTAATTCATTAATTATGTAATCTCAACAATACATCCATATGAATAACCATGAAATTGACAGAAATAAAACAAAGGGTATGATCATGAGATTTTCTAATGGTTAGTTTAACTAGAGGTTGATAAAATAACCTTGAACTAGGGGAGAAACACCTTGAACCATTTAAGGTTCATGTTTACAACTTTCCACCTATCCACCATTGTATCTACTTGGATTGGTTTCACATCATCTCCTAACTTGAACTACCTCCACTAGCTCAGGACCTCCATCCAATACATATGATTTTAACTCACATGATGTTGAGGGGTAAAAGGGGGTTTACAAAAAAGAAACCATGGGCACACATGCCCTAAATATTAAAAATAAAAAGGTATGCAGACCAATAATTTTAATTTAACAAATAAATTAAAAAGAAATTAATAAAATACAAAGTTCTGGCCTAGATCATGATCATCCAAAAGTATTCATCAAATTTAAAATTTAATAAAACTAGCATTCAATCCTTTAATCATTCTTATTAAGATAAATCACACTAAAATCGATTAATTTTTATCATTAATTAATCAATCCTTTTAACTTAATACTTTTTTCTGAATTTCATTAGGATTCTCATCATTTATAAGTTTAAACAAATTAATAAATTCATTTAAAATCAACTATGTACATAACTTGTACCCTGGAAGAAACCTAGTGAATAACCATCCAAAACTACCCATCATGTATTATACTTATATACACTTTATTCTTTGTGACATGTAGCATGCATGCAGAATTATAATTGCAATACAACTCATACATGATGTGCAGATCTTTGAACATTATTCAGATGTTAATTAAACACACACACACACACACATATATATATATCAAATACCTATCACATGTTTTGTTAGAGATTTACTCCCACATGTAGGTACATGTCTCAATGGTTACATAATATAATAATAAATTTTTTAATCTGTATAATTTGGAAAATGTACACAGTGTATAGATCTAACTACATGGTGTGTACCCTCCACTACCCATCTGAATTGCACCCCTGGGGAAACGACATGTGAGGTGTACATCAAAAATCATTGAGGCACACAACATGTCCAGTGGGCCACATGCCATGTAGACTCCATGTTATATGGTCACAAGTCGGGAAAGCCGTGTATGGGATTCCGGACTTGACCCCAACCTGATGGGACTACACACCATGTCCAGTGGGCCACATGTTGAGTCAATAAGATTTCCTTATGACTTTTCCATTCCTCTAAGTTTTGGAAATCAGAAAAACTTTATCTTAAGGAAAAGTATTTTTCCCTAAGGATTAATTTCTTAAGTAAACTTTCCCTTCTCTAAATTTTTTTTTAACCTTACCTTTATTTTCATTATCTAATTTTACAATCTATTAAAACCAATTTGATTATTAATAAGTCAATGATTATGATTCATATCTAAAAACCTTAGAATCTTATATTTCCTTGGACAAAGAGTCTATTGTTTTTATATGCCAAATTCTTTGAAATTCAGATTCTAAATTCTCTGAAATTATGATTCTGAATTCTATAATATTCAGATTCCGAAATCTATGAAATTCAGATTCCGAATTATTTGAAATTCATATTCCAAATTCTCTGAAATTCCGATTCCAAATTTCTCAAAATTCGGACTCTGAATTCCTCAGAATTCAAACTATGAATTCCTTAGAATTAAGGCTCAAAATTACATAGAATTCTGACTCCAAATTCTTCAAAATTCAGACTCCAAATTCTTCAAAATTTAGACTCCAAATTAATTGGAATTCAGACTCCTAAATCTATATAATTTGTATTTATAAAAATTTTAAAAACAGAATTTGAATATCCATGTTTTATAGAAACTGATTGTTTATATGATTATACTCCAAACATTATTTTTTCCTTAGACTCCAGATATTTAGATTTGGTTTAGATAATAAATTTTCCTTACACATGTTATTATTATATAAGGATTTCATGAAATTTATTTCTAACTAACTATTGGTTGAGTGACATGTGTACAAGTCCCTCTGATATTCAAGAAAAAATATGACTGTTGGAGGAGGGAGTTGACTGTTGGTGTTTGCCCTATAAATATAAGCTCATTTTAAGGAGATAAAAAACCATGTTGATAAATCTAGAGATTACATGTTGTGAAGTGATTTCTAGAGAGTGAATCTCATGCTTTGTTTGTTCTGAACACCTTGTTTCACTTTCATTGTGTGACTTTGATTGTTTCTAAGTACAATAGAGGACTTCTTGGTACAAGAAAACAGTGGTGCCGACTACCATAAATTTTGAGGAATTCTGGTGATTGAAAGACAGAGGTGCCGACTACCTTAAAAATCGAGGGCTTATGAGGGTAACAAGACCGATTATGATATTACTATAAAGGGCTTACTATGTTGCGGGTAACACATGCTTTCTTGAATGTATAAATCAAGGGACCTTCATCCAAGTTTTTTTGATACCCTAATCTTTAGTTTACAATATTTTCTACTTGTTACTTTTTTTTCTTTCTTTAAAAAAAGGGAATTCCCCTGTGTGGCCTTTTCAAACCCTCCACACAAGAGAAATCCCCTATGTGGCCTTTTCCTAAGTAAATGTTTCTTAAGTTTCATTTCCGAAACCATATTTATGGAACCTAAGAATGTTTGTCTCATAGAACTATTACAGGGATTTAGAATTTACCTTATTTAACTTTGTTAAACATAGTTTTTCTTAAGGTTAAAAAATTAAAGTCTTTAAACTTATAATTAAACCCTTCTTATAATTGAGAATCTACATATAATTTTTCAATCATACAATTGGTATCATTGGAGGTCTCTGAAATACTTATATTTACATATAAGTTTTCTTGCTCAAGTTTTCCATGTTTTAAATTTTCTTTCTTAACTTTTTTGCTTATGTTTTTCTTAGAGACGTCTTTATAAACAGTTTCCATTAAAAAGTATTGTGAAAAAATATTTTTTTATTGAATGGAAGGAATGAATGTTGGTTCCATCGACAATTTAAATCCTACAAGACCACCAATTTTTGATGGTAATGATTATGAGTACTAGATATATAGAATGAAGAACATTTTGATCAATAATAGAGTATAAAACATTGTTATTCTTACTAGTGATTACAAAATTCTAGACACGGAAGTGAAAACGTTCACCAACCAAGAAAAATTAGAATATCAATTAAATTACAAAGTACACAATACTTTGTTTTGTTCCATGAACAGGAATATATATAGTCAATTATTTTTCTCATGAAGCTTCCAATTGCATCTGAAAGAAACTTGAGGTTACACATTTTGGTACTTCCAAAGTGATAGAAACTAGAAGTGATATGTTGAGAGCTGAATATCATGGATTTCTATTTCCGTATGGAGAACCAATTTACAAAGTATAACAAAGATTCATGACTATCGCCAGCAGTCTTAAATATTTGTGTGAAAAAAGTATTAATGATGAAGCTCTTGTGGAAAAGATAAATTATATTATGCCTAATGAGTTGGAATCAAAAAGTATATCTATTGATGAGAACTTGAATGTTTTCAATATTACTCTTGATGAAATTTTTCAAAATCTTCTTCAATATAAAACTAGAATAAAGAGAGACGCTGATATAAATAAGAAGAAGAATGGAAATAGAAGTGTAGTGTTTAATATTACTAAATCCAATACTCTGGAAAGGGTTATCAGTTATTAGTCTAAGGAAGTCATTGTTCTATTAAAGTCACGTAAAAGTGAACAATGTGAAAATGAATTAGCTAATCTTTCTTAATGGAGGAAAAAATAGTGGGGAATAAATATTTTCAGTATTGATATAAGAAGAAAGAAAGAATGGAAAAGAAATATTTATAAGTAACTTATTATGAATGTAAAATATCCAGACATATCTGGACAAATTTTCCCATCCTTAAGAGGAAGGATAGGAAGGAAAAACATTACGAGTAGAGTTGAAAGAAATATTACAAGTCTAAGGATAAGAATGCCTTAAAGGATAATGATATATGGAGTGCTAGTGGTGGTAACTCATTTAATGAGTCTTCAGAGTATGAATCTTCTAGCTAGAATAATATTGGTCTACTAGCCAAACTACCAATTTAAAATCATTGTTTAATGGATAAGGTACAAAATTCTGAATCCTTAACCAATATTTATTTAAATGAATTTTTTTTGATAAGGAATATTATGAATCTTCAGATGAAGAGTATTCCTCCTCAGAAGTTAATTCCTTACCTTCATTTGAAGAAGTTTCTAGATTTTATAAACATATATAAAATGATAATTCTAAACTCAAGAAAGAACTTGACAAGGAAAATTCTAGAATATCAATTTTAACTAAAAAAGTATCAAGACTTTCTAGAGATCTTTATCAGAAAAGTATTGATTTTGAATGTGTTTTTAAAAACCTTAAGGATGTTAATTCCAAGAAGGATAAAGTTTCTTAAGGATCTTGAAAATTTAATTTCTAAGAAAAATATTTTATCGACTAACTTTAGTTCTAAATCTAATAACTTTGAGGATAAGAAATTGGTTATTAAACTAATGTCAGAAATATTTTACTTAAGAAAATTCTTGTCAAACATTACCTCTGGTATGGAAAAATTTGACAAGATGTATTCCGAAATTAATCCTTTAAGGAATAATTCTGGATTTGGTTGTACTCATTCAAAACCTGTTTTTAGTAATAATTATTTTTCCCAAACTGCTCTATTTTGTGCTAAATGTGAATTTGGTTGAAATTGTGAGAGAAATTGTTCTTTTAATAAAATCCAACATTTAGGTTTTCATAAATCTTATTTTTCTAAGATAATGTGGATTCCTAAAATTTTACTTTTTAAAATTTTTAGATCCAAGAAAGTTGGGATTCTTAAAGTCTAAATCTTTTATTTTTAGGGAAATAAAGAAAGTACCAATAACAACATATGGTACATAGATAGTGGATGTTCCCAACATATGACTGGTAACAAAAACTTATTTGAAAAGATTATCACGACGAAACGAGGAAAAGAAACTTTCAGAGATAATAATCAGGGAGAAATTGTTTGTATAGGTAACATTGTTCTTGAAAAAACATTGATTTCAAATGTTTTATTTGTTAAAGGACGTAAGCACTTAAAAAAGATACCATTCTTCGATTTATCAGTACAAAAGATCAACTTGTTGATTTTTTTACAAAATCTTTACCCTATAATAGATTTGAATACATTAAACAAAAGTTAGGAATGATAACCATAAGGTAATCTTCCATATAAATTTTTGTTGAAACCTATATCCTTACATTAAGAAAATCCTTTTTATAGGGAGAGTACATTTTCTTGATTAATCAAATTCTTCATAATCAAAATTTTCCTTAATAAATTTTTTCGTAACCAAAATTTTCCATAATCAAAATTTTCATAATCAAAATTTTCCTTAATCAATTTTTTCGTAATCAATTTTTTCCTTAATTACATTTTTCATAATCGAAGTTTTCCTTAATCAAAATTTTCGCTATCAGAATTATTCCTTTATCAATTTTTTTAATCAAAATTTTCCGAAACCCAAATTTTGAAACTCAATTTTTTTCCTTTAATTAATTTTTTTCCAATTTCAAAAATTTCCATTCCTTGAAAAATATTCCAATATCCAAAAAATTTCCTTAAGAAAATTTTCTCGAATCTAAAGTTATTCATGAAGAATTTTCTTCATTATTGATAGTTTCCTTAAAATTAAAAATGTATGTTTTCTTACATAGGTTTTCATAATTTTTTTACTTGTTTGTATTTTTATCTTGTTTTAAGAAAAGTTTTTAGATTCACTTTCCTTAAATTTAAATTTTTAACTTGAAAACCTCAAAAGACCAGAACCTAACAAATCCTTCATAATCTTTCATCTCAACTGTCAAATCAAATTGTGCTTATTTCAATCATTGAATCAATTTGGGAATATGAAACATCACTTCAACGCCTATATAAAGGCCCCCTATTCTTTATCCCACATTGGTAGTAAAGAATTTTCGAACTGAAGCTCTACCTCTTTTTAAAAGGGTCATTCCAAATTTCTGAGTTTTATTAGAGTGAAAATATCTTTGGAAGCCTCTCCCTAGACGAAAATGTCTTCAGTTAATGAAATTATAGAATGGAAAATTTACAGAGAAGATTAGTAGATCTGAGGTTATTTTAAATGTATAATTATCTCATTACGTGAAATATTATGCTCGATGGATGGGAGAGTCTCTGCTTAGCCAAACCAAATGGACATGATCAAGTTTACCCTCAATTACTTGTTGAGTTCTATGAGATAGTAATTTTTTTTAATGAAGGTAGTAGAGACAAGTTTTTGTTCAAGAGTTTTGGGAAAACCTATTCCCTTTATTTCAATATGGCTTCAAGTATTATTGGAATTCCATATGAAGGGGAAGCAATTTTTTGCACCCACAAGCTACCAGATCAATCAGGAAGCTTTGAGAAGTACAAGGAAATAGAGTGGCTTAGACTCAAAGAAGTGAAAACACAAAAGATAAACCATATCTCAACAAATTTCAGGATTCAATAGTTATGGGTTCCGGGTTTCTTAATTTCGAGAAAAGGGGACAAGGACTCCTTGAAGAAAAGTGACATCTATGTTCTGTATTTTCTAGTCAACTTGAGGAAGATAAACCTAGTGAAGTATATCCTATTGAAGATTACTAATATCAAGAATGGTACAATCAAATCACAAATTATCATGTATATGACTATTCTATCTAAGATCATAGTCCAATGCTTAGATTCATAAAAATCCCCAGTAGCTCTAAGCTAAGAACTTTCAAGATTTTGCTGCTAAGTGATGCCACCTTGAGAAGGATGAAGGTTGGTTTCAATAATAAATCTCTAGAATTTTATGATATATCATAAATTGAAATTGAAGATTTAACTAAGAAAGTGTAAGTAGCAGAAACTTCAATGACACCACAAAATAAGAGAAAGAAAAAAAAAACTGGAAACCAAAGAGAAATCTACAAATATGTAATGTCAGTCGGTACCCTCTAAGTCAAAGAAGAAGAAAACCAACCCCGATGAAGTTGTTCCAAAGTGAATAGAAGAGAAGAAAAATAAGAAGGAAAGAGATCCTAGCTTTTTCATATATCCTATCGAGGCGAAGGAATTGAAAATTAAGGCTGCTGTGGAATATGAAATGAAAAAAAGAGAAGAAGCAAAAGAATAAAATGTCTGAAGCTGAGATTGTTCAAGATCTTATCAAGGATAATGAGAAAGCATCTGAACAGATTTAGGTACCTGAATAATTTCTCAAAGAACTAGTACTAGTAGAGAGTTTGGGAAAAAATTCATAATTCCAGAACTTGAAGTGGAGGAAGAAATAGTTCAAGAAGAGTAAGTAGAATAAAGAAGAAGAGGAAGAAGGAGATGAAAGTGATGATGTGATAATGCGAGTCGAAGAATATCATGAGAAGGAAATTCCTTCTGAAAAGCTTTCAATCCAGACTTCTCATGCTGAATCAAAGAAACATTCTTCACAAGGAAAATATGATGAGGGTCAGGAAGAGGTTAATAAACCTTCTGATGATGAAGGTAGCAATCACAATTTCATTCAACTTGATGAGCTTAAGGCCGATGCTGAGAAAGAAAAGGTTGATGAAGAAAAAATTGTTTAAGTCTCAGATAGTGAGCTTGAATCCCCAATGGTTATAGAGAAAATTTCCATATTTGATAAAGGAAAATAGTTGATAGTTGATACACTTGATAAAACTATCATGGTCAAGAAGGATTTTGGTGGATCATATAAGAGGATGGATGTTGAGATAGAAATAGAATCCTCACCTACAATGGAATCAGATTTGGAATCATCTTCCATGGGTCATGACTTTGTAATACAGTCTCTGAAAAAATTAGTAGACACTATTACCATGTTTCTATGTATTGAATCGAGGTGTCAGCTGCTTCATCAATCCTTTAATTAGAATACAGAATTCGTAATAATGCTTATGGAAAAATTCATCATGATTGAAGATGATTTCAAATATTTCCATTTTGGGTATAATGCACATTGAAGATCTTGTATGGAAATTACAAAGTGGTCCAAAAGAATAATTGGATACTATATAATCTTTAATGTATTCTAAGACTCAGTGAAAGATTATTTTGATAAGTTATATGACATGATAAAAAATCTTAGAAAAAGTTTTATAGAGAAACTAAACCTTGAACAACTAGCCCGGAAGCAAGAATAGAAATATCTGGATGGGAAACTAAATTCAGTTAATTTGAATTTGAAGAGGGAATGGGATCTCAAAATAGTGTTTGAGGAAAAGTTTAGTTGGTAAGAAGATATTTTTAAGTCTCAAGCAGAAATCATTAAGTCTTATGATGAAAAGATCAAGAATATAAAAAAGAAAAATGACGATTAGGAACAGCTGCTTAAAAGGTTTGAGAAAGATCATAAGGAGTTTAATAAGCTGAAGACTATCATGAAGAAGGTCATGCAGAAGTAAAAAGAAGGATGAATATTTTTTCTTTTCAATTCAGATCTTTTTTTGTACTACCCTGTATCAATTTTTCCAATCTTAAGTGAAAATAATGTTGTTCTTAATTTGTTTTGTTGTATAGTTATAATCTTTCAGGAACCATATTTTTTTCCATTCTCTCTATGCCAGTTTGAAAATCATAAATGGGGAGAAAGGAATGATAAAAATAATACTATGTATAAATAAGAGAATGCCCTTTGTAAGGGGATGTTTGACTAAGGGGGAGCTTACTTAAAGAATACTTTTTTATTATGGAAAAAGAAATTTTTTTCTATGGATGTCAAGAATACAATACTTAGGGATTTAAAAACCTAAGGGGGAGTTAGTCGTATTCCTCATGGTTCATAAGTAAAGGGAGATTTGTTTTCTTTTAAATTTTATAAAGTAAAATCTTAGTCCTTATATTTTTTTTCATAAGGTTGTTTTTCCTTTACAAAAAGGGGGAGATTTTTGATTCAATAAGGTTTCCTTGTGACTTTTCCATTCCTCTTTGTTTTGATAATCAAAAACAATTTATCTCAAGGAAGATTATCTTTTCCTAAGGATTACTTTCTTATGGAAAATTTCCCTTCCCTAAGGAAACTTTTATCATTACCATTATTTTCATTATCTAATTTTACAATCACTCAAAACCAAACTATTTTTATTACTAATTCAAAGATTCGGATTCATATCTAAATTACTCAGAATCTTATAGTTCCTTGGATATATAGTCTTCTGTTTTAAGATTCTAAATTATTTAAATTTAAAATTTTGAATTCTCTGAAATTTATATTCTGAATTCTCTGAAATTTAGATTCTGAATTATCTAAAAATCAGATTCCAAATTCTCCGAAATTCAGATTCCGAATTCAATGAAATTGCGATTCCAAATTCCTCAGAATTATGACTATGAATTCCTTAGAATTTATACTCCAAATTCCTCATAGTTTAGACTCCAAATTCTTCAGAATTTAGACTCCGAATTCCTCAGAATTTAGACTCGGAATTCATTGTAATTCAGGCTTAAAAAGGTATATAATTGTATTCCGAACCATTTGAAAAATATAATTCTAAATATCCATGTTTTATAGAAACCGATTTTTTAAATGATTGGACTCCGAAAAATATTTTTTCCATAGACTCCAAATATTTATATTTGGTTAAACTAATCTATTTTTCATACACATGTTATTATTATGAAACGATTCCGTGCAATCTGTTTCTAACTGACCGTTGGTTGGGTGATAGGTGTAGAGGTCCCTTTGATATTCAAGGAAAACTATGACCGTTGGAGGAGGGAGATGACCGTTGGAGTTTTTCCTGTAAATTGGATCTCATTTTAAAGAGATAAAAAACATCGTTGATCAATCTAGATATTATGTTATGTGAAGATATTTCTAGATGGAGGGAATCTCAAGATTTGTGTGTTCTGAACACCTTATTTAGCTTGCTTTGTGTGGCCTCGATTGCTGCTGATTACAATCATGGACTTCTAGGGATAAGAAGACAGAGGTTCTGACTGCCTTAATGTTCAAGGGCTTTTAGGGATAGGAAGAAAGAGGTTCAAACTACCTTAAATATTGAGGGATTGCAGGGATAACAAGAAAGATTCTGATATTTCTATTGGGGGCTTACCCTGGTGTGGGTAAGACATAATTTCTTGAAAGCAGAAATCAAGGGACCTTTATCCAAGGTTGTTGGATACCCTACTCTTTGGGTTAAAATATTTTCTACTTGTTACTTATTTTTGTTTCATGTTTAAATTCCGCTATATATTAATAAAGGAAGAAAGTATAACCATCTTATACTTTCTTATACTTTTATTTACTCATATAAGTATGATTCTATACACTTTAAGGTATAATATTTTCCAAAGTAAACTTTTCTTAAGTTTCATTTCTGAAACCATATTTCTGGAACCTAAGCAAGTTTTTCTCATAGAACTATTTTAGGGATTCTGAATTTACCATTTTTAACTTTTTTGGACACAGTTTTCTTTAAGGTTAAAAATGAAAATTTTTAAAAATACAATTCAGTCCCCTCTTGTAATTTTGCATCAACATATACTTTTTCGATCCTACACCACATGGAATGTAGTCCAGTTATCCACGTTCCAGTATATCCTGGTCAACATGCGGTGTAGGATTTAACTAAACCACATGCCATAAATGCACAAAGCATAAGTAATTTCCAAATTACTCTCTTTGCAATAGACACAAGTACATGGTGAGTAATCCAGATTACACGGCATGTATGGAAGATTACAAAACGTGTAATTATGAATACACGATGTGTAGTGTCGTGTTATCAGGACAAAATTGTTGGTGCCACCTGATGAGATCCACGATTTAATTTTGACCCAAAAATTATCTATTTCTATAATATCTGAGATAAATGGAAGAGGAAGAATATATCTCAAAATTCAGATTACAATAATGATTAAAAAATAATTGGAAAACTAAATTATTATGTCATAAATTATCAATGAATTATTTAAATAATTATAAATGAAAATATGACTACTTTGATACCACTTGATGTTTCCTGGAGCAGCATAAGCGTGGTTCGGCTGACACCCAACATTGAATTTTACCGTGATCAGTGATTATTCTAGGATCAATACGATATTCAATGCTAGAATCCATGGAATAAAATCAATGATTTTCATAAATAAGAAAGAATCCTCGAACCCGGAGAGATGATCGATATATTTTGTTTATAATTAATTTAATTAAATTAATTAAATACGTCCAAGGTTTTCTTTGTTCATTGATGTGTATTACCATAGATCTAGGGTGAGAGTTTTTGTTTCTTTGTAGAGATCAAGAGTAGATCACATCTACCAGTAATCCACACGTGCTCTGTGAATCTTTGTATGTCACTAAAGGTGTCTCTAGGTGCTAGCACAAAAGGTCCTTGTGCTTGCGTCACTTGCCATCGATCACCTTGAGATCCACTTCCAAATAATTCTATGATCTGGTGGAGGATGGCTTCTCTCGTTATTGAGAGCATTCTTGAAAAAGGAATTCTTGAGGATTGAGATAATTTTCTCCAAATTTTATGCATAACCAAAATTGGCTATCTGTTCTATAGGTTTTCCTCTTGGATAATAAGAGAAAAATATTTACACAATAATTTAATTCAGTATTGAATCATAAATAATCTTCACAAGTGTCATTACATAATTTATTTTTCCATGTGAAACCCCCACATCAAATAATAACAATAATACCATTTTTTACGTGACATTTTCTTAGGTTGAAATTTACAATTAAATATTATTTTAATCAAATAATATTTAATACCGTTTTCTCAGTGGACCCTTTAATTCGGTCCTCCCATCCCCCAAAATATTTATCGTACCTCGAATAATGATAATTTATTAATGAAATAAATAATAAATATAAGAGCATTATTCACCGATAAATAAATAAAATGAGATTAGGCATACTGGAATAATTATTAAAAAACAATCGATAATATTATTTATTCATCTTATTAAATAATAAATTATTTAATTTTAGATTCTGGATACACTTACTATGTGACTCTGTAGGTCTCTTCCTTGGTGTTATTATGGGAGCCTACCTATAGTCCAAGGTTAGCATCTATCAACATGTCAAGGCACCCATAGAGAAGGAAGTTAATGCCGCAATGACTTTTCACCTCATACAAATTCTTACCATGTAATATAATCCCTTTATCACAATATCTCCAATCGAGAAAGTTGCATGCTAGTGTCATCAACCTATATGCTCAATAACACGTTCTTTGACTTTATGAAAATAGAACTTTCCTTACGAACACCATGCCCATGGATTTATTTAGTATATATCATTTCCATCAAAGCGACTAAGATATTTACTTCTATTAATGAATATAAGGGATAAATACTTTCTCACATTATTCATTAATTCAATATTACCCGTGACGCACCCAACATATCCTACCTCACCGCGAGCATATTTCATCATAGTTTTTCCCAATACATCAAAGTATGTGACTCATAATATAAATTAATAATAATCTCAAATTTTAAGGACCATTACAAACGTCTTAAGATATGAATTTCCAATGACACTTATAATGTGGATTTCCTTCTACTGGGTCTTGTTCTCAAAATATCCAACTAGATATTACCAGGGGCATACACCATGAGAACGTTCCTCGAGAGTCATATGAGTCTCCACCCTTGATAGATTGTATCATTTGTGTCTCTTAAAATTATATCATATAAACATAGAAAATTTTTTCAAGAATAGTGTCTTGGCACATCTGGGTACTCATCATAGTGGAGAACTGCTATGACCTTTTAGTGTGATAGCTACTCTTGGGACATTATCACAAGCTATGTTATGCAGAAGAACAATCATGATGTTATAAAGAATTTATTAATATTCAAAACCATGAATATAAGTTTATCATAAAGTATAAAGAAGTTGGTTCTAGGGAACCCACTCCAAAAATTCATACCTAGTATAGAGGTTTCTTCACTCATGTATTTCATTAATAAGAACTTTTCTAACCACACTTTTACTAATTGTAAATCATGGATACTATTTACTATGATTATTATATCATCTACATTTAACACTAGAAATAACATAATGATCCTACTAATCCATTTGTATACATAATAATTATCAACATTATGTATGAAACCAAACAATTTGATTTCAAAATAAAATAATATTTTCTAACTTTTATAATATTTTTTTAGTCCCAAAATGGTCTATTACAACTTGAAAACGAAAGAATGATCATTTGGTACTTCAAAACATTTATAATGTATTATATACATGTACTCAAAAAAATTCATACCGAGTAATGTGGTTTTGAAAACTATTTTCTATACCCCAAAATCATAATGAGATACTATATCCGGAAATATGTGAATGGAATTTGTCATCCTAACTTGAGAAAATGTTTATTTATATTCATTATCATGGGTTTTTACAACTATTTTATACTATATGATCTTTATAGATAGGCACACGCAACTCCATTTCCATTTTCCAATAGAAAACAATGTTTGAACCAATATGTCTAATCCTTTATGGTTTATTCTTCATGTTTAAAACTTCAGGAATTTGGAGTACATCATAGCTTTAATAGCCGCTATGCAATTCATAGCATTTGAATTATCAATGTATTTTTAAAAAGAAATAGATTTATCATCTATTAATATTACTTAATCATTTTTCTCTAATGTAAATCCATATATCTATGGTTTCTGTTAAATCCTACAAGACCTGTGAGGTTTTTATGTAACCTAAGTCAATTCTTATTTCATAACTCTTTATAAGACAAACTCACATTCCATATCAAGAACACTTCATGTTTTTTGGTCTTGAATTTATAAAAGTTAAATTTTCTCCCACTAACTCATTAATTTATATATTCCATCATAAGGAATATAATAAATCAGGATATAAAAATTATGATCTTGGTAGGACTATAGGAATAATATCCCTTAGTTTCATTAGTATTATCTATAAATAAATATTATGCTTATTTTATGTCAATATTGTAATAAATGAAATGTTTTATGTATCATTCACAATCCTCAAAACTTATAAAATAAAAATGAGGACAATTTAAGGTCCATATATCATATGATGTCTTTATAACTTATTTAGAAGGAATTTAGTTAATTAGGATTCCACCAATTTCTATAGAATATCCCTATAATGTTATATGAAGTACATATCAAATCATCATCGATCAAACCAAGTCTAACACGGTTAATTCGTTCTTTTTAGACACACCATTCAATTATAGTTTTCTCGGAGGAGTTTTTTGTAAAAAAATTCCATAGTATCTTAGAAAATTAGTAAATTAACAACTCATGTATTTTTCACATAGAATAAAATTATAGAATCATAATACTTCTCAACTTATTTTATAATTCACTTTTCCACACCATGACCTTTTCAAAGGTTTAAAACATATGTTTCAGAGTAATCACATAACCATATTATCTGGATTCATCGATAAAGGTTATATAGTTTCTATACACACCACTTTATTGAGTTCTCGTTGATCAACATACATCACTATGTATAAGATATAATAGTCTACTATCCATGAAACCTTTTCCACAAAAGCTTATTTGTTTATTTTTACTACTAAAAAAATTCAAAATTATTCAAGTATTAATACTCATATGAGTCTAGAAAAAATATTTCTAAATATTTCTCATTTTTTCCCATTTATATCCTAAAGTCCATAATTCCAAATATAAGAAGTGTAAAAGTCAACCTTGAAATTCATATCTTGAATGTGAATGATGAAATTATCCATGTATATAATATATAAACCATTGAAAATATTCCCAATACTATAAAAAATTTCATTAATATATATTGGATAACTGATTTTTTTTAAAAACGAATGAAAAATATTCTTATCCAAACAAGATATAGAGATCAAATTTATATTTTAAGATGTTAAATACTATGAATTTTCCTATTCTAGAATTAATCCACTAGGTGGACTTATATCACAAGTGCTAACCTCTAATGAATCTTATTTTACCCCTTACTAGGACATATTTCTATTTCCTCTTTCATCAATTATAACATATTTTCAAGTAAGTGTTTATCATAAATTTTTTGCAATTCACACCTAGTATCCTATACCCATGAGTCAAAATTAGTGAAATTAATTTCTATAACATTCACATCCATATAATCATCTTGATTATCTTAGAGAACACTTGTGAATATTAAGATAATAGTGAAGAAAATTTTTATAAGTTATACCAATAAGTGATCTCAAAATTATAATAACAAATTATTCCATAATCTTCAAAAAAGACCTATCTATAAGTGATTATCATATTTTATATGTTTTAATAAATTAATTTATGTGAAATTACCAAAACTAAAAATTTTGAACCCATTAGTCATATCAATATAGTGTAACAAGATCTATATTCCAATAAATAATGAGCATACATTGATTTTAATCTCATAAATTACTTATTTTTGTAGGTCATCATGTGAATTATATCACTTAAAACTCTTGGATATCTGAGTAGAAATTTATTTTATCCAAATCCATCACAACGAAAAAAACTATATTCTTTTAGTATCCTATCTAATAGGGTTTCCTAGCTGAAAATTACATTTGGATTTGGCCACCTAAAAATTTCGGTTTACCATTCCACCATGCCTTATACATGATAATATATAATTATCTTGCTTTGATAAAACTATCCCATTTGAATGATAGAGGTCTTGAAATGTGTTTACTTGTGAATGAATATCATACTTATTATTTGAGGGGTTTTTTAGTCACCAAATTTAATATACATCATATGTATTTTGAAATTCTTAACCATTTCTTCTCATTCAATCTTTATTATCTCAAGTTTTATTTCTATATATATGAAAGCTTCTAAAAATTTAGTTTTAAAATCTCTATTTATTCTACCAAATTAATATGTTCGAACTATATTAATGATTAAGTGTTTACATAACTAATAATTTGTGTTAGAAATCCAATAGTAGAATAAAAATATATGTAAACACATCCAAATAAATCTTATACACAAGGCATTTTAAATCATTTAAAGTAAAGGCTAAAAATTATATTATACTAAAAAAACCCACAAGATAAATAATTGTGTGAAAGCTAGCCAAACATAAATTTTATAGAAGGATCATAATCCCCTTGGTTAGTGAGTATTAGGACCTAGTTTCTATATGCATGTTATAATACTCATGATATACCTCAATTATATTATAATTTTAACACCTAATATTTGTAAACTACAAGTAACCTCTAAATTCGTGCTCATAACTCCCTAAAAAACAACGTGAATGTTGAAGAAAACTAAATATTATACTATCTTAACTATAATGAAACTCTTATATAAATTGTTTGGAAAATTTATAAGAATATTTTTAATTAATTTAAAATAAATCATACAATATTCTCATCATATTAAAAATATATTTCCATGAGAATTTAAATAGTAATAAAATAATTAAATGAGAATTTCACTTAATTACTATACATGATAAATTAATAAAATCATATTATATTATATTTTTGGATAAAAATATCTCATTAAAAATGACTGACAATTATATTTTATTAAAATTTTATAAACTATTATAATTTTTTATAAAATAATATACTTTTCATTTTTTTATCATATTATATTTTATAATAGATATTATCTATTGTATGTCATGATCGAATAACAACATAAAACTGGTAGTCTATCATGTCTTATTAAATTCTACATCACATAGAATAGTTCACCGTATCATAATTAGTGATATCCTATATATTAGTATAATAAAGAAAACTACTATTTTTGTTAACTACTCAAGATGGATTATATCTTCTTATAACACTTATTATATAATGTGATATTGTAAAAAACTATGATGTTTTATGAATCATACACTATGAGTCACCCAATTGTACTTTATAACTTAAAAAAATCACTACATCATACCTTAAAATTTCCTTTATTATAAATTTAGACATAACAGCCCAATAGAAAAAACTTATCCTCATTGTAAATCCCCAAACCGAACACCACTAGAATGGTGGGCCAAGCCAGTGTGCCACATGGTATCAAACATACCACCCTACACCAAAGAATACTAACAAGTAGTGAGGGTCTATAGTTGGTATGGTGTTTATACTATACCATTTGGCCAGAACTCAACACGTAATAAAAAAAGGAAACATCACATATCATCACATCCAGATACATAAAAGCTTGTGTTAAACACTATGTAAAATTATATGAAATATCATAATGTTGTTATATACATAAGTAGAAGGGTATAATTATATGTCAAGTCAAGTATAAATGGTACCAACTGTAAATAAAATGGAACATAATAAAAAATTAAAATACCCTAGAAGTCCCAAGATTTATCCTTGCTCCTAGATCCTAAACTCCATCCTTTCCATATAATCAAGAATATATAGTAGTGAGCCTGACCATATCTATATCTATATCAATGGGTTTTGTAAGGGTACCAAATGATGGTCTGAATAGGGTGTGAGTACAACTATGTAGCCCACAACTAATGGTGTCTAATGAAATTATAGTGTATAAGTGTAAATAATATTGGTGTGTAATAAACAATTGAATAAATAATAATAGTAATTTATTGAAAAAAAGAAGTCAATACTCAGGTATCAAGGAGACAACTCGGTCTGATCCTACCCGCTTCATCCAACACCTGTCTCTAAACATGGTGGTGGTATCATTGATAAATTTCATTACACGGAACATAAATGAGGTAACCATAATCAACTATCATAAAGGAATCCACATGGCTCATTCAAGAATTCCCTTCCAACAATTCCCAAGTAAATATATTTATCTAGTATGAACTCAAGGAACCATCCTAGACTTTCAATGGCATTACATGATTAGAATCCACAACTAAAACCCAATTCATTCCACACCAATAGTATGAAACTGAATTTAGGGAGCTCATCCTTCATCATTAATCATTATTACCCCATTAGAATCAACAAAATGAATTCATGGAATTTAATAAGTGAATATATTACTCAAATCCAACAGAGAGCTATCCAATGACATTTGTGGTAATGAATCTAAGTAGAATCTAGTGTCTCTTTTGAAGAATTACATAACATTAGACCTAGTTGAATTCAAGGGTGTATTCATACCCAACATTCACATGACCCCCTAATATAATCTAAGTATCATTTAAGGAATTCCACAACATTTAAATTCATGGGTAATCTATGGATCTTTTCAAGTTATTCCAATGCTTACCAAAATTTCAAGAGATTAAAACAAGTTGTTATTTCAATATTTAAATATAAAAAATTAAAATATTAAATACAAGAACACAACAATGGTTCATTTAAATTTTCATATAATATTTACATAGTATTGATTACGATCAAGTCCTAGAGTTCATCATATGCAACCCACATTCTAAGTAAAATTACTACATTACTAAGTGTAACCATGAACCACTGCATTAATTTTCTCACTTCCAAGACAAAACCAAAACACAACACTTTAATGGATTCAACTAAGGTCTCTCAAAAGATAACATGATTTTATAAACCTAATTGAGTTTCCTAGTCCTTGATAAGGTAAAAAACAATTTAAATTATTTTTAGGTAAAGTGTCTTGTAAGATGGTGTGACCACACATTCTAACATGAAATAAAATAGTGGTAATTTAAGGGAAAGAGACTTAGACCTCCTACCTCAACCTTATAGGGACTCTCTCACCCTGTATAGACCTTTAGTTAATGCTAAAATAGAATATATTTGAAAAATAAAAAAACTATGAAAATAAGTAATTTATTTAAAACATCTATGGTGATATTTATATAGAAAAAAAATTGAATCTAAATTAGTCCTATATTTACTTTATTATCTTGATCACCACAAATGGAAGGAGAATTGGCCAATAGATTTAGGATATTCCCCATAAAAAAAGTGGTGAAGATGATAAAACCTATCATGAAACAATATGGACAAAAAATAGGCCAAATTATGGATATAATGATTGGGGGAAATGGGTGAATTTACCTTTTTCCATCTTTTAAAAAAAACTGACAGATTCA
>CAUJRU010000980.1:0-107612 GCA_963277665.1 Viscum album
AAAACTATTTATTTAAATTAATATTTATTTAATTTCAGTTTATTCTAAGTCCAAATAGATATATAATACCTATATATGTTCAATTTACTTCATTGGAGTAAATTTATAATAAAAATAGACCTATAAAATTTTATTGAACTTTTTACCTTCTTTTACCCACCTTTTAAGAGCATTTGAAACTTTTTACAGAAAACTTAATTTTACCACATCTGTGAGTTGAATTATGAAAATATGAAAGACATGGTTGAAATAAGTATGTAAAATTTGGTTCAATAAGATGAAAATATATTTTTGGTGAGTAGTATCTTTTGACATTTATTTACTACACTTAATATTAAATAGGGTAATTAAGGGTAAAAATGATATTATAATTACCCTAACACATGTACTAATTCTATTGGATAAGTTAAATTATACCAAAAACAACCTTTGAAAAGAAATATGATTATCCTTGGTCTACATGGATAGGATTCAAACATTTATAATTATTTTATTTAAAAAAGATATAAATGTGTTAAATTCAAAGCTTAATAAGTAAGACATTTTTAATATAGGGTTACATATAAGATAAATTCAATTATAAATATTTATTATAAATATAAAAATTTTTCCTAGTTAATAACATTTTATTTAAAAATTATATATATTATATAATTTTTTTATATGACACAATGATGATGTAGTAATTACATTATTAATGAAATATTAAATTAATTGATATTATAAATATCGAAATAAATATATATTTAGACTTATAATGATTTAAAATAATTTTATAGGTTAATATTAAATGTTATGGTTGATTAATTAAATTTTATCTTAAGTGATATAGTTTTTATGGCTTTCAAAAAATTCAAATAATAAATTGTGTCAAAATTGATATAATTGAGATTTTAAAACTAATACTATATTTTTAAATGAATTAATATTAATAAAAATATAAGGATCGTAAAATGGAATTATATAAGGTTATATATATTAATAATGAACCACTTGTGGTTATTTTGGCTTGTTATAGTATGTTTACTAACCATATAATATAAAAATACAAATAGACTTGGTAAATGTCAAACTATTTAACTAAGAGTTAAATCTAAAGATAAGGTTAATTTGGTGATCTAATCTGGTATAAAACCTATTTATTGAGACTTTTTTCGACCCATACACACCTTATTCTTGTAATAAATCATTTTTAAGCCATTATAAAACGAATATAAGTTTATTATAAAATAATATTTCAAGCTTTTACAAAAGTAAATCTCACCCCTCTTATAAAAGGTCACTTTCTGTTCTCTCATAATCACATCTCCAATGTAATTTGGATCATCCAAACCCTAGAAAAATATCATATAAACTTCCCTCGCATCATCATAGTTTCCATACATTGATCAGAAAGGTAACCTAAGGTGCCCTTTTGATCAAATCTAATGGAAGAACCCGAAGATGAGTTAAATATATAATCACCTATTTCATGTTCTTTTCTTCTTCCTCTTCCTCTTTCATTGCTATTTCCATTATAAAATAATAACTCTAGTATCATATATATAATTTTATTTTATTAAAAATATTTTACAACCTTATTATTTATTCCATCTATCCAATAAATTACAATTAAACCATCTGTGTGTACGTACGGCTTACCGTCTCCACGTCGCGTGGTAGTTTTTTATTCAAATACATCATTCTTTTGGATGGTTATAATAATTAATATAAATAATATAAATAATAATTATAATATGTTAATGATTCTTTATATATGATATAAAATTCAATTACATTCGATTTCTCCATCAATATTATGACATTGTCGCTGGTATGTACGTATGGATTATCGTCTCCATGAACGTGATGGGATTCATTCCCCATCGAAATCATTCAAGAATAAATTTAATTTCATGATTTAAAATAATGTATTAGAACATAACTTAATTATTTATATGAATCAAATACATCTGATCCATAAAAAACATGGCTTACGTAACCAAGCATATAAAGGAAAAGGAATTAGTTAAACACCTGAAACGATGATTCTACTAAATTATTATTAAAAAAAATATTAGAGGGTCATATATGATATCATATTTATGTTTATAGTTAATGTATAATTTAATAAAAATGATTTTACTATTATATAGGAGTTTAGATATCTTTCTAAAAAGGAAAAGTACAAGGTATGGGGTTTTCATCTCACTTCTTATTCCCGTGAGATTCATGCTATATAACCACTATTTCATTTTTCATAGTGTATGTACTTCCCATGATTGTATTGTTTGTGTAATATTCTTTAATTTATGGGTATTTACATTTTTATTTTAGGATTCATATTTAATGGGGTGTATGTTTCATATGTTACCAAATAAGTAAGAAAATTTTAAGTTTCAATTTCCAATCATTGGGCTTTATGCATACTTCATTAATTATTTTACTCGATAATTATGTGTGGACTAACTATTTATTATTTGTGTAGTAATTTCCACTCAATTTTATGTGGAAATAATTTTGATACCCATAATCACCCCATTGATAAATTCACTGGTCAACTATATGAACTTGATAAGAGTAATTTAAACTAAATCTCCATTCATTGAGTTAAACATACAATTCATTGGTGTTGTTTTTACAAGAATATGTGTGAATGTCCTCAGATTGATTTACACTAAATATCCAATCATATTAATTTTATTTTTATTCTTCACACATAAACATGTCATTGATTTAGCCATATCCTAAAGATACGGTCTTTATAAGGGATTTTATCTCAACTTATATTCCAGTGAGTCTTCTTTGTTGTTATGTGCCAACTCACTTTTGTTTGGTGTATAAACTATACATTTACATAGTATATAATGAATCTATTTATTCTCATGATGTTATAATGCTTTTATTTCCTCAATTATTTTTATTCAAACATGTCTCATTTTCTTAGGAACTCTAACTAAATTATCATTTTAAATGTTTAAAAATTTTATTCTTCTAAATCGTTATCATTAATGGCCATGTTTTAAAAATGTTTTAAACGATTTATTTATATAGACATGAGTGTATGAAAATGTTAATTCATTTCAATTTTTTCAAAGTGGTATGGGATACTTTGATTCAAAAATATATTTTAAATAGATTTTTTAATAAATATTGATACTTTTAAATGTTTTTAAGAAAAAGGGAAATATTTATCTCAAATAGTTTTAACGATTATTTTAATCTATGAAAATAACCATAATTATTCTCTATTGAAGTCGATTTATTATAATAAAATAACACATATTGTATTTAATGTGTTATGTTTGACTGTGGATGTGCTATTTTTTTCCATTAATGGTTTGTGGAAAAAATATTTTCATTTTGTATTCTATTTTTAAAACGAATGTTAAGATTATGTTACAAACATTTAATTTAAGGAATATATTGGACTTAGAACGTGATTGGTGGAGCTCGGTATAACAAATCAATATATCATTACGTCTCATAAGGCCAACTTGTGTCCATGCACAAGGCCTTGACAAAATCTTATTTGTAGTCTTGGCACAGGTCCTTGACTATGGGGTTATGATGTCTGGCATTATGCATTCCATCATTATGAAATTGTCCAGTGATATTGCATGTTATTATTCGACTAGTAAAATATCGATGTCTATATGTAAATAGAATTATATAATTGTATATTTGCAATATTATGATGAATTTAATGTTTAAAAGGCATTTGTTTTAGTATTATACATTTCCTTAAATGTTTATGCTTGTTTATGAATGTTTTGTCTATATTATTATCATTATTGAGCATATGTGCTCACCCATCTCTATGTTTTTTTTTTCTGAGGATGTGAAGAAGAATTTTATGGTTGATCTCTAGGGATAGGATAAGGATATAAGTGTGTTAAAAAGGGTTAAAAATTTTGTTAACCTATTTATTTAATGATGTAATGTAAAATTTATGAATGTATATAGAAATTACAAGGTAACTAAATAGATCAATTTTTCAGGAGAAGATTTTTTATATCATGCCAATGTTATGTAATAATGCACCAAATCTAGGTAACTGGTTTCATGGTGTCATATATATGAAATAAAAGGCCACAAAATATAATTTTTATGGTTATACATTAATAATGTAATATCTAATATTTTCAAATCTCTTTTTGAGAAATTGAATATCCCTCTAATAACAAGGTCATTTAATAAAAAGGTGAGTCTGTTAGAAATGCTCACTCTAACACATAATAGGTTTATGGATGAAAATAAATATTTTTATAATGAAATTTAAAGGGTATGATATATAATTATAGACATTATTATTATTTTCAAACCATACCTCCATGTCCATCAAATGATTGTTATTATTTAAGAGACCATTCAAGTTTATTTGGTTCTTTCAACTGAAACCACAACAAAAATTCAGTACATGCCTACTCTAATCTCTTAGTAAAGTAGTCTTATTCCTCCATCACATCAGTATATGTGTTTTCTAACATTTAAATATTTCATAAAACATAGTCAAATTTTTTTCATAGAACCACTTCCTCCTGATACAACTCTACATCTATTACAACCTTTTCCCCATCATATACATTGAGAGTCTCATATCAAAATGATGATAGTGACCGGGAAAAACACAAAGGGAAGTATAATGATAATCATATACCATCCTCCAAGGAGTGAATCTATTTTGATGTTATCTCTATAATAGGGATCCTATACTTTATTCAAATAACCTTTATATCATTTGATTCTCTATCTTTTTTTTGTACTTGGTTAATGCAAATACTTTTTGTTCTTTTTGTAATTTTGTTTCTATTTGTATAACATTTGATAACATCAAAAGGGGGATCATTGGTCATTTATGTTATCATAATATAATATTTCTAACTACAATACACTTCTATTTAATATTGATTAATTTTTCCGTACATAATTTATAAATAACATGTTTTGTGATAATCAAAGGTGGAGAATGATAGAATCTCCTTTGATGGGGTGTGTTTGAAATATATTATTTTAATGACTAAAAGAAATGATTCATGAAATGAATAATGTTTCACATGTTTAATGATAAAATTTTATATGAACCTATTACTTATATAATATTCATATTAAGTGTTATTGAAAGGAAATGTTTGGTTGTGAGTCACTGTTACGGCCAGGATGAGATACCGCTAGACTCATGTCACCATTACAACCTTGATGAGCTACCACCAGAATCAATTCTCAGTTACTATCAGGATGAGATACCAAAATAATCATGGAATTATTACCACCTTGATGAGCCACTGCCAGAAGTGACTCAACGGTACCACCAAGGAGCTACCATCATCCAAATAACCTTCATAGGATGAGTCACCTCCACCACTCTTGTTAACTTTTTTTTCTTAAAATCATAAAATCGTTTGGTTCAACTGAAATATATATTCTTATATTGTTTTAATAACACATTATCAATTATAAAATATGATCTATGGAAATTGGATATCCTTCAACAATCACTTCTATATAATCCTGAAGGATATCTCCCTAACAAAAGACACCAAACATACAAATCTTACATTTACTATAAACCAAGAAAATAGTGTGATCGAAATTGAGAATTCTCTTGAACATGTTGATTCAAATTCAGTGAATATCAACGACGCAGAATAACTAAACCCATTACCAAGATTGATTAATAAAATAGACATAGATCATCTAAATAATTCATGTAGATTTCTTTGATGTTATGTTTTCTGTCAATTTTCCAGAACAAAGCATATACTCCGCCCCATTCCTTATATGTGGAAAACAAAAAAATAGATTACAATATATTAAGAACATTATATTTTTAATATTTCTTTTAATTTTCATTAGATTTTTATTTTTCTATTATCTAAAACACACTATGTTTTACATATTCTAGGAGAATAATTGTTATTATCACCTTATTCAATCTATTTCCTACTATATTTGTGGAAGAGGTATCTATGTGACATGATAATTTTCTTTCATCCCATGTATAAATATGGAAGTGGTTTTTTATCTTGGATAACATTTTTCTATTGACTATATACCTAATAAAGGATGTGAATTTATTTAAATATATTTATAATCTTTTTGGTAGTAGGTGATTTCCAAGTGGAGGGGATTAGATCTCACATTGAGACTGACCCTCTTCTTTATTCCACTATTCCACTATTTTAATTTTTTTTATATCATATTTAAGATAACATTTAATTAACAACATGAAAAAATTCTTTGATAATTAATCTTATGTAGTGTTTATATATTTTTCAATATAAGTAAATTGTTCCCAAAATTTAAGGAATTTCTGAATTGTGTTTTAACAAAAACGTAATCACTCTTTAATAAATATTATAAAAGGGATGATCTCATATATATTAATATTTTTTTATTAATTGGATAGTTTATTTACAGAAATGATTTTTGGGAACTCAATACACCCCTTCTTGAGTTACCCTCATTGTCCAAAATCATTGAACTACTAAAAATAGTGAAGTGGTTCTCTAAGTCCGACTGTAATTAAATATATCAATACTTCTAAGTTTCAGATGATTACTTCGTGGAGATGAAAGTAGGTTTAATTTTTATAATTATAGGCTATTAATCATGATATTATTAGTGATAAAATCCTATGAAATGTAATCTATATTCAAGAAATGGATCATTCATAATTACTTATGATACTATATTGGGGACTTTATTGGTGGTACTCTTTTATTTTATAGGTCTAAGAAATATAATTACAAGAATTTTAGAATTTTCTTAAACATACTTTTAGAACACTAGTTTTGATAAAAATATACTAATGAAAAATCATTATTTTGGATCTCTATCTTCTTTGGTATGTTATATCAATGGGTGGGTTAGCAGGTACCCCTATGATGAATGACGTTTTTATGTCTTGGATTCCAAGCAAGATTTTTTTTGTGAAATGCATTATTTGGGTAGAAATATATTTATATATTTTCATACAAGTGTGTTATAGTATTATATCATACACTACTTACCTTATAAAAAGGTGAAAAAATTTCTATGGATTAATCAATACTAGTGATAATTCATGATTATAATGGGAAATTTTCTAATTTATTTAGTTTACAATTATATATAATAAGGATCTGGGTATGTGGTATTTAGTAATTTTTTTGGACTAGGATTAGTTTTGTGTCGATCCATAGTCTAGCAGTGTGATGTTACACATTTATGATTGTGTTGTAATTTTTTTAACATGGATGTAAGAATTAAATTCAATATGTGGTGGTGTTAACTGATTGATTGATTATCTACCAAAAGGATGAAGAACAGACCATATCCCTAGGCAATAAGGATTAAAACATTATGTTTGAAGGCAATATATGGAATGATTATCCTATGAATATTCATGTTGATAGAAAGTTATATATAAATTTAATGAAATATCTATAATATTTATACCATGTATTAATGTTTTAATATGTATTGGAGACATCGTATAGTTAAATTTGGATAAAAATATATGACAAAATTAAAAAGGTTTTAACAAGTTATATGTATCCATGTAAGCTGTCATCAAGTTATAAAATCCATAAACTAAGTGCCAATAACTTTTAATGTTAAAATATGTGTCTATAGTCACATGGATTCACATTCAAAAGCTTTTAATGATGTGGTTGTGAAAATTATATAAATACATGACTTTGTACATTTAATATATTGGAAAATTCCAATGAAACAACACAATTGGGTTTTTAATAATTTAAATAATTCTTATAAAAAAATTAATTCTCATGAGGCATTCATAAAAGCTAGAAAAGTCCAAAATTCGATTTGATGAATCCCTAAATTAATTTTAAGTATTATGATTTTTGGAGTTGTTTAGAAAAAGGTGTCTAATTATTTTAAATATCATTATAGTTTCAATTTTTTATAACATCAAAAAAAATCTATAAGTTGTTGATAATTTTTTAATACTTATTATCAACTAATAGCTTTAATTATTATGTATATCATTTTCATAAATTTTAAGTCAAATTATATGAAAATGACTTCGATATTATGATATTAAATGAAATTTATTGGCTTTTATTGTCATCTTACATACTAGTATGACTATAAGGTATACACATGTGAATTTGAGGTGTTATATAACTTAGAGAGTAATAATTGCTAGTATTTTTTAGGACACACATGTTCAATGATTTGTAATTAATCTTAATTCATCATTATAATCCTTATGAAATGTGTTAAAATATGGGAATATGAATTCCATATCATGTATAATATTAAAGTTGTGCGAAGTGACTCTCATGATCATTCTCAGCTCCATTCCTAGACAAATTTTGATTCCTGAATGATGAAATATAAGAGTTTTACAAAATTAAATTTGAACAAGAATAATTCATTTTGGAATATTATCTAGTAGTTTTTCTAGATATTAAATTTCATATATATTAAAATGGAACGTGATTTTTCCAAAAAAATAATTTATTCGATCTCCAAATGTATAAATAAGATCAAAATAGGTAAAATTTTTGAGAGATACATAACAAAATTAAGGTTCCACAATTAAATTATTTGGTTGAAAATTACATTTTATGATTCTGAGGTTAACATCCAATTTCTAATATTGTGATTCTTAGTTAAGAAATGAATGATGAATTATTGAGATATCATCTAGTCATTGTGTAGATAAATTATAGAAAATAATATTCATGATTTCTAAATAATATTATATACGAAGTTGAATTTCGATAATATGCGTTATTTTGAAGCTGTTTTTCAATATTTCATAGAGAGAATTTCATGTAGTGACTAGATTTTTCTTATGAATTTAATGTACAAAAATCTAAATGAAATATATTAAGTATTGTGAAAATTAAATGGTTTATAAAATTTCATTGTTCTATAGATAATCTATAATCTCTTGTTCTTAGAGGATAAATTACAAGATAGTATTTTAGTAACTCTACTTCTAGTTATTATTTGTAAAAATCAATTATTCTATGTTATATTTTCCTTCAAATAAAATTTCATTAATTTATTTTCATACACAAAATCTAGATTCTAAATGAAATGTAATATAGAATATAATTACAACCGAGGCACTTAATTTATATTTATGAATACGAATAATTAAATAACGAATAAATTATGGTTTATAATTTTTTTGGGTAATCATTGGATTAGATTTTAAAATAAAATCATGTGATAGTAAAATATATGTTTGTTTTTAAAAAAATTATTTCTATGCATGTAATGTATTTAATTAATAATAAGTTTAATAAATCACTGTTAGATAACTATTTAATGAAATGTATAAATTATATATTCAATAAAATACCTTATCATTTATTTAATATTTTTCTAGGCTTGAGATAAGAATATATGTCCAATATTCCATGTTTTTGAATTTGGAAGATAAAATTCTATAAATAGATCTTTTTTTCAATTTGAATTGTAACCATATTAAATTTTTGTCACACTGGTAAGTGTAAAACTTATAAAATAAGGTTAAAACGTCAGTATAAGGCTTTAAAATTTACCTAAAAGTACATTCATCATATTTGATGAGTTTATTTTGTCTATATATACAAGGCTCAAATATATAGTCACTCAATGCTATATTGCTTTGATGAGGACCAATATCAAAAAATTAAATTATGATATACAAAATGTTATTCAATTAGCATTAATATCTATAAATATTGTAGATACGGTTAAAAGGGGATATGTTCATTTATAAATGTTCATTTGAAATATAAAAAATTTTATTCATAATATTAATTTTTTTATTATATCTATATTGAACATAAATTCATACACAACAATATCACATTATATATTAAATTAATATAAAACCAAATTAAATTAATTTAAAAAATACTATAAGTAATTAAATAAGGAAAATTTACTTCATTAAAAAATTGTTGGATATTAATAAAAATATGTGTTTTTTGTTAGTGATCATGATTATAATTTCATTTATATAATGTTGATTTTAATTTAATATTATATGAATATTTTCAAAACTAACATTAGTGATATTTTAGGAAAATAATATTGTTTCTGATGCTTTTATCGGGGCGCGCATCCTTCTATGGAGGACGCGCAACTGTTTCCCCGCATTGCCCCTTTCCAAATGTGGGTGGCATCCGTTCATTGTTCCGGGAAGTTTTCTCCTTGATCGAAATGGGATGATGGGATGTCGGTTCTTCCTTCTGTGGATTCATCCTTAGAACTCGTCACCTAGTCCGGGTCTCCCTTATAGATTAAGTCGTGGTTCATGAATCTCGTTCCCAGTGCCATATCTTTGCAGATAAAAGTTAATTACACTACTTCCATCAGGACATTCCATGGTGTCTTGACATGGTAGCAACCTTTGGTCAGAGTAGAAGACATCATCAGGCATGTCGGGGAATCATTGGATGGGTGGACATTGGGGAACCTATATTCTTCCTCATAAGTGGGCATCTCAAGGGTTCAAAATCGAGGCATCCAATGTCAAATGCGGGGAATCATATGACATAGGCATATATCTGTAGTTTTCATTAGAATCCCATGGTTAACATATGGTTTTCCTAGAGTTTAACATATTGCAGAGATGGAGACTCTAAGGGCGTGGCTTCTGGGGTTTTCCTTAGGCATATCATGTTCATCACGAGGTAGGTCATGAGTTTAACGTCTTGTAGAGACGGTTACACCGAAGGCATGTCTTCTGAGGTTTTCCTCAGCCATATCATGTTTATCATGAGGTAGGTCACGAGTTTAATGTCTTACAGATACAGTTACCCCAAAGGTGTTTTTTTTGAGGTTTTCCTCAGGCATATCATGTTTATCGTGAGGTAGGTCATGAGTTTAACATCTTGCAGAGAAAAATTCAGGGTGATTAGAACGTCTCATAGAGACAGATAAGAGGTGGTGTTTCTCGTAATGGGAAGTTGTCACACCGTGAAAGCTGATCTGGACACCACTAAGGGCGGATCATGGAGTGTGCACCCCAGAATGGGGGAACACCAAGGTTTACTATTGGTTGTGATTGAACCTCAGGGAGGTTTTCTAGATATCCTTTGAATACAATAGGGATCAAAAACCACACATATCGAAGGGGTGGTGAATATGGGTGTACACAGAGGACCACAATCCGAATACATGCAATGGGTTACACACGGATAGCAACCCAGGTACTGCTAGGAACTGTGAAGAAATGGATGACATGATACCACCAGGATGTGGTGGCTTGGGTAAGCATCAAGATGGATGATGGAGAGTTGAATAAACTAGAGGGGGATTGAGATGGATCAGACATGAGTATGACTGTGATATTGGGCCTGGACCTTGAAGAGACTTCCTACATATCCCCGTGGTAGGGAATGAAAGTCCACGTATTTTGGTGAGACGATGGGACACCTGAGTAGGCGGCCCATGAGAATGTACTCATGGATGGGACGTGGAGGTAGTGGAACCTCTAGGTTGGGGCATGATCTCCCCTTAGGCATGGGTTCAAGGGATAGATCAGGATGAGACATGAGTGTTGGGATTGAATGTCATGGAGGCTTCCAAATTATCCATGTGGCAGGTAATCAAATTCCACGTAGTTCATTTGACCACGACTTACCATTGATTGGGGACATCAATGGATCACCGCCAAATGAGGTTGACAATGGATTATTGTGAATTGGGAAACAAAAGCTTACTACTGATTGAGGTTGACAATAGCTTATCGCTAAATGGGGAAACAACGACTTACTGCTGATTGAGGTCCACCGTTTAACGTCATGCATGACTGGGGTGAACTGATGTGAAAGAGGAAATAGGGCCCAGATTGATGGTGGGATTGAACCTCAGGAAGGCTTCATATGTACCTTGCCTTGGCAAGGATCAAGGACCACACATTTCATGATGGTGTGGGAACAGACGTGATAGGGGTAGGAACCAATGGGGTGTTGGGTTTGACACTGAGGGAGGCATCTTACATACCCTTCCATAGCAAGGATCTAAGATCACATAGATCAGTGGTGTGGGTTTTATACTCTAGGCTGCCGAAGTAGTTGGTTAACTGACCTGAAGATGGTTGGAACAAGTAGGGTGGTGGGATTGAACCTCGTGGTGGCTTCCTACGTACCCTTCCATGGTAGGGATCAAAGATCACATAGATTAGGTGGTGTGGGGATTATACTCTAGGCTTCACAAGAAGTTGTTGAACTGATGAGAAGATGGTGTGGGGATTATAATACTATAGTTTTAGGAAAAGGACAACCTGCAGGGTGTGGCATAACCCGTCACGTCGGACAAAGCTGCAGGAATCGAACCCACAATCATAGTACGACAGGCCTTTATTTCCTACCACTAGCCTACAGGAATTCTCTAGTTATTACAGAATAGTTTTACTAATCTAAATGGTATGTGTTAACATTTTGAACCTTATACAATTAGGATAAGTATAATATTTTTGAGTTCTTTTATCTTTTGAGTGAAAGATGAGTTGAAGGTTGAAACTCTAATTGTCAAGCATAAATATATATATACCTATCTATTATTCAATGAATGAATTAATTCTTAAACTTTAGTAAAGGGATATTAAAACAAAAAATGTTTTATCCTAATACCTTATGTCTTGTTGAACTGATGATATTTTAAATAAACTTAGATTGAAGGCTTTGAGGCCCTCAATTTGACAGTTGATTGTGATTGATGACCTCAATCACTCCCTACAAATATTTACGTTTTTCTCCAATTATATGTCTCTAATTGCCACCATTGTTCTCCTTATAGAGATCATAATTTGGTGGTGACTTTCTTATTTCCATTTCCCTCTTTTTAAGACTAAATTTTATTAACCTTATTTATGATGTGGGTTTTCCACAAAGGTATTTTCTCTTTTCAACATTTTATATTCAAAGAAAAATTTCAAATTGCGAGGACGCAATTTATTGAAGGATGGGAGAATGTAACACCCTGAGCTTCCATGATACGTTTCTCATTCAATAATGCAATAGCTTGCATTGTACGCAACTTCGAGTTCTAACACACCGCAACTAATAAAAGTAGCCGTTGTGAATAGTAATAACCACTTTTTAAATTTATAGAAATTTTATATTTCAAAATGGACTTCATTTTGGTATTCCTAAAATTGAAATTAGACTGTGTTGAATTTTTTGTAATTTTCTGAGAACTTCTAATTTTTTATGAATAGAGAAAAAATACTTAAAAACAACTTTTTAAATAAAAATAATTTATAGTGATAAATTATACTATTTAGTGGTTTTAAGTTATAATTAGAATATATTTTTACAATTTTATCCAATGGTGGTCATTAGAATTAATTTCACTTTGAAATTGGACATAAACAATTGCCAATATTTTGATATAAATTGTTTCTTAAAAACACGCTATTTGTTGTGACAGCGGGAATTAATTATAAAGTTAATTAATGAAAATTATATGTTTGTAATTTTGTAAAATAGACATCATTTTTGAATTCGGAATATCAATTATAGCTTAGGGTGAAATTTTGGCATTATTCTAAAAAACTTCAATTTTTGATGAATAGTGAAACCACTAAGTGGTAGTTAAAAAACTGATTTTTGTTAGAATGAAACATTAGCACTTCTGTTATTTGAATTTCAAAAATCTGACATACATGGTTTTAATTAGGGAGTAAATTGTGGTTCAATGAGATTAAAATAATTTTTTGGTGAATAGTAACTTTAAAGTTCTTAATCGCGATTAGATGTAATTAGTGTAGTTTAAGGTAAAAATAATGTTTTAATAATATGAGATGAGCTTGACACATGTCCTACCCTCATTGGATTTTCCATGTCCGACCTAGAAAACCCATGGGTCAACTTGGGGACCCCAGGGAGCTACTTTAGTTGGAAAATGACATAAATACCTTTTATTTAATGTTAAAGTAAAAAAATGACACAAACATGAAATTTTTTACTTATACAATTATTACATGGGGTTATACAAGTCATATTTTTGCCTATAAATATTCATTGGAAAGCTAAAAATATTTCCTACATCATAGTATTTGTTTTATAATTTTTAGTCATTAAATAAATTATGTTATTTATGACATCATGATGATGCAGCGATGACCTCATTATTTAACGATTTAAATAAAATGAGAAGATAATGTAAACTCCAAGGCTTACACTTTTCCAAAGCCTATTGGATGGGTAGCTTTCTAACCCTTATCACCTTAGCCTCGAATTATATAAGTTTGGGTCCTCCAAAATCCGAAACTCATTTTATAATAATGTGACTTTTCATTACTTTCCAAAAGTGCCCCTCCTCTCAACTTATAAAAGGCCCCCACCACTCCCACCTTATTCACACTCTCAAGCCATTTGGCTCGGCCAGCCTCTGCCCAAATACTCTCCCAACTTCCCTCCCTTACTCCTAGAAGCCTCACATTGGGCATAACTCTTCCCATGGAAGCCTTTGGCTCAAATCAAAAAGAGTTTCCCGATTTTGAGGTAATGTCTTCTCTAATGTTGTTTTGTTTTATTTTTCTTCTCCAACCCCCTAAACACTTTTTATTAATTTCATTTGTAACAACACCATTATCCTAAATATAATATGATTTTGTTATAAGAAGGATTCTAGCTACACTTACACACACCTACATCTAATGGTTAAGGAACATACAGTTTCTGTGGATGGCGAATTTCTACCTCACGAAACGATGATTGTTCAACACTCATATAACACCTTCAAAGGTGGCCATTAAAATGTCACTATATATATATATGATATATAATATTTTTATGTTTTACTTATGCTTCTGTATTTCTTATTTATGGAATACATTATGATTTCCATTATGGGTAAACACGATAATTTCATTTTAGGAAGTGCAGACTACCACCCCCTCAAAGTGATTTGAATCGTTAATGCCATATGTGGGATGTATAAAGGATGGAGTAAATGGTATTATACACTATATTATACTGGAATTATATTATACATTTATATCATTATGATTTCATTCCATTAAATACAAAATAGAAATGAAAGTAGCGTTCATGCGTACGTACGACTTACCGTCTCCATGAACGGTGCATTTCATTTCTTAACTCTAAATGTTACATAATATTATAAATGACTGTATATACTGGATATATATGACATATATGACATATAAATAATGATTATAATTCCGGAGATAATGGATATTCTACCACATAAACAACTTGTAATTATAAGAAGTTTATTGTTGACTCAAGTACCAAAGATCGACAAAACGACCGTTATTAACTTAAATATTTACATAATTTTCATATCATTGTAATAAGTGATATAAAAAGGATAATGAAATTGAAAATGGTTCTTAATAAGGTATATATTAACTCTAGTTTATTATTCAGGAGGGTAAAGAACGGTTGAGTCATGTCAGACACGAGGTAAGGGAATTTCTTAACCCAACTTCCATTCTTTGGGTTAATCTCCTACTTTCAAATTATGTCATGATATTATTATGTACTATTTTGTATTTTTACGTTCTTTATGTGTACCTATAGTGAATACACATAACAGATCTATTTTATTTTAAAAATGATCTTTTTAAGGACTTCATCTCAATCTCCTTTCATTGAGGCATATTTGGTTTTATACACAATTTTCTTTTATACGGTGTATAAACCCCTTTGCCTTTTACGTTTATTCCAAAGGAATCTTTTTTATACGAAGCGTTTTTCTAAATGAAAAAAGGGAATGTTTTTCTTTCCGTACTTATGCGGCGACAATGACTTCTCCACCGTTGTGACCATTATTTGAGTTTCGGCTTCCTCTACAAGCCATCATTTTTTTAATGAAAAATAAATACAAAGTTTTAACATTCTTTTATTTTGGAATTTAAAATGGTTTTGAAAGCATTTTTATCAATGTGTTGTATTGATATCTTGTGATTGAAATGTGGAAATTTTATGTTTCCTTTATGCATGTATTATGTGATACGATTATGTTATGGTTTATGATATGTTTAAACCTATTCATATGAGGAATGAATTGGACTTAATAAGTGATGGGTGGAGCCCGCTATAGCTCCTCGATGCATCAGTAGGTCTCATGAGACAACTAGACATGGAATTGGCCGAGGCCCTTTCCCAATTTGATTTATGGTTTTGGCCGAGGCCTTAATCATTTTAGACGTCTTGGCTGAGGCCTTGACAAAATGTTTCAGAATGTCTGGCATTATACATTCCATCATTATGAAAGTGGTTATTGATATTTCATGTGATTATTTGACCAGTAGAATATCTATGTGAATAAGTAAATGGGATTATCTCATTTTACTTTTGCCATATTATGTTGAAGTTCATGTTTAAAAGGCTTTTGTTTTAGTTATACATTGCCTTAAATGTTAATGTTTATTTATGAAGGCTTCCGCAATATTGTTATCCTTACTGAGCATTTGAGCTCACCCCTTTCAATGTTTTAATATTTTCCAGGATGTGAAGAAGTATTTGATGAATGACCTTCAGGGATAGTCAGAAGAGGATATGAGTGTGGACTATGGAGACTTTGTTATTTTAGTTTTTCACTTTATGATGTAATGTAACGTTTACGAATGTATCTAGTGTTTCCAAGGATACTAAACTAATCGGTCTTTCGAGACTTGATATTTTGTGATCATGCCAATGTTACGAAGTAATGCACCGACTCTGGGTAGCTGGGGTCGGGGCGTTATAGTTGGTATCAAAGATAGTTTAGTACTAACCTTGGAAGCTAGATTTAGATAAACTCTGATTAGAGCACCTAGCCCAAGGATAGACTTCGAGGATTAGTATAGAAGAACTTCCTAGAATTTTGGTATAATAGAGATTTTGTGAGTTTTCTGAGCAATACATCTCTGTCTAGATACGAGTAGGTAGAGGTGGCTCTGGAACAGATGTACCTAGGGGTAAAACCCGAAAACACCACTTTGAGCTAGACTCGAACAGGAACTGGTGCACGACAACGGGCCTTGCTGCACTCCTGGTTACGACACTCCCGGGGGATATGCTTAGGATAATTCTCGTTTTCTTTACAAACCACTATGAAGGGTTATGAGTATATACTTCCTCAAAGAAAACATTTTTATTATTATGGATTATATCCATAAATAGTTCAATTTATGATTTTACAAGTATCGATTTATGTATTTTGATTCATAAACTAATATAGTTTATGCCATTGTTTAGAAATGGTGCATAGTGGAAGGAATGGAAACCGTATCAATGCACGAACTCCATGTAGGGATTGCCCTCCTTCTCAAGATAATTATTGTGGAGCTGGAGATACAACTGGTGTTGATCAACTTATTACCATACTGTGACAAATCACTCAGGTTATGAATAATAACCTTAATCGTATGGATCACCCTGATCAACAACGTGGATGATCAATGTAAGACCACTTCATGAGGCAACAACCACCAACATTTAATGGGGGTACAAATCCATTAGTAGCTGAGCAATGGATAAACACCTTAGAGAAGATATTCCATGCCTTGGGGAGTAGCGAAATGGAGAAGGTTATCATGGCAGTTTACCGCCTCACTGGAGATGCCGATCAATGGTGGTCATTGATTCCAAACACAAAGGAAGATGATGGCGCATCGAATATGGAATGGAGGGAGTTCAAAGAGCTTTTCCTAGAAAAATACTATCCTCGTGGCCATCGAGCAGATATGGAAAGACAATTTTTGAGTCCGAGACAAAAGGAGGATGAAAATGTCGCAAAGTATAAGGCCAACATTACAAGGTTAGCGAGACATGCTGCTGATTATATACGTAACCCAAGAAGTAAGATTGATCGTTACTTTGATGGGTTAAGACCATTTCTCCGTCGAGCATTAGTCTCACAAACCTTCTCGTCATACGAAGATATTGTCTCATGTGCTATCAAGACAGAAAAAGAATTATCTAAGTCTTATGACAACAAAGTAAAGCAAGAGAAGAAGAGAACAGTGGAACAAGAGACAGATTAAGGGAAAAAGGGAAAGGAGGATTTTCCATTATGTGATAATTGTGGGAAGAATCACCCTGGTACTTGCCTAAAAGGAATGGGAGTTTGTTATAAATGTGGAGAAAAGGGTCTCCAGGCTCGTGATTGCAAGGGAAAGAAACATGATATCAAAGTTGAATGCTACCATTATAGGGAAATGGGGCATTATGCAAATGAATGTCCTAAGCGTCAGGGAAACATAACTCATAGAAGGACAAGATATCAAGGACAATCTTATGCTGTTACTACAGTTAAAGCAGAATAACTAATGTATTGGTTCTTTTGGACTCATGGATTATATTCAGGTTATTAGAATAATGTGATATATATATAAGGATTGTACTGCAGTACTTGTTGATTTCAGTAAGGTTTTAATATGATGAAGGTAATTATATTTTTAGTATGTGACAATAAGAAAAACATTACTTTGTTTGGGAAATCTGATAAAATGATTTTGGAATTAAGAGACCTTTTAGAGAAAGTCTGGACGGAGGTATTTTGGATAACTATAAAGGTTGGAGTGGATTAAGTTGATATTTGGATAGTATTGTTTAAGGTTAAAAAATTTATGAAGATTATTTTTTAATATTATAATACTATAGTTTTAGGAAAAGGACAACCTGCAGGGTGGGGCATAACCCGTCGCATCGGACAAAGCTGCAGGAATCGAACCCACAATCATAGTGCGACAGGCCTTTATTTCCTACCACTAGCCTACAGGAAGTCCCTGGTTATTACAAAATAATTTTACTAATCTAAATAGTATGTGTTAACATTTTGAACCTTATACAATTAGGATAAGTATAATATTTTTTGAGTTCTATTATCTTTTGAGTGAAAGATGAGTTGAAGGTTGAAACTCTAATTGTCAAGCATAAATATATATATACCTATCTCTTATTCAATGAATGAATTAATTCATAAACTTTAGTAAATGGATATTAAAACAAAAAATGTGTTATCCTAATACCTTATGTCTTGTTGAACTGATTATATTTTAAATCAACATTGATTGAAGGCTTTGAGGCCCTCAATTTGACAGTTGATTGTGATTGATGAACTCAATCACTCCCTACAAATATTTACGTTTTTCCTCCAATTATATATCTCTAATTTCCACCAATGTTCTCCTTATCGAGATCATAATTTGGTGGTGACTTTCTTATTTCCATTTCCCTCTTTTTAAGACTAAATTTTATTAACCTTATTTCCGATGTGAGTTTTCCACAAAGGTAATTTCTCTTTTCAACCTTTTATTTTCAAAGAAAAATTTAAAATTGTGAGGACGCAATTTATTGAAGGAGGGGAGAATTTAACACCCCGAGCTTCCATGATACGCTTCTCATTCAATAATCCAATAGCTTGCATTGTACGCAACTTCGAGTTCTAACACACCGCAACTAAAAAAAGTAGCCGTTATGAATAGTAATAACCACTTTTTAAATTTATAGAAATTTTATATTTCAAAATGGACTTCATTTTTGTATTCCTAATATTGAAATTAGGCTATGTTGAATTTTTTGTAATTTTCTGAGAACTTATAAATGTTTATGAATAGTGAAAAATACTTAAAAACAACTTTTTTAATCAAAATACTTTATAGTGATAAATTATACTATTTAGTGGTTTTAAGGTATAATTAGAATATATTTTTACCATTTTATCCAATGGTAGTCATTAGAATTAATTTCACTTTGAAATTGGACATAAACAATTGCCAATCTTTTGATATAAATTGTTTCTTAAAAACACGCTATTTGTTGTGAAAACGGGAATTAATTATAAAATTAATTAATGAAAATTATATGTTTGGAATTTTGTAAAATAGACATCATTTTTGAATTCGGAATATCAATTATAGCTTAGGGTGAAATTTGGGCATTATTCTGAAAAACTTCAATTTTTGATGAATAGTTAAACCACTAAGTGGTAGTTAAAAAACTGATTTTTCGTTTAAATGAAACATTACCACTTATGTGATTTGAGTTTAAAAAATCCTACATACATGGTTGTAATTAGGAAGTAAAATGTGGTTCAATGATATTAAAATAATTTTTTGGTGAATAGTAACTTTTAAGTTCTTAATCACGATTAGAGGTAATTAATGTAGTTTAAGGTAAAAATAATGTTTTAATAATATGATATGAGCTTGATACATGTCCTACCCTCATTGGATGTGCCATGGCCGACCAAGACAATCCATGGGTCAACTTGGGGACTCCATGGAGCCACTTTAGTTGGAAAATGACATAAATACCTTTTATTTAATGTTAAAGTAAAAAATGACACAAACATGAAATGGTTTACTAAAACAATTTTTACATGGGGTTATACAAGTCATATTTTTGACTATAAATTTTCATTGGAAAGCTAAAAATACTTCCTACATCATAGTATTTGTTTTATAATTTTTAGACATTACATAAATTAAGTTATTTATGACATCATGATGATGCAGCGATGACCTCATTATTTAACGATTTAAATAAAATGAGAAGATAATGTAAAATCCAAGGCTTACACTTGTCCAAATCCTATTGGATGGGTAGATTTCTAACCATTATCACCTTATCCTCTAATTATAAAAGTGTGGGACCTCCAAAATCCGAAACTCATTTTATAATAATGTGACTTTTCATTACTTTCCAAAAGTGCACCTCCTCTCCATTTATAAAAGGCCCCCACCACTCCCACCTTATTCACACTCTCAAGCCATTTGGCTCGGCCAACCTCTACCCAAATACTCTCCCAAATTCCCTCCCTTACTCCTAGAATCCTCACTTTGGGTAGAACTCTTCCCCAGGAAGCCTTTGGCTCAAATCAAAAAGAGTTACCCGATTTTGAGGTAATGTCTTCTCTAATGTTGTTTTGTTTTATTTTTCTTCTCCATCCCCCTAAAATCTTTTTATTAATTTCTTTTGTAACAACACCAGTATCCTAAATATACTAGGATGTTTTTATAAGAAGTATTCTAGCTACACTTACACACACCTAAATCTAATGGTTAAAGAACATACGGTTTCTGTGGATGGCGAATTTCTGCCTCACGAAACGATGATTGTTCAACACTCATATAACACCTTCAAAGGTGGCCATTAAGATGAAACTATATTTATATATGATATATAATATGTTTATGTTTTACTTATGCTTCTGTATTTCTCATTTATGGCATACTTTATGATTTCCATTATGGGTAAACGCGATAATTTCATTTTAGGAAGTGCGGACTACCGCCCCCTCAAAGTGATTTGAATGGTTAATGCCATGTGTGGGATGTATAAAGGATGGAGTAAATGGTATTATACACTATATTATACTGGAATTATATTATACATTTATATCATTATGATTTCATTCCAATAAATATGAAGTAGAAATGAAAGTAGCGTTCATGCGTACGTACGGCTTACCGTCTCCATGAATGGTGCATTTCATTTCTTACCTCTAAATGTTATGTAATATTATAAATGAATGTATATACTGGATATATATGATATATATGACATCTAAATCATGAATATAATTCTGGAGATAATGGATATTCTACCACATAAACAACTTGAAATTATAAGAATTTTATCATTAACTCAAGTACCAAAGATCGACAAAACGACCGTTATTAACTTAAATAATTACATAATGTTCATATCATTGTAATAAGAGATATAAAAAGGATAATGAAATTGAAAATGGTTCTTAATAAGGTATATATTAACTCTAGTTTATTATTCAGGAGGTTAAAGAACGGTTGAGTCATGTCAGACACGAGGTAAGGGAATTTCTTAACCCAACTTCCATTCTTTGGGTTAATCTCCTACTTTAAAATTATGTCATGATATTATTATGTCCTATTTTGTAATTTTACGTTCTTTATGTGTACCTATACTGAATACACATAACAGATATATTTTATTTTAAAAACGATCTTTTTAAGGACTTTGTCTCAATCTCCTTTCATTGAGGCATATTTGGTTTTATACACAATTTTCTTTTTTACGGTGTATAAACCTCTTTGACTTTTACGTTTATTCAAAAGGAATCTTTTTTATACGACGCATTTTTCTAAATAACAAAAGGGAATGTTTTTCTTTCCGTACTTATGCGGCGACAATGACTTCTCCGCCGCCGTGACCATTATTTGAGTTTCGGCTTCCTCAACAAGCCATCATTTTTTAATGAAAAATAAATACAAAGTGTTAACTTTCTTTTATTTTGGTATTGAAAATGGTTTTGAAAGTGTTTTTATCAATTTGTTGTATTGATATCTTGTGATTGAAATGTGGAAATGTTATGTTTCTTTTATGCATGTTTTATGTGATACGATTATGTTATGGTTTATGATATGTTTAAACCTATTCATATGAGGAATGTATTGGACTTAATAAGTGACGGGTGGAGCCCGCTATAGCTCCTCGATGCATCGGTAGGTCTCATGAGACAACTAGACATGGAATTGGCCGAGGCCCTTTCCCAATATGATTTATGGTTTTGGCCGAGGCCTTAATCATTTTAGACGTCTTGGCCGAGGCCTTGACAAAATGTTTCAGAATGCCTGGCATTATACATTCCCTCATTATGAAAGTGGTTATTGATATTTCATGTGATTATTCGACCAGTAGAATATCCATGTGAATAAGTAAATGGCATTATCTCATTTTACTTTTGCCATATTATGTTGAAGTTCATGTTTAAAAGGCTTTTGTTTTAGTTATACATTCCCTTAAATGTTAATGTTTATTTATGAAAGCTTCCGCAATATTGTTATCCTTACTGAGCATTTGAGCTCACCCCTTTCAATGTTTTAATATTTTCCAGGATGTGAAGAAGTATTTTATGAATGACCTTCAGGGATAGTCAGCAGAGGATATGAGTGTGGACTATGAAGACTTTGTTATTGTAGTTTTTCACTTTATGATGTAATGTAACGTTTACGAATGTATCTAGTGTTTCCAAAGCTACTAAACTAATCGGTCTTTCAAGACTTGATCTTTTGTGATCATGACAATGTTACGAAGTAATGCACCGACTCTGGGTAGCTGGGGTCGGGGCGTTACACTTTGTCAACAAATCCAATTGTCACTCCTTTGCAGTCTGTAACAGAGTATATAACACACATCAGTACATTAGGGAAAAACACATCATTCCTCGGGGAGAGGGGGGATCCCACATCCACACTTTCTCATGTGCATGGAGTCGACTGGACTCCTAGAGCCAGTCGATGCCTTCAAAATGCTTCCTGAGGTAAGGCCTTTGTCATAACGTCTCCAACCTGTAATTCAGTACGCACATAATCCAACATCCCAATTCCTTGATCAACCTTCTCCATGATAAAATGATATTTTATCTCAATGTTCTTTGTCCTGGAGTGATGGACATGATTTTTGCTGAGATTTATAGAACATGAGTTATCGCACTGGATTCCGATCAGAGACTTCACTTCAACGCCCATATCATCAAGCTGTTATTTCATCCACAATAACTGTGTGAAAGATTGTGTGGCAGCAATGTACTCAGCTTCTTCGGTGCTTAATTAAATGAAATATTGCTTCATTTTGAGCTAAGAAACACACAGTCCGCGAAGATAGAAAGAACCTCCTGACGTTGACTTCCTGTCATCTTCTGAACCAGCCCAATCTGCATCAGTATATCCCAATAATTCCGATTAATATTTTCCAGTATACATCAAGCCGAAGTCCAATGTGCCCTTGATATACAGAAGTATACTTTTCACTATAAGCATGTGGCATTCCTTAGGATTACTCTGATATCTCGCTTCTCCGCATGTGGAAAATACAATGTCAGGACTTGTTGTAGTCAAGTATTGAAAACTTCAAATGATTTTCCTATACTCTAGGATATTTACTTCCTTCCCTTCCGCATCATTGGACAATTTCATCCGGGTAGCTACCAGAGTCTTAATATCCTTCAAATTTTCATTTCCAAATCATTTTAATACCTCCTTGGAATATTTGGATCGTGAATTGAATGTTCTATCCCTTTCTTGTGTCACCTGTAGACCAAGGGAAAATGTTTTCTCTCCAATCATTGACATTTTGAACTCACTTTTCATGAATTCAAAAAACTGTTTACAATAAGCTTCATCTGATCTTCCAAATATTATATCATCGACATAAACCAAGAACATCATCTTTTTATTACTTTTGTTGTTGAAATAGATATTGTAATCAACTCCCCCATGCTGGAAACCGAGCTTCTTCAAGTACTGATCAAGCCTTGAGTACCATGCTCTTGGTGCTTTTTTCAACCCATACAGTGCCTTCTTCAGTCTCCAAACCTTGTTCTCATCCTCATGACTGAGAAAACCATATGGATGATAAATATACACCTCTTCCCCCAAAACCCCATTGAATAATTCAGATTTCACATCCATCTGGAAAACTTTGAACTTCCATTGCACTGCGATGTGTAGGAATAATTTGACTGTCTCCATCCTTGAAACAGGTGAAAATGTGTCATCAATATCTATACCCTCGATCTGGGAGTACCCCATGCACACTATTTGTGCTTTGTTCTGAATCATTGTTCCATATTTATTTATCTTGTTGTGAATGAACCATTTAGTCCCTATGAAATTCTAATCTGCTGGCCTAAAAACTATTTTCCACGTCTGATTCTTTTCTGAATCGACATTAGTCACTTATGCTCCCCCTTTGTTGCTTTCCTCCACATCACATTTATCACGAAATTTCACATTGATTCATTGTTCAGTGGAATCATTCCTTTCAAATACTACTCACAGCTTCTTGGTATCCTAAAAATAGTCAGCTGATACCACATTGTTAGATCAAAATAAATGATCATGAGATGAATGATTATTGCTGCATCTCCCGCAATATTTCATCTCTCGATAGAAAACACATGAGCCAAGTCATCCAATTATTTCATTGATGGATCTTGTATCTTATTTGGTTATTGAATTCTCCCCCTATCCTATGAAACACTTACTGGGGTTAGGCCCACTCTTTAGACTCATAACCATTCTTCTTCACCTGTGTCATTTTTACCTATCTACCACTCATAATTGAGACATTATCAAAATCTATAAGCCTACTGAGTTGGAACTCGGTGTGGGAAACAAGAGATAATGATAATAACACAATCACTTAATATTGCACTCTATTTATCCCTTTCTTCATAACCTTTGGTACCTTATATGAGTCAATTATTACTCAGAAGCACATTATTTGTCCACCTTGCATCTGTAGAAGCCACTTCCCCTTGGATCATACCTCCCTAAAACTTGAAACACATTAATCATCAGTTAACAACATTTATATACATAGGGAGAGGGGGTGTTTCTCGAATCTTCAATAAGAGGATTGTGGTTGATCCTGATGGGTCAACCCTTTGATTCTTTATTGTAGAGCATCACACAATTTCCTTGCTTCTTCTAGCTGCCTAGCCATCTTCAACTGCTCTGGCCATATGTCTATGCATTCATTACCCACATGCTGAGCATTTTTCTGATATGTAGATTCTGCATGCTTGACCTTTCTCTCTATTTGGGGTTTAAACCAACTAGTACACATTTCATTCTTTGAAGTTCCACCAAAATTCCCTTTCCCTTTATTCCATATCTTGGTATGAATCTCTATATTTGTCATCTCCCCTTGCTTATTCCTCCATTGCATGGATTGTTCTCTTTCCTCTACTTCTCGCTGAGGAACACGACATGATGATTTTTCTATACATTCTTTGTTCATCTTTCTTTTATCAGATATTTGAGTCACCAAACTATTTTTCACTGGTGGTGAGTCCTCCACTGAATTTGCATTCTTCTTACTCATAGCTGGAGTAGATCTCCCCTTAATCTTATGGGTTTGTTTACATTCTCTCCATGAGAGATTTTCACTTTGTCTTCTAGTGCAGAATTTCTTATCATGTTCACCTGGAGTTGAGAATCTCTTTTCGAGTTCTTTTCCTTTCCTGCGATCTTCTTGCTACATGGTCTTTCCAAATTCCCATAATCAGAACATATAAAACATTTTACATCAGGTGCATACCTCATTTCATCATTTCCCTGTCGAGATGTTGATGCATCTTGAGTTATTCTTCTAACATTGATCTCCTGAGCTTCATGACATATACTCATGGTATGTCCCATTCTTCCATAGTAATATCATCTAATAAATGCTTTCCCTTGAGATAATCTTCTCTCAGTTTTCTCATGATGATTATTCTTATTCTCAGATTTATTACAGATTCTATTATCATAGCATGAAATGTATTCTAGATCCTCTGAACAGAAGCTTGATGTGTGGCCATGAATCCCACAGAAATAGTACATATCGTCACTTCTTTTTGATACTGAACTCATAGGCCTTTCACCAGTACCTATAGGATTTTATCCACTTCTCAAACTATTCACTCCTATATTTCTGCCTTACTCAAGAGGGAATTCATCAAATCCAATACCAGATTTTCTGAAATTGTATGGTCTTTGAGCTGAGAAAATTTGTTCTTGCCTCTTTTCAGAAATTGAAAATTTGCTTTTCATTTCATCATCACCTGTCGAAGGGTAATCAAATAGTAAGTGCAAGTAATCCTTAATTTTAGGCATTCATTTGGTATTTTATTTCTTCACTTCCTTCTTTACTGATTCAAGATCATCCTCCCAATTTCTATTCTTCATATCCCTCGATTCAAGTTGGACATCAAGTTCTCTCTTAAGAAGAATCCCTCTACTAAGCTCATCTTCCAGTTCTATTGTGATCTTTTTTACCATTTCACTTTTCTCTTTTAAATTCAATTTTTCTTGAGCAACAGAATCAGAACAACATGCATTCTCTTATTGTAGCCTTTGATACTTCTGAAGTAGATCTGATAGTTGTGTAGTTATATCAGCATTTCTGGCTTTCAGATTCTAAACTTCATCTGACTTTTTATTCTCTTCATAATCATCAAACTTTTGTTTTCCATTCATTTTATCCATATTTTGTAGTTCTTCACCTTGAGAATTATTCTTCTCCCTTAGTTCAGTAGCCACATCAATAAGCCTTTGATTTAAACCTCTTACCTTGTTGACCTCAATTTCCAATACTTGGATCCAAATATCATTAGATATAACTTCTTCATCCATTTTTAGATCCAATTCCTTGGTCAGGTTGACAAAATCTACTGAGGACCTCCTTCTTAAAACTTATTCATCATCAGTTGTTTTAGAATAACTTTGATGTTCATGTACTTCATTCATTCCTACATCATGATTGAGTGAATCAATATTTTCCCAATCAGATTCATCTCGACCTTCCTTTAGTAAGCTATTTGATTCAATAAGTTGAATGAAACTTTTTCCATAAACACATCCACACAGAGGGATATCACCTGACTTATGATTCTTCTTTGATGTTTTCCCTTTTCCATGGAACACAAAGATAAGAGAAAACTGATTCTTTTACCACACAGATCGACTACACCAAGTCAGATCAAACAAATCTGATAAAAGAAACCTTCACTCTCATACCAATAGTTAGGACCAATATGGGACTATATACCATGATGGGGGGGGGGGGGTGAATCAGGGTATGGATATTCTTTTTCAAAAGTATTTCTACACCACTGGATCTTGACATCATTATTACAAGTGTCACTTTGTTTTCTCTTATGTGTTTATCTTGATCACTTATCATTATCTTCATCTGATGGTTAAGCTTTAGATGAAATGCAGGTATGCAACCAGGATGACACATAGATTTTTACTAGGTTTAGCCTCACCGGGCTACGTCCAAGGAGCATACAATGGCGATGTCCCACTATACCAAATCCACGAAGGCTCACTGCCAATATTGTTTGGGTTAGATCACTTCTATGCCCAGGCTCACAGCCTTTACAAAGTTTATGGCTAGCTCACTGCTTTCCCAATGGTCACTCGCTATTTCTCCCTCTCTGGCTCACTATCGTTAAAGAGGATCACCTTCTCCCACTTCCTTTGCACACTAAACTTGGAAGGGATCCACTCACAGTTTATAGACATGTAGGTCTCTTCATTTGCATGACTTCATGCATCCTCTACTGTTGCTAGATGCTCTGTTAAAGTCCATATTTCATCCACTGATGAATACCCCTTTTCCCCTTAATACTGGTCAATTACCTTGGAACAACCTTCAAAAAACACCCTACTTCGCGAGGCTCCAAATTTCACAAAGTTTAAAAAATCCTTTGTGAAGCTCCTTCCTTTTCACAAAGCTCACAATTTTGCAGATCCCAGACCGCCACAAAGCTCAAGACTTTGCAATGATGAGGTCATAGCGGTACTCATGTTGTCGCAAAGAGACTTCCCTCATAATGCTCACAAATCCAACACGGAGCACATGAATTTCACGGATCCCGAAAAGCCATCGCGAAGCTCTTCTTTCGCGAAGCACACTGGCTTCGAAAAATTCCTCTGCGAACCGAGAGAAAATTATTTTCTCTGAAAATTCTCTCTCTATCTCTTGAAGGGGTCGAGCTCTATTTATAGGAAATTCCACTGACCCCCGACCCTTCTACGTGAAGTCAGTGCCATGTTAGCGCCTATCACGAAGCTCCGATGTTTCCGCTAGAATTCTGTCAAAATCGCGAAGAACCAGGGTAATATTCCGATCACGGAGCTTGTCGTAATCACTGAGAATGTCTTAATCGTGGAGGATCACCGTCAACATTATTTCGCACCTTTTCCGTGAAGCTCCATCACAAATCCCTTCTCCGTCGCGATGCACTTCAACTCTACCGTTCGCGATATTCATGCCTTTGCCATATTAAAATATGATCTTCATATAAATCCACTATTTGCGATCCTTGCCAACCTCTAAATTTTGACACCAAAAATTAGGAAAACATTAGAAATCAACACCACCTTATACTACTCTTTTGTACCGCCTCCAAATCTTTTGTTCCTTTTTCATTGTTCTTTGTCAATATGGATTGTCAAAAACTTCTCTAGAACTCGACAATTCACCATAGAAACCTACTTTGTCAATAAACACAATCAACCAAAAAATGTTTCAATATTAGATTGAGGGGTTTTTTCCCAACAACTAGTTATTTCATGAAAATACATGTTTTAGTTTCATTTTTCTATCTTTATGTACCCAGAAGGCCGAAATAATATATTTTAATGGATAATGACATTATTTACAACTTCAATTGAAAATATTTTTTTTCTATATATCAATATTTTATAATTATTTTAATAAAATAGTATGTATTTTTAAATTCATTTTTACCCCTGGACAAATTTTTACAAAATTTATTAAAAGGTATATTCTTGTCATTTCCCAAATAAGGTATTTTAAACTTATTTTCTCTAAAGTATAAAAGGAATGTATTTATTACTTAAAGGTAATGAAAAAATGTTACCACCATCACATCCTCTCAATGATTTTAAGATTCATTTACAAGTTTCATATATTTTTTTAATATAATTTTTTTGTTTAATATTTTCAAAAAAATTATATTTTAAATAAGTTATTTCAAAGTAATGTTGATATTTTCCTTATGAAAAGTACCTAGTGTTCTTTTAATGTTATTACTCATGTAAAATGAAATTTTTTAATGTTGCCTAATATTTATTGTGGATCTAATATGATGATATCATCCTTATTATTTTTCTATTTGTTTTATCATTATGATGAAAATATGATTATGAAATCCATTCCATTTCTACTGGTTATCATAAGAATAATGGAAGAAATGTTTATGAAAATAAATTATTTTAAAAAAGTTATTACATTAATAATATTTTTTTGTGACCCATTTATTTTCAATGTGTTTTGTTATAATAATGTGAATATGGGGTTACACTAATGATTTAAAACCATTGGTTTTGTTTGTAGAACCATTGGTATGGCCTGTACCAATTCTTGTCCAAAACATTGGTCATAATACCATGAGAATATGCCTGTATTAATGGTTTAATCTAAACCATTAGTTTAAAAATCATGAAATTGACTTTTCAAATAGTTATAATTATGCCCTTGGTATAGGCCATATCAAATGGTTTGAAATATATTTTCTAAATCCCTATACAAATGGTTTATAAATTATTAGAATAACATTTCATATATATATAAAGTTGAAAAATAGTTGTATGAATGTATTGGTATAGACTAGTAATACATTCCTAGGAAGAAGTACCACAACATAGAAAGATGCCTTAAAAAATCACAAAATAGTTTCAACGGATATCACAAACTAATATTCAAACAATGATAATATAAGAAACCAATTAATGCATTCTACAAATGATATCACACATTATAAACCTCACATATATTTATTCATAACCAATCATCAAACTCATGTTTCATAAAAAATGTTATAAAATATAACGTGTCAAACTATCTATCATCAAAACCAATATCATCATCATCATCATCAACATCACAATTTTCATCATACTCATCATCCTCAGCATCATCCTCACAATAATCATCACAATTTCCATTTCCATCACCATCACCAGGGACATAATTATCCCAATCACTAATGGGACCATCTCTTGAGGCTGCATATAACATACACATTTTTAAAACACACATGCACAGAAACATATATATATATATATAAATATTCAATGGTATATTGAGGAAATTATGGACATAAGGCTTAAATAATCATTGAAATTCATAATTAAACATTTGATTTTGTTCAATCTTCAACAAGGTCATAATTTGGCCTCTTAATCTGAGGAATTTTTCTATCCAACATCTACAAGAGATGTTTCTAACTTTGTACTACCAGAACTATCACTTTATGTGGGCCTGTAACACCCCGAGATTTTATGAAAAATATTCATTTTAATTTCATTAATGTCATGTGTTGTACGCTACACCAAAAGGAGCTTGCACAACACGCATCCTTGACTTGCCTTTCATTACACGCAATCACAACCTTCCTTGATAGCGTGTGTAGTATGCAATACCGAGTTTCACTGAACAACAATATGCTATTAAAATATTATTAAAACTAGCCGTTATGAATAGTAATAACCACTTTTTGAAATTTTGAAAATTTTATTTTTCAAAATGGATTTCATTTTTGGATTTGGAATATCGAAATTAGCTTAGGGTGAAATTTTGGTAATTTTCGGATAACTTTCATATTTTGATGAATAGCAGAAATTACTAAATTTTAATTAAAAACAACTTTTTCAATCGAAATAATTAATAGTGATAAATTATTAATTTCAGTGGTTTTAAAGTATATTTATAATATATTTTTACAATTTCATACAATTATGGTCATTGGATGTAATTTCACATTTAAACCAGACATAAACAAGTGTCAATCTTTTGATAGTTATTATCTCTTAAGAACAAACTATTTGTTTTGACAATGGGAATTAATTTTTGAATTAATTAATGCAATTAATAAGTTTTGAATTTGGTAAAATAGAAATCATTTTTCAGTTCATAATATCAAATATAGCTTAGGCCTAATTTTTGGTATTTTTATGAAAACTTTCAATTTTTGATGAATAGTGAAACCACTAAGTGGTAGGTTAAAAACTGAATTTTTCATAAAACATAATTTTACCGCTTCTGTGAATGGAATTTAGAAAATCCTAGAGACACGGTTAATATCAAGGACTAAAATGTGGTTCAATGAGATGAAAATAATTTTTTGGTGAAAAGTAACTTTTATTTTTTTTACCGCGGTTAATAGTAAATAGGGTAACTAAGTGTAAATATGATATTACTATTACCCTAACACATGTCCTAATTCTATTGGATAAGTTTAATTCGACAAAAAACCACCTTATGAATATAATATGACCATTTAGGTCCACTTGGATTAGATTATGACATTTAATATTATTTTATTTAATGAATAGCTAAAATAGTTAAAATCAAAGTTTAATAACTAAAACATTTTTAATATGGGGTTATACATAAGATAAATTCGACTATAAATATTCATTAGAAAGCTAAAAAGATTTCTTACATAATTATATTTTATTTATAATTTTTAGACATTAAATAAATTAATTTATTTATGACACAACGATGATGCAGTAATTACCCATTTAAGGAAATGTTAACATAATTGATTTTATAATTAGAGAATTTTTTATGGATTCCACTAATTTTCTAGGTTAATATGATATATTAGTTTTGATTTAATCAACTTAGTTCGAACATGTAATTCTGTTATGACTTTCACAAAAATCATATATCAAATAGTGTCAAAATTGACACAAAATAGTTTTTAAATCAAATATTATATTATTAATTGTTATTTTATTCCTAAAAATCTAATGTTAGGCCAAATGACTTAGATAAGGATGTATATATTAATAATAAACAACTTGGGGTTAGTTTGGCATGTTATAGTAAGTGTATTAACCATATAGTGTAAGAAAACAAAAAAGTCACGGTAAAAGTTAAATTATTTAACTTAGAGTTAAATCTAATTGATAAGGTTAAAATAATAACCAAAACTTGTCTAAATCCTATTGGTTGATAGGCTTTCGACCCATACCCACTTTACCTTCGAAATAAGACCCTTTGTAACCATTATTAACCGATTTTTACTTTAATATAAAATAATATTTTGAGATATTCCTAAGGTGCCCCTCTCTTCCCTTATAAAAGGGCATCTCCTCCCTCTCCTCCTCACACCAATTTGAGCATTCAATCTCGACCAACCCCTGCCAGAATATCTTCTCCACTTCTCTAGTATCATCATAGAGGTTGTGGTCTTCTTGAAAGACCCATTTTAGTGCTTTAAATGGAGGTCTCAAAGAAGCACTTCAAAGAAGAGGTAATGTCTGTTACCGATTCTTTCATCTTTATTTCTTCTTCCACTTATTCTTATTAGGTTGTTTCATTATAATGTAATAACATCAGTATCACTCATATACTTATATGTTATTATAAGTATGAAACAGCCCTATTTCACCATCTATCCATCCTACGGAAAAAGAAATCACCGCGCGTGCGTACGTACGGAATACCGTCTCCACACCGTGGTGTAATCTATTTTCCACCACCACCTTACATGGATGGGTATAATGGTGTAAATAATAACTATACATAGTTATTAGAACATCATATTGATTCTGATATATTGTATCATCCACTCTAATTCAATTCAATAATTATGGAAATGATATCACTGCTCGTGCGTATGTACGGACTACCGTCTCCACGACGCGATGAGATTCATTCTCCATGTTAACCATTTAAGAATGATTATAAAGAATATATAAGAAATAATAATGAAATATATGACATTATAAAGCTACTGTATTTATGTGTATATATATGTATGTCATCTACTTAATTCCACTCAATTCAATAACGAACAGAAAACAGTGTTCATGCGTACGTACGACCTACCGTCTCCATGAACGGTGTATTTCTTTCCATTTATCGATCCATTATATATATGTATATTCTGAATATATATCATATATAAATCATGTTTTATATTCTATAATTAAGTAATAATGATCTAAGTAATCATATGAATAATTACAAGTTAAAACACGAACGACAAATGAGACGATTTTACCCAAAACACTACTTTAACATGAATTTACAAAAGAACGGGTAATAGAATGTCATAAGTGAACTGTATATGATATAATAACAATGAATATGATTCTGTAATAAGTCAATGACATTATTGAAATCATAATACAGGAGGTTCGGACACTTACGAAGCAAATCGGACTTAAGGTAAGGGAAATATCACAATCTCACTTTTATCCGAGATTGTTTTTACTTTGGTAATTACTGGGGTGTATTTTATCATCCACTTCCATGTTCCCTAAATATGTAATATTATTTCCATCCTTTTAAAATAGTTTATATCCAATTTTACCCTTCGGTATGTTTTTTGTAAAAGATATGAAAGGAATCTTTTGTCATTTTTCGTACGAGGTACTTTTTGACTTTTCCGACAAAAGTATGAAGAATGTTTTTTTATCTTATACGGCATGAATGGATTTTTAAAAAATTATTTCCAAGAAGCTTCCTTTACAAGTTTTCAAGTTTATTTTTAATCATCTTCTTTTAGTTTAAATTTTTATGATAGGTTAATAAAGGAAAAATGTTTTTAAAGAAGAAAGGATATTTTCCTCAAGAATTCATTTCAAGTGTTTTTTTGAAAACTATTTTCCATCTAAGATGACGTTATTTGATATGTATGTTTCATGTAAAATGTCTCTATGATTTAAATGGTTTCAATTTTCTTGTGATGAAATGATATCAATTGTTTATGGATTATGATGGCATGATGTTTAAGAATCCCATTTTATTACATGGGTTATGCAACGATGTGTGATTTATGATTTTGTGGCACACTTAAGAATGGTATCATTAGGAGATGGGTGAGACCTATATCTCCCTACAATGCATTGGGTAAATATTTTTATATCTCATGAGATAGACATGGCTGGACCGGTAGGTTATACCGGTTCAGTGAAACATGACTGAAACGAGGGTGACTCGGTTCCGAAAGGGACTTTGTCCACTAAGATAGTATTGGAAATGAGTCTTGACTAACAAGAAATGATTCTCTATGATTATGTGTGTATGACACAAATTTTAATTTTTTAAGTTATGATTGTTGTGATTACATTTCACTGCCATGAGTTATCCCAGGTTATGAAATTATGATATCTTTTACAGGTTAAGATTTCCAAAAGTTATGTGCTTATGTATATGATGTGATTGATATTTATTTTGTTTACCCTTACTGAGCATTTGAGATCACTCTTTTATGTTTTATTTTCCCCAGGATATAAAGAAATGTTTTAGGTATAAAAAAAGTGAGATCTTTATGGGAGATTTTGAAGATCATTCACCAGGATTAGAAGATTATATTTCGAGTTTCCAAAGACACTAAACTATTACGATCCTTGTGTGTGTGTTTTTGTTATGTACTAAGTATTCCGCAAATGTAATGTAATGTCAATGTACGTCACGATACGGGTCTCTACAGATGGTATCAGAGGAAAAGTTTAGTCAACCTTTGGAAACTAGGATGCAAAAACGTTAGTGAGATCCCTAGAGATATTTCTAAGGTATGTCTAGGGATGTCCCTAAGGATAAGTATACATATAGGATATAGTCCTAGAACTACGGTAACGATCTTAGAATTTAACCTAAGATGTTAGATATTGAGGGTACTCCCCCTTTACTATGTCGTTTTCTCTAGTATGATTTTTTCCTCTCAAAAGATTCTTTTTGTGTTTTAGTTAATGGAGGGAACCAGAAGGAATTCGGTTAACATTAAATCCAATGGACAAATTGGTGACTATGAGAAACAAAATTGTGTAATTCCTATAGAGAAAGATATTGTGATTATGTCGAATCAGTCATCACGATATATGATTAACAAGGTGAAATTTAGTTGTATGCCTAATTCATCAAAGAAGAGGAAGATAAACTATTATTCATGTTCGCATGTTGAGGAGCATAAAGAAAGGAAGATTGAGATTTCTAAATAAGGGAAGAAGAACCTTGAGGAATACCTCAAATGGAGGGACCGATGTTATCGGTGTGGAGAAAAGGGTCATAGAGTGACAGACTGTTATGGAGTTCAATGTCTTATTTGGGGAGAACATGGGTATTACCCAACTCAATGCCATGACCTAAAAAGTTACTTCTAAATCGAGGAAAGACTTATTCCAGGACAATCATTGAAGTGGATGGACTGAAGTGTTTATGTATTGGTATTCAAGAATAATGTTGTCGAGGTACTTTTATTGTGTATTGAAATATTTATGTATTGGTCTATTGTGGTTTTCAATAATTTTATGGTACTGGTAACCATGAAAAGTGATTCAAATATTTTGGAAAGTAGATGATATGCACATAATAAAGGGATAAGGAGAAAAAGAAATGTTTGACAGTATTCATGAGCTCATGATTGATATAAGGACTAAGTGATATCATGGTTTGAGTATATAGAATTTTGAGGATTTTGGTATGTGGAAAGTGTTAACTTTTAATTGCATTCATGTTTTCATTATGGTTCAATGGGTATTCAAGAGAGTACATGATTAAGGACAATGAATGTTTGGAAAGTGACCAACAAAACATATCTTATGATATATGGGGATCAACGATGGTATTAAATCTTTGGTAATCGTTTTCACTATGTTATGAGAGTGGACTGCAGTATTATGGATAAGCCTAAAGATTGGAATGGATTATGTTGAAAATAAGTTATTATTGTTTAAGGATAGAAGTTTTTTCGATATTATTGACGGTATGTTATAATAATATAGTTTTAGAAAAAGGACAACCTGCAGGACGGGCGACAACCCATCGCGTCAGACAAGGCTGTGGGAATCGACCCCACAACTGAAGTGCGACTGGCCTTTATCGCCTACCACTGGCCTACAGGCAGTCCCTGGTTAGTAGAAACAAGTTTTATTTTATTAAGCGGTATGATATATTAAGTATAAGTTCATTTTTGGAACCATATACGATTAACCATAATATGGACTTATAACTTTTGCTAACCTTTTGTTTGAAAGAGATGGAATGACCCATCATTCTATCACATGATCCGAAAACACATCATGAATGACAAATTCAACTTCATTTGTTTAAGAGATGAAGTGGAAATTGTTCAAGGCACGAACAACAGTGAGATTGTACCAAAATAAAGTGAGTATTTATTCTAATTCAAATTCTTCAACTTTAGGGAAACGATCTTGAAAAACAAAAATGTTGTCCTAGTGCTCTTATATCTGATTAATAGGATGGTACCTTAGATCATCAAAAATTTATGGATTTGTGATTGTTGGATTTTCCATAGACATGTTCTCTACCACTCTCCATCAGAACATGATAGTTAGATTTTTTTTCCATATCCATATTTTCACCTTTGTGGAAACCCAGTGATTAGTTTATTTGGGTAACCGTTACGTTTCAAACATTCGTTTTTAAGATTGGTTTTGGTATTCCTTTTTACGACGTGTGTTTCTATTAAAGAAACTTTTGAATAGTAAACCATCTATAACCCCAACGAATTTCGAGGGAGAAATTCATTTTAAGGGGGGTAGAATGTAACACCCTGAGATTTTATGAAAAATATTTTTTTTAATTTCATTAATGTCTTGTGGTTTATGCTACACCAAAAGGATATTGCACAACACGCATCCTTGACTTTCCATTCATTACACGCAATCGCAACCTTCCTTGATAGTGTGTGTAGTACACAATACTGAGTTTCACTAAACAACGATATGCTATTAAAATATTATTAAAACTAGCCGTTATGAATAGTAATAACCACTTTTTGAAATTGTGTAAATTTTATTTTTCAAAATGGATTTCATTTTGGGATTCGGAATATCAAAATTAGCTTAGGGTTAAATTTTGGTAGTTTTCGGATAACTTTCATATTTCTATGAATAGTGGAAATTACTAAATTTTAATTAAAAACAACTTTTTCAATCGAAATAATTAATAGTGATAAATTATTAATTTGAATGGTTTTAAAGTATATTTAGAATATATTTTTAAAATTTAATACAATGATGGTCATTGGATGTAATTTTACATTTAAACCAAACATAAACAAGTGTCAATCTTTTGATAGTTATTATCTCTTAAGAACACAATATTTGTTTTGACGACGGGAATTAATTTTTAAATTAATTAATGCAACTAATAATTTTTGAATTTGGTAAAACAAAAATCATTTTTGATTTCATAATATCAAATATAGCTTAGGCCTAATTTTTGGTATTTTTCTGAAAACTTTCAATTTTTGATGAATAGTGAAACCACTAAGTGGTAGGTTAAAAACTGAATTTTGCATAAAACATAATTTTACCACTTCTGTGAATGGAATTTCGAAAATCCGAGAGACACGGTTAATATAAAGGACTAAAATGTGGTTCAATGAGATGAAAATAATTTTTTTGGTGAATAGTAACTTTTTACTTTTTTTTACCGCGGTTAATAGTAAATAGGGCAACTAAGGGTAAATATGATATTACAATTACCCTAACACATGTCCTAATTATATTGGATAAGTGTAATTGGACCAAAAACAACCTTATGAATATAATATGACCATTTAGGTCCACTTGGATTAGATTATGACATTTAATATTATTTTATTTAATGAATAGTTAAAATAGTTAAAATCAAAGTTTAATAACTAAAAAATTTTTATATGGGGTTACACATAAGATAAATTAGACTATAAATATTCATTATAAAGCTAAAAATATTTCCTACATAATGATATTTTATTTATAATTTTTAGACATTAAATAAATTAATTTATTTATGACACAACGATGATGCAGTAATTACCCTTTTAAGGAAATGTTAACATAATTGATGTTATAATTTGAGACTTTTTTATGAATTCCACTAATTTTCTTGGTTACTATGATATATTAGTGTTGATTTAATCAACTTGGTTCGAACATATAATTCTGTTATGACTTTCACAAAAATCATATATCAAATAGTGTCATAATTGACACAAAATAGTTTTTAAATGAAATATTGTATTATTAATTGTTATTTTATTCCTAAAAATCTAAGGATCGGCCAAATGACTAAGATAAGGATATATATATTAATAATAAACAACTTGGGGTTTGTTTGGCAGGTTATAGTAAGTGTATTAAACATATAGTGTAAGAAAACAAAAAAGTCACGGTAAAAGTTAAATTATTTAACTTAGAGTTAAATCTAATTGATAAGGTTAAAATAATAACCTAAACTTGGCTAAATCCTATTGGTTGATAGGCCTTCGACCCATCCCCACTTTACCTTCGAAATAAGACCCTTTGGAACCATTATAAACTAATTTTGACTTTAATATAAAATAATATTTTGAGATATTCCTAAGGTGCCCCTCTCCTCCCTTATAAAAGGGCACCTCCTCCCTCTCCTCCTCACACCAATTTGAGCATTCAAGCTCGGCTAACCCCTTCCAAAATCTCTTCTCCACTTCCCTAGTATCATCCTAGGGGTTCTGGTCTTCTTCAAAGACCAATTTTAGTGCCCCAAATGGAGGTCTCAAAGAAGCACTTCAAAGAAGAGGTAATGTTCGTTACCGATTCTTTCATCTTTATTTCATCTTCCACTTCTCCTTCATAGGTTTTTTCTTTATTAAGTAATAAAATCAGTATCACTCATATACTGATATGTTATTATAAGTATGAAACAACCCTATTTCACCATCTATCCATCCTACGGAAAAAGAAATCACCGCGCGTGCGTACGTACGGAATACCGTCTCCCCGCCGTGGTGTAATCTATTTTCCACCACCACCTTACATGGATGGGTATAATGTTGTAAAGAATAACTATACATAGTTATTAGAACATATTATTGATTCTGATATATTGTATCATCCACTCTAATTCAATTCAATAATTATGGAAATGATATCATCGCTCGTGCGTATGTACGGACTACCGTCTCCACGACGCGATGAGATTCATTCTCAATGTTAACCATTTAACAATGATTATAAAGTATATATAAGAAATAATAATGACATATATGACATTATAAAGCTACTGGATTTATGTGTATATATATGTATGTCATCTACTTAATTCCACTCAATTCAATAACGAAAAGAAAACAGCGTTCATGCGTACGTACGACCTACCGTCTCCATGAACAGTGTATTTCTTTTCATTTATCGATCCATTATATATATGTATATTCTGAATATATATCATATATAAATAATGTTTTATATTCTATAATTAAGTAATAATGATCTAAGTAATCATATGAATAATTACAAGTTAAAACACAAACGACAAATGAGACGATTTTACCCAAAACACTACATTAACCTGAATTTACAAAAGAACGGGTAATAGAAAGTCATATGTGAACCGTATATGATATAATAACAATGAATATTATTCTGTAATAAGTCAATGACATTATTTAAATCATTTTACAGGAGGTTCGGACACTTACGAAGCAAATCGGACCTATGGTAAGGGAAATATCACAATCTCACTTTTATCCGAGATTGTTTTTACTTTGGTAATTACTGGGTTGTATTTTATCATCCACATCCATGTTCCCTCAATATGTAATATTATTTACATCCTTCTACAATAGTTTATATCCAATTTTACCCTTTGGTAAGTTTTTTTTTAAAAGATATGAAAGGAATCTTTTGTCGTTTTTCGTACGAGGTACTTTTTGACTTTTCTGACAAAAGTACGAAGAATGTTTTTTTAACTTATACGGGATGAATGGATTTTTAAAACATTATTTCCAAGAAGCTTCCTTTACATGTTTTCAAGTTTATTTTTAATCAACTTCTTTTATTTTAATGTTTTATGACATGTTAATAAAGGAAAAATGTTTTTAAAGAAAAAAGGATATTTTTCTCAAGAATTCATTTCAAGTGTTTTTTTCAAAATTATTTTCCATCTAAGATGTCATTATTTGATATGTATGTTTCAAGTAAAATGTATCTATGATTTAAATGGTTTCAATTTTCTTATGATGAAATGATATCAATTTTTTATGCATTATGATGGCATGATGTTTAAGAATCCCATTTTATTACATGGGTTATGCAATGATGTATGATTTATGATTTTGTGGCACACATAAGAATGGTATCATTATGAGATGGGTGGGACCTATATCTCCCTCCAATGCATTGGGTAAAGATTTTTAAATCTCATGAGATAGACATGGCTGGAACGGTAGGTTATACCGGTTCAGTGAAACAGGACTGAAACGAGGGTGACTCGGTTCAGAAAGGGACTTTGTCCACTAAGATAGTCTTGCCAATGAGTCTTGACTAACAAGAAGTGATTCTCTATGATTATGTGTGTATGCCACAATGTTTAATGTTTTAAGTTATGATTATTGTGATTACATTTCATTTCCATGAGTTATCATAGTTTATGAAATTATGATCTCTTTTACAGGTTAAGATTTCCAAAAGTTATGTGCTTATGTATATGATGTGATTGATATTTCTTTTGTTTACCCTTACTGAGCATTTGAGCTCACCCTTTTATGTTTTCTTTTCCCCAGGATATAATGAAATGTTTTAGGTATAAAAAAAGGAAGATCATTATGGGAGATTTTGAATATCTTTCACCAGGATTAGAAGATTATATTCCGAGTTTCCAAAGACACTAAACTATTACGATCCTTGTGTGTGTGTTTTTGTTATGTACTATGTATTCCGCAAATGTAATGTAATGTCAATGTACATCAAGATACGGGTCTCTACAGGGCCAATATCTTGTGGGGGAAATACTCTTCCCTAAAAAAATTTACTCTCTAATGGTGATCAACTCATAATATCTAGTGTAACTGATCATTTGGCCCAATTTGATTATCATTATTCTCATTAATGTTATATTAAGATCAAGTTTAAAAATATAAATAATATTTTTAGATACAACATAGATATTAGTATTTTAAATAAAAAAAATATAATACATATAATTTTTTAGAGTTTCTATTTGTATACTATGTTCCCAACCATTTATTTTTTTATGATTAGGCAAAAAATTTCTCACAACATATTTCCTTCAATATTTCAAACCTCCCTTTTTAATGAAAATTAATTTAGAAAGTAATTAATAAAAATAAATTATTAATAATGAATTTTATAACTAAAATCAAATGGATATACTCAATGATACAATAATATTTTCTATAATTATTGATTACTTTTTTCTAGTGTGATATGAGTTAGTTAACAAAAGATATTTTATACAAAAAAATGGTAAAGTAAAATATATTATTAAATAATCAATTAAAAATATAATTAATGAAGAATTTAAGGAATATTATCTCTATATATTAGTATCATGAATATACAGTAAGTGAAATTATATAATAATGAAAATTTAATTTATATATTGAAAAAACTATTTAAGATTAAATTAATGTATAATATGTTCAAAATAGAAATTTTAAATATACGCTAGATGTGTTCTTATTTGATTTTTTCAATGTTTCCATGATTAAATTAGAATGTGGTTAATATAGTGAATAGAAAGAAAGTTTTTTCTTTAGTGGATATTGAAGAAAGTGTATAGTAAATATGAAATTTATTTTTGTATTTCTAGTTTTTAGAATGTGAATTCTATTTTTTTAGGTAATGAAATATAATTTTCATGAATTTTTTTACAATTGAGGTGAATAATGGATTTTTTGGAAATATTTATAAGGGAATTGGAATAAATTGAATGTAATTTATTTTTATATAATTTTATGTTTATTTTTTATAAAATAAAAATAGTGGGAACTACAGTTTGTGATAAATTCATTAGTTACATTATCAAATATTTAATTTTTTTTAGACATATGATAAAAGGTTTTTCTGTTTTTAGGATAAATATACTAATGAAATAATTTTATTTATTTTTAATTTGGTTAAGTAATGTCAATGCTTAGATAGAATGGGTGTATATAAAATTTTAATTTTACATTCCAAGAATATTAACAATATGTTTGTTGTGTTGAAACCGGGATGGTGTGTACACTATTTTAATAATGTTTTAGGTAAAAATAGAATAGATTTAGTTTCTTTTATATTTTATTTTTATTTTTAATTTTATTGTTTATTTGATTCTTTATATTTGATAATTGTAGTGGGAAATAGGCTTCTAATCATTGTGAGTATTTGTATCATACCTTTAGGTAACTAGGTGTGAACTTCATTAACATTAAAGTTCACTAATCTAGTGTATTATGGTTAATATGATTATTAAATATAGATGCTTTCATATTTTTTTAAATGACATTATATAATTATTAAATGAGGATTGTTCTATCATGATTTCTTGTAGATTAATAATGAGAACACATGTAAAATATAATAATGTTTAGATTATAATTGTATGGTAGAATAGTATAACGAGATGCACAAATACAAGAAGAGGGTAAATTTTATAATTTAAAAATTCTTATGGAACATTTAATTTTGGTATAGAACCTTGTTTAATAATTTATATTAACCTTAAATAAATCTATTTATTAAGGATATATTTCAAAATTATGAAAACATAGTTCAAGAATTTTAAAAAATTATTCACAAACCATATTAAAGAATCTTTTTCTTAAACATTACAACATTAAGATAGAAACATAAGAATTATTTTCATAAAATAATGATTTTACCCTAAATCATATAGAATATTTAATATAATCATTATAATGATATTAAAAATTATATGAAAGCTATACTTTCTAACTTTAACTGAGTTAAAATTGCAGCCAAATAAAAACAAATTGAAATAGAAAACAAGTAACAATAAGATTCTATTAACCAAAAGTGAAGGGTATCCAACAACCTTGGATAATAGTTCCTTTATTTATACATTCAAGAAAGACTGTCTTACCCAAACCCAGGTAATCCTTCAATCTGTAGATTTATATCTGTCTTTCTATCATTGCAAGATTTCGATTTAGAAGGAAATCAAAACCTCTATCTTCCAAAACTGAAAGCTCAGGATCAACACAATCAGAGTCATCACAAAGCAAGTATGAATAAGTTTTTCGCACCTGAAAATGTTGTTCAAGAAATATAAAAGAATCATTGTGTGTAGTAAGATCCTCTCTCTAGAAATCACTTCACAAAAATTGACCACATTTCGATTAACTAAACATTATCATGGTTCTTTTTTCATTCAAATTAACCCTTATTTATAAGAAAAACATCTCAATGGTATATTCCACTGAAGAAATCATATTTTACCTAAATTTTGGATGGACCTAGACTTGTGTCAAATAGAAAAAAGATAGTTTATAATAGATTGTATGTAGCGCCCCGACCCCAGTTACCCAGAGTCGGTGCATTATTACATAACATTGGCATGATCACAAGAAAGATCAAATCTCGAAAGACCGATTGGTTTAGTAGCCTTAGAAACACTAGATATATTCATAAGTTTTACATTACATCATAAAATGAAAAACTACTACAACAACATAATGTTTCCACAGTCCACACTATAATCCCCTCATAATATCCCTGCAGGTCATTCATAACTTACATCTTCACATCCTGGGAAAAATAAAACATAGAAAAGGGGTGAGCTCAAATGCCCAGTAAGGATAATAATATAGCGGAAAGAATAAACATTTAAGGCAATGTATAACTAAAACAAAAGCCTTTTAAATATGAACTTTCAACATGGTATGGCATAAATAAAATGAAATAATGCCATTTAATTATTCACATGGATATTCTACTAATCGAATAATCACATGCAAAAAACAATAACCACTTTCATAATATTGGAATGCATAATGCCAGACTATCATAACCACATAGCCAAGGCCTCGTGCCAAGACTACAAATAAGATTTTTGCCAAGGCCTTGTGCCAAGACACTAGTTTGTCTCATTAGACCTACCGATGCATCGAGGAGCTATAGCGGGCTCCACCCGTCACATATTAAGTCCAATGCATTCCCATATGAAAAGGTTTAAACATAACATAAACATTCGTATTAAAACTAGCATACGAAATGTCAATAATTTCACCATAAACTATGAATGGTATAAAAATAGCACATCCACAGTCAAATATATCACAAAACCTTCAATACAATATATAAGTTTTGTATCATAATAAATCAACTTCAATTAAGCGTAAAATTCGTCGAAGGATGTTGACATAGATGAAATCAAAACACTTTTTAGAGAAATATCTCTTTCTATTTTTGAAATCATTTAAGAGCCATATAAAATAAAAAAATTTCTTGAAAATATTCTTATAAGCTTGTAAGGGAAGCTTTGACGATTTTATAACGGCGGAAAATAACCGCACCCGCCGTATAAGTTAAAAAAAACATTCTTATCCTAATTCTGTCGAAAAGGGTAAAAAAAGCACCTTGTTTGGAAAACGACGGAAAGATTCCCTTATAAACCTATTATAAAAAGTCAAACAAGGGAATAAATGACTTTAACCCATATTCTTTTAAATGTTAACAATGTTTTGAAATACATTTTGAAGGAACATGGACGTGGATGATAACGAGGTCCCAGTAGATAATTATGTATAAACAACCTCAGATAATGAAGAGATTGTGAAATAACCCTTACCTTGTACTTTTCCTTTGTTGGGGTCGGTTAACCTCCTGTATAATGGTGAAATAATTGTTATTAAATTATACAAGAATCATATACATTAATATGATATCATATATGATCTTTTAACATTGCTTTATTAATAATATCTTAGTATTATCGTTGTTTCAGGTGATAATCGATTCGTTCTTCTTAAATGTTTGGTTACGTAAGACATGTTGGTAATGGATAGATTAAATCTTATTCATAATCAGAATGATATTAACATTATTTTTAACCCTAAAATGAGAATAAGACTTGAATGGATACGATGGAGGATGGATCTCACCGCGTTCGTGGAGACGGTAGTCCGTACGTACGCACGAACGCTACTTCCATTTAATTTTTATTTTAAAAGAATTGAATCCAAATGATACATAGGTATATTACTATTCCAGTATAATATAATATTTTATATATGTTACTTAATTTCATTAACACCATCCTTTATACGTTCCATGTGTGGTATGAACGAGTCATATCATTTTAAGGGGGCGGTAGTCCGCACTTCCTCAAATGAAATTATCGTATGTATATACAACATGAAACGAATAATGGTATGAAATAAAATGGAATTACAGAAGCTTATATATAAAATATATATCATTAATATCATATTTAATTATAGTGCCATCATAATGGCCACCATGAGAGGCGGTAAGATGTATTTGAACAATCATCGTTTCGTGAGGCGTTAGTTTTCCATCCACAGAAACATTATGTTCATCATCCATTAGATGGAGTTCTGTGTATGTGGAGTTTGAATACTTCTTATAACAACATCCTAGTATATTGAGGATACTGGTGTTGTTACAAAAGAAAGGAAATAAAAAGAGTTTGGGGGTTGGAGAAGCAAAATAAAGGAAAATAATTTAAGAGAAATCGTTACCTTTAATTTAGGTAACTCACTTTGGTTGGAACCAAAGGACTTCTTGAAATGATTTCTGCCTAAGGGGAAGCTTCAAGGAGGAGTAGATGGATGTGGGGAGCTTAGTTGGGCAGAGTTTGGACGAGCCAAGTGGCTTGAGAGGTGTGAGGAATGAGTAGAAGTGGTCTCCTTTTATAAGGGAGAGGAGGGGCTCTTTAGGAAAGAGTGAAAGAATTACTTTATAATATAATTATATTCGGTTTATAATGGTACAAAAATCATTGAGGTCGAAGATAAGATGACTTATATTCTAAATAACATCAACCAATAAGAATTGGACAGGTTTTAGATAATATTTTAATCATTATAATCTTATTTATTTAAATGATTTATTAATGAGGTAAACATTGCATCATTATTGTGTCATTAATAATTTAAATTATTTGATGTCTAAAAATTATAAATAAAATATCATTATGTAGGAAATATTTTTAGATTTCTAATGAATATTTATAATCGAAAATCCAACATGTATAACTCTATGTAAAAATTGTTCTTCTAAAAGATGTAAGCTTATGCCATTTTTAATTTTATTTTAACTTTATTAATATAATGTGTCCCTACCACATACAAGTGGCTCCAAGGGGTCCCCAAATTGACCCAAGGATGCCCATGGTCGGGTATGTGTCCACCAATAAGGTTAGGACACGTTTTAGGGTAATTTTGTATTATTATAATATTATTTTTTTAACCCTTATTTACCGGATTTACCCTTTAACCATGGTAAATATAATATTTACCGCAGTAATTATTCAAAATGTGTAAAAATAAAAGTTACCTATTTACATAATATGGACATCCTGATTCCAAATATGGAATCCATTTTCCTAAATTCAAAGCACAGAAGTGGCAGAAATTAATTTAAAATTAATTCCCGCTGTCAAAACAAAAAGCTTGTTTTTAAGAGATAATAACTATCAAAAGATTGACACTTGTTTATGTTCGGTTTAATTGTAAAATTATGTACAATGACCAACATTATATTAAATGGTAAAAATATATTCTAAATATAATTTAAAACTACTCAAATTAATAATTTATCACTATTAATTATTTTGGATAAAAAAGTTGTTTTTAATTAAAATTTAGTAATTTTCACTATTCATCAAAATATGAAAGTTATCCGAAATGTACCAAAATTTCACCTTAGGCTAAATTAGATATTCCGAATCCAAAAATGAAGTCCATTTTCAAATATAAAATATATATAATTTCAAAAAGTAGGTGTTACTATTCATAACGGCTAGTTTGATTAGTTATGGTGTGTTAGAACTCGGTGTTGCGTACAACACACGCTATCACATTATTCAAAGAGAAGCATACCGTAGAAGCATGGGGTGTTACATTCTCCCCTCCTTCAAATAATTGCGTCCTCACAATTTCTAGGGTATTACTGCATAAAAAGACTCGGGTGGTTCTTCATCATAAGTTCCTCGGGTTCCCACGTTGCCTCTTCCATCTTATGGTTTCTCCACAAAACTTTTACCAGACGTGTCGTCCGGTTTCTCAGTACTTGTTCTCTTGTATCAAGAATCTTGACAGGCTCTTCACAATAAGACAGATCAGGTTCCAGTTCTAATTCCTCATATGTGAGTACATGCATTGGGTCAGGCATGTATTTCCTCAATAGAGATACGTGGAACACATCGTGAACTTTGGAGAGACTTGGCGGCATTGCCAATCGGTAAGCTACAGCCCCAATTCGTTCTAGAATTTCGAAAGGTCCGATGTACCTGGGACTCAATTTACCTTTCTTACCAAAACGTATGACTCACTTCCACGGAGATACCTTCAGAAAAACATGATCACCAACTTGAAATTCCAAATCCTTCCTTCGATTATCAGCATAGCTCTTCTGCCTACTTTGAGCTGCTTTGATGTGATTTTGGATTACCTTCACCTTTTCCACCGTTTCCTCCACCAGTTCTGGGCCTACAAGTTTTCTTTCACCAACGTCATCCCAACAGGTTGGTGTACGACATCTCTTTCCGTATAACGCTTCATATGGTGCCATCTGAATACTTGAATGGAAGCTATTTTTATAGGAAAATTCTACCAGTGGTAAATATTGATCCCACATACCCTGAAAGTCATGTGAGCAAGATCTCAACATGTCTTCTAAGGTTTGAATAGTCTGTTCTGATTGTCCATCTGTCTGAGGGTGGTAAGCAGTGCTCAAATGAAGTTCAGTATCCAGGGATTTCTGAAGACTTTTCCAAAATCTTGAAGTAAAACGGGGATCACGATCAGAAACAATCGATAGGGGTACACCATGAAGTCTCACAACTTCATTAATGTATAGTCTTGCTAGACGTTCCAGGGGTAGATCTTCTCTTATAGCAAGAAAATGTGCTCACTTGGTAAGACGATCAACAATAACCCATATTGCATCGTTCCTTCTAGGAGTCTTCGGTAGCCCCATGACAAAGTCCATCGTAACATTGTCCCATTTCCACTCCGGTATGGGAAGAGGTTGCATGACTCCTCCAGGCAGTTGCCTTCCAGCTTTCACTTGTTGACAAACCATACATCTTGACAGAAAATCAGCAATCTCCCACTTCATATTGTCCCACCAAAAATGTTCATTCAAATCTCTATACATTTTGGTGATCCCAGGGTGTATAGAGAAATTGGAACTATGAGAATCATCCAGCAATTCCCTTTTTAGATCAGGTATATTGGGAACACAAAGTCTCTTCCCGAATTTCAAAATTCCATCTTCATACACAAAGTCTCTCAATCTCCCATCATTCACAGCTTTAATCTTCTTCTGAAATTCTTCATCATCGGTCTGAGAACTCTTAATCCTTTCTAGTAAAGATGGTTTGGCAACCATTTGAAAAAGCATTGATGTTTCACCTTCCCTGGTTATTCCCATGTCCATCTTCACTATATCCATGAAAATTGGATCCCTTTCAATTCTCATCATGTTCATAACTCCATGGTCTTTTCTGCTCAAAGCATCTGCTACATTGTTTGCTTTCCCCGGGTGGTAGTGTATCGTGCAATCATAATCCTTGTGTAAATCAAGCCATCTCCTTTGCCTCATGTTGAGTTCTTTTTGTGAGAAAATATACTTCAAACTCTTGTGATCAGTATAAATCTCCCATTTTTCACCATAGAGGTAGTGCCTCCATATCTTCAAAGCAAAGATCACTGCTGCTAACTCGAGATCATGAGTAGGATAGTTTTGATCATGAATTTTCAACTGTCGTGATGCATAGGCAATAACTCTATCATTCTGCATAAGGACACAACCAAGTCCTTTCTTTGATGCATCACTATAAATAACGAACCCATCATTCCCCGATGGTAGAGTCAATATAGGAGCATTGACTAATCTTTTCTTCAATTCTTCGAAACATTCTTCACACTCTTTTTTCCAAACAAATTTAATCCCTTTACGTGTGAGCTTCGTTAATGGGTTAGCCAATCGGGCAAAATTCTGGACGAAACGTCGATAATAACCTGCCAAGCCAATAAAACTACGTACCTCAGTTATACTCGTAGGTGCTGGCCATTCTTGGATTGCCTTGGTCTTAGAAGGATCAACAGAGATTCCATCTTTAGAGACAATATGTCCAAGAAAAGAAATCTCCTGAAGCCAGAATTCACACTTGCTAAACTTCCCATATAATTCATGCCTCCTCAGAGTCTTCAAGATAATGCGCAAGTGATTTTCATGATCTTCATAGGTTTTGGAGTATACCAAGATATCATCAATAAATACCACCACAAATTCATCAAGATACTCCTTGAAAACTCTATTCATTAGATCCATGAATACAGAGGGTGCATTAGTCAATCCAAACGGCATTACAGTATACTCGTAATGCCCGTACCTGGTTCGAAATGCTGTTTTCGGAATGTCTTCCTTCTTCACACACAACTGATGGTATCCAGATCGAAGGTCAATCTTTGAAAAGTATTGAGCTCCATGCAGTTGGTCAAATAAATCATCAATACGAGGTAGGGGATAATTGTTCTTTATCGTTATAGCATTGATCTCCCTGTAGTCGATACATAACCTCATAGATCCATCTTTCTTTTTAACAAAAAGAACAGGGGCTCCCCATGGAGAAACACTAGGGCGAATAAATCCCTTATTACTCAATTCCTCTAGTTGTTTCTTTAGTTCGACTAACTCTACAGTGGCCATTCTATAAGGGGTCTTCGATATAGGCATTGATCCAGGAATCAAATCAATGGAAAACTCAACTTATCGTTCTGGAGGATGTCCAGGTAAATCTTCTGGAAATACAACTACAAATTCTTTCACAATAGGTACATCCTCTATTTGAACATTCCTTTCCTCACCCGCAGTTATTTCATTCTCTTCCTCCCCAATAATTGAATTTAGTTGATCTATTGAGGGTGGATCTAAATAAGAATTAGGTGGTGACGATTCTGCTCTAAAAATAAGGTGTTCCTTATCATTATCATCAAGAATCGTATCCTCTTTCTTCTTAAAATAAATCTTCGCATCATAGTCCGAATGCCAGTCCATACCGAGGATTATATCAAACTCAAACATAGGTATGACGATGAGATCAGCAGATAAAGAAAATTTATGTACTCTAATGGGGACTGATTCACAAAACTTTGTTGTGACGATACTTCCCTTAGGAGTTTTAACTGACAACTCCCTTATTAAATCAAATTGGAAATATCTAATTTTCTTAGCAAACTGGGAAGATATGAAACAATGCGATGATCCAGAATCAAATAATGCATTTGATAAACTTGAGGAACCCATTAAATTACCTGCCACCACGTCTTTTGGAGCTTCTACCTCTGCAGTAGTGATAGCATAAGCCTGGCCTTGATCCCTTGGCCTTTTCTGAGGTAAGTTCTCCTGACGCTTAGGTCATGTATTTTCATAATGCCCCATCTCCCTGCAATTGTAGCACTGAACGTTGGTAGCTTCCTTCTTCCCCTTGCAATCATGAGCTTGGTGGCCTTTTTCACCACACTTGTAACAGACTCCCATTCCCTTCAAGCAAGTACCGGGGTGTTTCTTCCCACATTTAACACATGATGGATATTCAACCTTTTCTTTTCTTCCCCTTATTTCCATTCCCAGATTGATCAGCAGGTCTCTTCTTCTCTTGCTTTTCTTTAAAGTCATAAGACTTAGAGAATTCCTTTTCGGTCTTGATAGCACATGAGACAATGTCTTCGTACGATGAAAAGGATTGTGAGACTAATTCTCGACGGAGAAATGGTTTTAACCCATCAAAGAAACGATCAATCTTACTTCTTGGGTTGCGAATATAATCTCCAGCATACCTCGCTAACCTTGTAAAGTTAGCCTCATACTTTGTGACATTATCATCCTCCTTTTGTCTCAGACTCAGAAATTGCCTTTCCATATCTGCTCGATGGTCGCGAGGAAAGTATTTTTCTAAAAACAGATCTTTGAACTCCCTCCATTCCATATTTGATACTTCATCATCTTCCTTCGTATTTTGAATCAATTACCACCATTGATCAGCATCTCCAGTGAGGCGGTAAACTGCCATGATAACTTTTTCCCTTTCACTGCTCCCCAAAGCCTGAAATATTTTCTCTAGGGAAAATATCCATTGCTCAGCTACTAAGGGATTTGTATTCCCATTGAACGTTGGTGGTTGTTGCCTCATGAATCGATCTAACATTGATCCTCCACGCTGCGGATCAGGGTGCTCCATACGGGTAAGGTTATTATTCATAACATGAGTAAGTTGTCCCAGTATGGTGATTAGCTGATCAGCACCAGTTGCATCACCAGCCCCACTATAATTATCTTGAGCAGGAGGGCAATCCCTACATGGAGTGCGTGCATTGATACGGTTTCCATTTCTTCCACTAGGCGCCATTTCTAAACAATGGCATAAACTAGATCAGTTTATGAATCAAAATAACTAATCCCATACTTATAAAACACTTAACATAAATTGAACTATTTATGGATATAATCCATAATCATAAAATGTTTTCTTTGAGGAAGTATATACTCATAAACCCTTCATAATGATTTGTAAAGATAGTGAGAGTTATCCTAAGCATATCCCCCGGGAGTGTCGTAACCAAGAGTGCAGCAAGGCCCGTTGTCGTGCACCAGTTCCCGTTCGAGTCTAGCTCAAAGCGGTGTTTTCGGGTTTTACCCCTAGGTACATCTGTGCCAGAGCCGCCTCTACCTTCTCATATCCAGATAGGGATGTATTGCTCGGAAAACTCACAAAATCTCTACAATACCAAAATTCTAGGAAGTTCTTCTATACTAATCCTCAAAGTTCATCTTAGGTCTACGTGCTCTAATCAGAGTTTATCTAAATCTAGTTTCCAAGGTTTGTACTAAACTTCCTCTGATACCAACTGTAGCGCCCCGACCCCAGTTACCCAGAGTCGGTGCATTATTACATAACATTGGCATGATCACAAGAAAGATCAAATCTCGAAAGACCGATTGGTTTAGTAGCCTTGGAAACACTAGATATATTCATAAGTTTTACATTACATCATAAAATGAAAAACTACTACAACAACATAATGTTTCCACAGTCCACACTATAATACCCTCATAATATCCCTGCATGTCATTCATAACTTACATCTTCACATCCTGGGAAAAATAAAACATAGAAAAGGGGTGAGCTCAAATGCCCAGTAAGGATAACAATATAGCGGAAAGAATAAACATTTAAGGCAATGTATAACTAAAACAAAAGCCTTTTAAATATGAACTTTCAACATGGTATGACATAAATAAAATGAAATAATTCCATTTAATTATTCACATGGATATTCTACTTATCGAATAATCACATGCAAAAATCAATAACCACTTTCATAATGTTGGAATGCATAATGCCAGACTATCATAACCACATAGCCAAGGCCTCGTGCCAAGACTACAAATAAGATTTTTGCCAAGGCCTTGTGCCAAGACACTAGTTTGTCTCATGAGACCTACCGATGCATCGAGGAGCTATAGCGGGCTCCACCCGTCACATATTAAGTCCAATGCATTCCCATATGAAAAGGTTTAAACATAACATAAACATTCGTATTAAAACTAGCATACGAAATGTCAATAATTTCACCATAAACTATGAATGGTATAAAAATAGCACATCCACAGTCAAACATATCACAAAACCTTCAATACAATATAGAAGTTTTGTATCATAATAAATCAACTTCAATTAAGCGTAAAATCCGTCGAAGGATGTTGACATAGATGAAATCAAAACACTTTTTAGAGAAATATCTCTTTCTATTTTTGAAATCATTTAAGAGCCATATAAAATAAAAAATTTTCTTGAAAATATTCTTATAAGCTTATAAGGGAAGCTTTGACGATTTTATAACGGCGGAAAATAACCGCACCCGCCGTATATGTTAAAAAAAACATTCTTATCTTAATTCTGTCGAAAAGGTTAAAAAAAGAACCTTGTTTGGAAAACGACGGAAAGATTCCCTTATAAACCTCTTATAAAAAGTCAAACAAGGGTATAAATGACTTTAACCCATATTATTTTAAATGTTAACAATGTTTTGAAATACATTTTGAAGGAACATGGACGTGGATGATAACGAGGTCCCAGTAGATAATTATGTATAAACAACCTCAGATAATGAAGAGATTGTGAAATAACCCTTACCTTGTACTTTTCCTTTGTTGGGGTCGGTTAACCTCCTGTATAATGGTGAAATAATTGTTATTAAATTATACAAGAATCATATACATTAATATGATATCATATATGATCTTTTAACATTGCTTTATTAATAATATCTTAGTATTATCGTCGTTTCAGGTGATAATCGATTCGTTCTTCTTAAATGTTTGGTTACGTAAGACATGTTTGTAATGGATAGATTAAATCTTATTCATAATCAGAATGATATTAACATTTTTTTTAACCCTAAAATGAGAATAAGACTTGAATGGATACGATGGAGGATGGATCTCACCACGTTCGTGGAGACGGTAGTCCGTACGTACGCACGAACGCTACTTCCATTTAATTTTTATTTTAAAAGAATTGAATCCAAATGATACATAGGTATATTACTATTCCAGTATAATATAATATTTTATATATGTTACTTAATTTCATTAACACCATCCTTTATACGTTCCATGTGTGGTATGAACGAGTCATATCATTTTAAGGGGGCGGTAGTCCGCACTTCCTCAAATGAAATTATCGTATGTATATACAACATGAAACGAATAATGGTATGAAATAAAATGGAATTACATAAGATTATATATAAAATATATATCATTAATATCATATTTAATTATAGTGCCATCGTAATGGCCACCATGAGAGGCGGTAAGATGTATTTGAACAATCATCGTTTCGTGAGGCGTTAGTTTTCCATCCACCGAAACATTATGTTCATCATCCATTAGATGGAGTTTTGTGTATGTGTAGTTTGAATCCTTATTATAACAACATCCTAGTATATTGAGGATACTGGTGTTGTTACAAAAGAAATGAAATAAAAAGAGTTTGGGGGTTGGAGAAGCAAAATAAAGGAAAATAATTTAAGAGAAATTGTTACCTTTAATTTAGGTAACTGACATTGGTTGGAACCAAAGGACTTCTTGAAATGATTTCTGCCTAAGGGGAAGCTTCAAGGAGGAGTAGAGGGATGTGGGGAGCTTAATTGGGCAGAGTTTGGACGAGCCAAGTGGCTTGAGAGGTGTGAGGAATGAGTAGAAGTGGTCTCCTTTTATAAGGGAGAGGAGGGGCTCTTTAGAAAAGAGTGAAAGTATTACTTTATAATATAATTATATTCGGTTTATAATGGTCCAAAAATCATTGAGGTCGAATATAAGATGACTCATATTCTAAATAACATCAACCAATAAGAATTGGACAGGTTTTAGATAATATTTTAATCATTATAATCTTATTTATTTAAATGATTTATTAATGAGGTAAACATTGCATCATTATTGTGTCATTAATAATTTAAATTATTTTATGTCTAAAAATTATAAATAAAATATCATTATGTAGGAAATATTTATAGATTTCTAAGGAATATTCATAATCGAATATCCAACATGTATAACCCTATGTAAAAATTGTTCTTCTAAAAGATGTAAGCTTATGCCATTTTTATTTTTATTTTAACTTTATTAATATAATGTGTCCCTACCACATACAAGTGGCTCCAAGGGGTCCCCAAATTGACCCAAGGATGCCCATGGTCGGGTATGTGTCCACCAATAAGTTTAGGACACGTTTTAGGGTAATTTTGTATTATTATAATATTATTTGTTTAACCCTTATTTACCGGATTTACCCTTTAACCATGGTAAATATAATATTTACCGCAGTAATTATTCAAAATGTGTAAAAATAAAAGTTACCTATTTACATAATTTGGACATCCTGATTCCAAATATGGAATCCATTTTCCTAAATTCAAAACACAGAAGTGGCAGAAATTATTTTAAAATTAATTCCCGCTGTCAAAACAAAAAGCGTGTTTTTAAGAGATAATAACTATCAAAAGATTGACACTTGTTTATGTTCGGTTTAATTTTAAAATTATGTCCAATGACCAACATTATATTAAATGGTAAAAATATATTCTAAATATACTTTAAAACCACTCAAATTCATAATTTATCACTATTAATTATTTTGGTTAAAAAAGTTGTTTTTAATTAAAATTTAGTAATTTTCACTATTCATCAAAATATGAAAGTTATCCGAAATGTACCAAAATTTCACCTTAGGCTAAATTGGATATTTCGAATCCAAAAATGAAGTCCATTTTCAAATATAAAATATATATAATTTCAAAAAGTAGGTGTTACTACTCATAACGGCTAGTTTGATTAGTTATGGTGTGTTAGAACTCGGTGTTGCGTACAACACACGCTATCACATTATTCGAAGAGAAGAGTACCGTAGAAGCTTGGGGTGTTACATTGTATGACATCATTTCCTGCATAAGTAATTATTGAAGGATCTTGATAAATGATAAGTATATGAAAAAAATAAAATCCAATAATATTGGAATGATACATTAGAAAACTCTATCAATATCCTGAAAAAATATTTATAAGAAAATGAAAATCAGATTGAGAAGAACAGTATCATTGATTTGGGTACCAGTATCATAAAATATGTTAGAAATATTTACTATTATCGATATCATGAAAAATTTTATCACGTTGGCTTAAGAAAAAAATATGTAGGAATCATAAGGTCACCATACTTTTAGATATGGATGTAAAACATAATGAAAAATATATCAAAATAAAAAATCATTATGTAAAACCAAGTGATAAATATGTAAGTAAATGTTATAAAAAATATATAACTAAAGTAGAATGACAAATAATTATGTAATCATAATGAAAAATATGTTTCTAAAACATGATGATAATTTTTTTTGTAAATATAATGTCAAATATGTATGTAAAACAGAATGATAAATCTATAAGTAAACATAATGAAATATATTTATGTATAAAGGAACGAAAAATATGTAAGTAAAATATAATGATAAACCTATAAGTATAAAAGAATGAATAATATATAAGTTAAATGGATTGAGAAATACTTATGTAAATGTAATAAAAAATTCAGAAATTAATAAAAGTGTCTATGATTTTCAATACATAAAACCATATTGAATGAAGAAGTCATAAAATAAATGTATTAACAAAAAGAAATCCACATTTTAGGAAATAACTAACATATTTTCTAAGAAATTATATATTTTCATAGCGAAATAAGTAAGAAAAATTATCTCCCCCTTTGAAAGAAATTTAGTATGATTATGACTAACTCCACCATAGGTTATGTTACCCATGGATCATATTTTTGATCTTTAGTTTCAAGTTTTCATTATTAAGGAAATATCCCCCCCTTAGATAAACATATCTTATTAAATGAAAACCACCCTTATATTGGAATTATTATATCTTACCATACTCCCCTTTAATGGATTCTCCCTCTTTGGAGTCTTCATTAAATTCTTCATTAAAATAAATTATCCCCTATTTGTGATTTTTAAAAAATAATTTTAAAGTATCAGATGTACCTATATGGTTCAAGAAACATCCATGAGAAAAAAAATATATTCAATGTAATTCTTATGGAAATTTTTCAAATGAAGTTATGATTATTAAAAAATCATAATTTAAAAACAATCATCCATCCTACTTCTGTTAAGACTACATTTTCATTATCAATACTTTATTTTTCTTCACATCGTTTTGTTCTTCTTGATGCTTCTTCAACAAAATCATCAGATATTTTTTCTTAATTTCTAAAGAAAAAATCATTTCTTCTTGATCATTGATTCTATTAGATTTATTTTTTATTAACTCATCTTGACCATCCACCTTTTTTACTAATACAGATAAGACTTCTTTTTTACTTTTTATAGTCTGAGAAATGAAATTTATTTGTCTTACATTCTCAGAAATGGATGATTTGACATTTTTGAACTCAAATTTACAAGTATTTAACGATCTATTTGTTGAATCAAGGATTTCACTTGTTGGTCGGAGTGGATACTCAAGAGGGGGGTGAATTGAGTTCCAATTAATATTTTCTGTTAAAAACAATGTTGATTAAAATCCCCCTATTTCAAAAATAGATTAAACTGTAGTGAATTTATACCGATTATAAAGGTTCAATTAGTTTCTCAAAGATTGATTAGTTCTCAGTTAACTTAATCTTATGATTAAATTAACTTTTGAAACTAACTTACTAGTCTATAATAAATATAAACACTTGTGAGTTTAACTATCAAAGTAGCTTTGAAAATAAATTATATTTCAATGTAATAGCAGCGTAATATGAAATAAATATGTAGTATGGATATATTATGTAGCTACAAACACAGAGAATTAACCAAGAGTTTCAGTCTCAAGCCGAGACTTAGTCCTCTCAAAAGTTTATATAAAAATGATCCACACCCTGGATCGGGGTTAACAACAGTGAACACACTGTCCAGGTCACAAGACCTCTACCACAGTTCTGTGTGGGAAAACAAACAACAGCTTAGAGCTATCCAGGTCTCATATGATCTCTACCACTATCCACAGTGGGAAATGAAGTGTAAAAAGGTTTGCTGAGGATTTACAGATCCTACAGTGAAAGTACAGGAGTTAATGTGTGTGTTTAATACAGCAGATAACACACACTGCTCAAAGTGTAAAACAAATGTATCACAGAGAAGAGATGTAGAGTTTAGAAATGGCTCTGGTGATTTCAGTGTAGCCTTGGACTCTTTTGTATTTGGTCAGAATTTATTCTGAGTCCTCTTCTCGTTTTTGTTTGATAAGAAGAGTGTCGTATGTTTCAGGCTCAAAGGCAGTGAGATGTAGTCGATGAAGTTCTTCAATGTTCTTTTGTATGCACAAAACTCTTCTTGAGTATGCTTGATTGTGTATGAGGTTCTGTTCTGATTGGTTCTTCCTCCTCTTTCTTTTCCTCTGTATTTCTCTTGTGTTCTTCTGTCAACACTTTTATCTTCAGCAGAGTCTTCTTGTATTTATTTCACGTGCTTCGGAAGACAGAAAAAGTTTCCTTTCCGCAGGTACGAGGTACGGTTTCCTGACATCTGACAACATTTATTAATAATTTGACAGAGAATTAAAATATACCTAATATGACTGTTGGTTAGATTAAATAAAGATAAAGATAATTAAATTCAAACAGTTGTTTATGATTATTGAAGAATCAAGTGATCGGTAGGTCATCAGCATTAGTGAGTAATGATCGGTGACTCAGATAGATCAGCATCGGTGAATCAGACTGATCAGCATCGGTCTGTCATCTGATCGGTGAGTCAGTTTGATCGGTGAGTCATTTGATCGGTGGCTCATTTGCATTGATGAGTCATTTGCATCGGTGAGTCATTTGATCGGTGGCTCATTTGCATCGGTGAGTCATTTGCATTGGTGAGTCATTTTGATCATCATTGGTCTGTCATCTGATCGGTGAGTCAGTTTGATCAGCATCGATCTGTCATCTGATCAGTGAGTCAGTTTGATCAGCATCAGTCTGTCATCTGATCGGTGAGTCATTTTCATCGGTGAGTCATTTTTCATCGGTGAGTCATTTGATCACCATCGGTCTGTCATCTGATCGGTGAGTCATTTGATCGGCATCGGTCTGTCATCTGATCGGTGAGTCAGTTTGATCTGCATCGGTCTGTCATCTGATCGGTGAGTTAGTTTGATCAGCATCGGTCTGTCATCTGATTGGTGAGTCAGTTTGATCAACATCGGTCTGTCATCTGATCGGTGAGTCAGATTGATCAGCATCGGTTCGGTGCGACCGTTGTCCTTTGATATGCGATCAGTGCTTCCGATGTCTGTTGATATTGAATCAGTTCTTCCAAAATACTTTGTACGTCAATAAGCATAGACAAAAAAATGTGATAACTGATTCATTAACAGATTGTAATTATGTTTATGAGAAATCAAACCAGATTAAGCATTAATTGTATGTGATGATTTGTGATTATTAAAACATCAATCATATGCCTGAAATCAACAATCTTCCAGAGGGCTCAACAATCTCCCCATTTTTGATAATCACAAATCTTTATCATTAAATATAAATAATATGATATATCATTAATAAAAAAATAATGAGAATTAAACCATAAGAAGAATAAATATAAAGAGATATATAAATCTCCCCCTTAATTTAGATTACCCATATATATTATACATATTTCTCCCCCTGAGATATATACATCTTTTCTCCCCCATATATCTCTCCCATACATCTTTCTTCTCCCATAAAGCATTCTTTTTCTTCTCCCATAAAGTATTCTTGTTCTTCTCCCATAAAGTATTCTTGTTCTTCTCCCCCTTTGGGATGATAAAAAAGGAGGGAAAAACAGATAAAAGAAAGTGAAAGGAAAATCAGTTAGCAGGGAGTATAGATAGAAAAAATATTTGATAATGTACAGACTATTACAAGTAGCACATAGTTCACCCTATCAAAAACAATACACAACTATTTGTTGTGATACAAAGGGGATTTGCCTTTGTCTTTGGGATCAATAGTGGGTATGTTTGAAGGCTTGGAGGCAAGATGGTCTTGGCGAATTTGATGTGGTGGTAGGACAACTCGGGCAGGTGTAGGAGCAGGTGCCACAGAGGGTTGTTGTTGAGAAACAGAAGCTGATTGAGAAGCTTGCTGAGGGACTGGTCTTAACTGAGATAGAGCTTGAGCAACAGATAGCTGATTTAGAGCTACATCAGAGTCATTGAGACGTTCAGAAGTAGGAAGTACTATTTCAGTGGCCTGTGCATGCAAATAGGGATTCAAAAGATGAATAAAGTCCTGAATTACTTCTGCTCTATACATCATAGATTTTTAAAAATCATCTTTATTCTCCATGAACTGTGCAAATGAAGGGATAAAATCTTGCAACTGATGAACTTGAGTTTTGAAGGCCTGAGTGACTGGAGGTAATTTCAGATTCTCTGCCAACAACTTGAAGCTTGCAGTCATCTCATGTTTTGTATAAATATTAGAAAAGTAATTATCAACTCTCTCTTTGATCTCTTGCAGAGCTTTCATAGCATATGCTGAATACACCAATGCCATCTTATGACTGTTATCCCCGAGATCTTTCATCTTCCTCAGAGATTCTAAATCAAGAATTTGTCTAACAGCAGCTAACTCATCATGCACAACTTCTCTTAGAGATTCTAGCTCATGGGTAGTGATCATGGTTACCTTGCCTGTACTGGCTTAGCCAACTATGCAAGTTAACTCAGCTTTCAACTTCCTCAGGTCAGACTTGTTGAGATGTTCAATCAAATTTCTCAAAAATTCCATCATACCAGAGATGGTTGATCGGAATTCGCTTGATAGAGATACCAGGCCGGTGTGAAGATCCTTCATAGTCTGATTCAAAAAGGCTATTTTCCTGACAATAAGTTCACCAGTATTGGCCAGGTCTGGCTTCACAGCATTAGATACTCTTTGTGAGAAGGCTTCCAATGAATGTTCATAAACTTGGAGAGACACCTGAGTAAGAGCATTAGAAATTTATTCTCTAACTGTGGCTCTCACAGCGGCTATCAATTCAATCTTAAACTTATCAAGATCAGCTTGAGAGATTCCAGAACCAGGTAAATTATCATTTGTAGAATCAACAGTAGGAACAGACCTTGCTTCTCGTGGGAGGTTCCTCTTCACAGCTGCAGCAAATTCTGGAATTGCTTCTTCGTCTTTAGAATATTCTATGCCCAACACAGCATAACCAGGGTAGTCATCCCAAATAGCAGCACATAGGGTGTATTTTGGTTTCTCATAGCTTGCTGCTCCACTGATTTTTGGTGAATCATCCTTGCCACTAATATGTATTTCTTGTACTGACTGAGGTGATTCTATTTGATCTTCAGAAAGACCATCCACTGGTCTGTTATCACCATCAACAACAGCCTCAACATCATCAGCACGTCCATCATCACTCTTCTCAGAAGCATCATTGTGATATTCTTTAGTGTCATAATCTTCTTCATCACCAAGAATAGGTTCTGATTCTGGTAGGGCTAAGGGTGGACTAGGAGGTACAAATTCTATTCTTCTTTTGGGACTGGCAGTGTCAGGATCACTCCTATCATCAGAAGATGACATACTTACTTCCTCAGTCGCAGCTTCTTCTTGATCTTGGGTTTCGGTGGCCTCATCCTTTCCTTCTTCTTGCTCATCATCATCAGAATAAACTGGTTCCTCATTTGGTTTCAAGCCAGGGTCTCTCAAATCCTTTGGCCTCTTGCCATGATCTATGTGATTGTAGGCTTCATACAATTTATCTTCATCTGCAAACCAGCACTTCTTCCATGGATTCCAATTGATTTTCATCCTCTTGCAGATCTCTTTGTTGAGACAGAAGGTATGATCTGTTTCAATAACTTCATCATCTTCATGAATACATTCTAGATTCTTGAGCATTGTAGATATCATCTTTGAATAAAACAAGGCAGTGGCTTTCTTGGACGGTTTTACCATTCCAGCTATGTGTACCATCACATATCTACACAAATTGATCTTCTCATGTGTTTTCAGAAGAAACAACAGGAAAACATCATGGTAATTTACAGCAGAAAAATCTCATCTCCTAGGGCAAAGTTGGTGCTGAATAAACTTGAAAAGAAGTCTGCATTCACCATCTAATTCTGAAGCTGTGATTCTCTGTGACTCTCTGTTTCCTGTCAGAAGCTCCAGAGCTAATTCATAAGAGAAGTAATCAGATGTGGGAGGAATATTCCCAGCATAATCCTCATACCGACCTTTATGAGGTACATTCAAGCACTCAGCCCACTACTTAGATGAGAAGGATATTTTCTTTCCTTTTACCACAGACGACATCCTGGCAGCCTCCACACCATCTAAAGTGATTTCCAGATTCATATAGAACTCATGTACCAGCTTCGAGTAGTCTATTCGAGAGTTGTCAGAAAACCAGTCTATCCATCCTTGTGATTCAAGAACTTGCAGCAACAGTGACTTACTTGACAAAAGCCACATAGAGCTTACTTCTTTTTCTACAGCAAAAATCCGAGTTTCCAGGTTCGGATTTACTGATCGTTGAGAGGTACTACTAGACTCGCCTCGAGCACGCTTTGAAGGTACATGGCTATCCGGTCCTTTTCTCGGTCTCTTTTTCTTATCCATTCGAGAATTTTGGGAAGGCAGGAGTTCGAAGGTTCGAATTAGAGGGGAAGAGAGGTTGAAAGGTTTGACGGGAAATGAAAGGTCAAAGGTTTAGGGAGGATAAATAGCCGCGTATCATTTATTTTATCATTTAGGGTTCCCATAAAAAGCATAAATGAAATTTACTAATTAATTACAATATAATAATAAAAAAAATATCGGTATGACAGATCGGTTGCACAGATCAGTTTCAGAGATCAGTTTCACAGATCGGTTTCAGAGATCGGTTTCACAGATCGATTTCACAGATCAGATTCACAGATCAGTTTCACAGATCAGTTTCACAGATCAGTTTCACAGATCAGTTTCACAGATCAGTTTCACAGATCAGTTTCACAGATCAGTTTCACAGATCGGTTTCACAGATCAGTTTCACAGATCAGTTTCACAGATCCGTTTCACAGATCAGTTTCACAGATCGGTTTCACAGATCAGTTTCACAGATCAGTTTCACAGATCTGATTCACAGATCAGTTTCACATATCAGTTTCACAGATCAATCATACACAACTCTTGTTTAATAAATTTCATTCTTTTAGATCATAAAGGCTTTATGAAGATATCAGCTAATTGATGTTCAGAACTAATAAATTTCAAATAAATATCACCTTTTTGATAATTATCTCTTAGAAAGTGATGCCTGACATCAATGTGCTTAGTTCTAGAGTGAGACACAGGGTTCTTAGATATATTTATTGCACTAGTATTGTCACAGTTAATTTAAATGCGTTTAAGATCAAATCCATAATCCAATAGAGTGTGTTTCATCCACAGAATTTGTGCACAGCAACTACCAGAAGCTATGTATTCTGCTTCGGCAGTAGACAATGCAACTGAGTTCTGTTTCATACTACACCATGATACTAGGGATTTTCCAAGAAAATGACCTGTTCTAGATGTGCTCTTCCTATCTAACTTACATCCAGCAAAGTCATCATTTGAATAGCTAGTTAGGTTAAATGATTTTCCTTTTGGATAAAACAAACCTAAATTTATAGAATACTTAAGATACTTAAAAATCCTTTTAACAGCCAGTAAGTGTGATTCTTTAGGATTAGCCGGAAATCTATCACACATACATACACTGAACATAATGTCTGGTCGACTAGCAGTAAGATAAAGTAAGCTCCCAATCATACCTCTGTAATTGGTTTGATCCACTGGTTTCCCAGCTTCATCTGTATCCAATTTACAGGTAGTACTCATAGGTGTATCACTTTCCTTAATACTATCAAATCCAAAACGTTTTAAAAGATCTTTTGTATATTTACTTTGATTTAAAATAATTCCACCTTTAGTTTGAAGAATTTAAAAACCAAGAAAATACTTAAGCTCTCCCATTAAGCTCATTTCAAATTCATTTTGCATAACCTTTGAAAAATCAGTACATAATGAATTTTTAGAAGATACAAAAATAATATCATCAACATAGATTTGTACTATTATTACATCTTTTGAAATCATTTTTATAAAAAGAGTGGGATCAACTACTCCTTTTGTAAATCCTTTTGAGATAAGAAAGTTTGAATGCCTTTCATACCAAGCTCTTGGAGCTTGTTTTAAACCATATAAAGCTTTAGAAAGTTTAAAAACATGATTTGGAAAATGAGGATTTAAAAAACCAGGTGGTTGTTCTAAAAAAACATCTTCAACAATAAAACCATTTAGAAAAGAACTTTTGACATCCATTTGATATAGCTTGAAATTCATATGTGATGCATAGGCAAGTAAGATCCTAATAGCCTCTAATCTAGCTAAAGGTGCAAAGGTTTCCTCATAGTAAATTCCTTCCTCTTGATTGTAACCTTGTGCAACTAGCCTAGCTTTATTTCTATTGATGTTTCCAGATTCATCAACTTTGTTTCTAAACACCCATTTTGTGCCTATGGTCAAAATGTCCTTAGATCTTTCTACTAATTTCCAGACTTTGTTTCTTTCAAATTGATTTAGTTCTTCTTGTATAGCCATTACCCACAATTCATCATTGATGGAATCATAGATATTTTTAGGTTCTAACTGTGAAAGAAAAGCTTGATGTTCAACCTGATTTCTTAGAGAAGCTCTAGTATGTGTTCCTCTATCTAGATTTCCTACAACAGCATCTAAAGGATGGTTCTTTAGAGTCCTAGATGGTCTTGAAAAGATAGGGATAGAGATTTCAGATTCATCTAGAGATTGAGGTTCAACAGAAGCGGGTTCTGGAGAATTTCCAGAGCTTGATGTTTTAACTATAGGTCCATTGTATTTATCATTGAGATTCAAACCAGAGAGATCATCTTCAAGAGAGATTTTAGGTTCATGTGGATCAGTTTCATCAAATTTGATGTGAACAGATTCTTCCACACATTTGGTTCTTTTATTGAAAACTCAATAGGCTTTACTAGAGATATAATAACCTAGGAAAATTCCTTCATCACTCTTGGATGCAAATTTGTCAAGATTGTCTCTAGTATTGAGAATGAAGTCTTTTCAAACAAAAACATTGAAGTAGTTAACCTTAGGTTTCCTATGGTTCCACAACTCATAAGGGTTCCTCTTAAGAACTGGTCTGATCAAGACTCTATTAATGACATAACAAGCTGTATTTACAGCTTCAGCCCAAAAGTAAATAGGTAGTTCATATTCATTGAGCATGGTTCTAGCTATTTGTTACAGGGTTCTATTCCTTCTCTCTACTACACCATTTTGTTGGGGTGTCCTAGGGGCAGAGAAATTGTGACTATAGCCATTGTGTGAGCAGTAAGAATCAAACTCATGATTTTCAAACTCACGACCATGATCACTTCTCAGGGTCTTAATCTTGAGTCCACAAAGATTTTCTACAGACTTGGAGTATTTAACAAAGTAAGAACAAGCTTCACTTTTGTGATCTAGAAAATATACCCAAGTATATCTAGAAAAGTCATCTACAAGAACATAGACATAGTGCTTCCCATTTAAACTAGAAACTCTAGAAGGTCCAAATAAATCCATGTGAACCAACTCCAGAGGTTGAGAAGTTGACACTTCTTTCTTTGATTTAAAAGAAACATTATGTTTCTTTCCTTTTGACAGGGATTACAAACTTTGCCTGCTGGAAATTCAAGTTTGGGTAAGTCTCTAACTAAGTTCTTCCTAGAAAGTTTTCTAAGCGAGTGTACATTGCAGTGTCCTAATCTTCTGTTCCAAAGCCAAGACTCTTTATGAAAATCATTTAAGCAAGGAATATTCTTCTTAGCTAAGGAATCTAAATCAACATCATAAACATTTTCATTTCTTAAAGCAGAAAATACTAAAACAATTTTAGAGTTAAAAACATTGCAAGAATCATTTTTACATTTCACATAAAAACCATCATCACACAATTGAGAAATGCTTAACAAGTTATATTTATGTCCATCGACAAATAAAACATCAGAAACCAAGATTGAATCAGTGTTACCAATCTGGCCTAAGCCAATGATTTTTCCTTTTGAATTATCACCAAAAGTGACAAAGCCTCCATCAACTTTTACTAAGCTCTTGAAACATGAAAAGTCTCCTGACATATTTCTTGAACATCCACTGTCTAAGAACCATATCTTCTTGTGACAGCTCTTCAATCAGGTCTCCTACAAAACAGATTTAGATGGAAGAAGATTTTGGTACCCAGATGTTCTTGGGTCCAGACATGTTAGCCAATGATACTTTAGGTACCCATATTTGTCTAATGGGTCTCATATAATTTGTAGAATTAACATTCTTTGAAAGATAAACCTTATTAGATCCATAACTATGAATATAACTGGTTGAGGCATATGAAGTTCCATAATTAACTATCTTCTGTCCAGATTTAGGAATGAATCTAGTTTTGGCAACTTTTCTTTGTCCAGGTTGGTATCCTATACCAGTAGTATATCTAGATGCAACTTTCTTTCCTAGCATTTGTGTTAGAGTATTCATTCCATTTGTGAACTTCTCTAAGTATTTTATAAGTTGTTCATTAGACAATTTTTGTTCCGTATTCTCTTTAAGAAACTATGCATTCTTTTCTACTTCTATATCTAGATTAGATTTACGCTTAACACTTAAAGCATACTGTTTCTTTAAACCTTTATATTTATCTTTAAGCTCATTACAGGTTTCTTCAAGCATATCACAATATTCAAACAGTTCATATTTAGATATGTTATCACATTCAGAATCATCTCCAGAATAATATGAATTAGAAGCAGGAGTTTCTGATGTTACCTCAGAAGTGTTTGTCATGAAACACATGTTGGCTCGATTCCTTTCAGAGTCTGAAGATTCATCTTCACTTGTGCTGTCTTCTGAAGCACTCCAAGTAGCCTTCATGGCATTCTTGTACTTGTTATCCTTGTATTCATACTTCTTTCTGTATTTCAGCTTTGGAAAGTCTGTTTTTATGTGTCCTTTTCTTTTTCATTCATAACAGACAACTTCATCTGATTTATCAGACTTCTTCCAATCCTTTTTCCAGTGTCCTTTGTTATCATACTTTCCTTTGTAGTTTGACTTTCTGAAAAACTTATTCTTCCTATAGAATTTCTTAAATCTTCTAGCAATGTGTGCCATCTCATCATCACTGTCAGAATCATTCTCACTTTCCTCACTACATAAACTTTCATTGATATATTGAGGCTTTTCCTTATCCTTATTCTTTGAGGTTGTAGTCTTGAAGGCAATAGACTTCCTTTTAGGTTCACCATCTTCTTCTTTATTTACTTTATGCTCTTATTCATACATCATCAGCTTACCAATTAACTCCTTGAAAGGCAGTGTGCCAATGTCACATGATTCTCTAATAGAGACAGAGGTTCCTCTCCATCTTTCAGGTAGACATCTCAAAATTCTCATGATTTTCTCCTTTGTTGGAACATCCTTTCCCAGAGAAGTCATTGTGTTGACAATTTCATTCAACCTGAGATACATATCAGAAATGGGTTCATCAGGCTTCATCTTAAAATTATCATACTTAATTTTATAGGTATTCAATATCATCTCCTTAACATTAGTTGTTCCTTCATGAGAAATAGCTAAGGTATCCCAAATTTCATATTCAGTTTTACATGCAGAATTTCTATTAAATTCTTCATCTCCTAGAGCACAGTACAAAGCATTCATAGCTTTACAATTATTATTGTAAGCAGTCTTTGTAGGTTCATCCCAAGTAGATCTATCAGTACTGGGAATTTTATATTTAGCTTCAATGACAGTCCAAATATCAAAGCCCATACTTTCTAAGGGAATTTTCATTTTTAGCTTCCACTGAGCATAGTTGTTTCCATTAAAGAAAGGTGGCCGGTTAGTAGCAGCACACTCAAGTCTATTATCCATGATATTACAAAAAGAATTTTAAAGAGATAATAATTTAGAAATAACAAAAATTTTAAGAACATTAAAATACAACTAAAATCACAGTTGAAAAACAGAGTACTTTTAGAAAATATTAACACCCTTTGATACCATGTGTTGGTCGGAGTGGATACTCAAGAGGGGGTGAATTGAGTTCCAATTAAAATTTTCTGTTAAAAACAATGTTGATTAAAATCCCCCTATTTCAAAAACAGATTAAACTGTAGTGAATTTATACAGATTATAAAGGTTCAATTAGTTTCTCAAAGATTGATTAGTTCTCAGTTAACTTAATCTTAGGATTAAATTAACTTTTGAAACTAACTTACTGGTCTATAATAAATATAAACACTTGCGAGTTTAACTATCAAAGTAGCTTTGAAAATAAATTATATTTCAAAGTAATAGCAGTGGAATATGAAATAAATATGTAATATGGATATAGTATGTAGCTACAAACACAGAGAATTAACCAAGAGGTTCAGTCTGAAGCCGAGACTTAGTCCTCTCAAATGTTTATATAAAAATGATCCACACCCTGGATCGGGGTTAACAACAGTGAATACACTGTCCAGGTCACAAGACCTCTACCACAATTCCGTGTGGGAAAACAAACAACAACATAGAGCTGTCCAGGTCTCATACGACCTCTACAACTATCCACAGAGGGAAATGAAGTGTAAAAAGGTTTTCTGAGGATTTACAGATCCTCCAGTGAAAGTACATGAGTCAGTGTGTGTGTTTAATACAGCATATAACACACACTGCTCAAAATGTAAATCAAATGTATCACAGAGCAGAGATGTAGAGTTTAGAAATGGCTCTGGTGATTTCAGTGTAGCTCAGGACTCTTTTGTATTTGGTTAGAATTTATTCTGAGTCCTCTTCTCATTTTTGTTTGAGAAGAAGAGTGTCATATGCTTCAGGCTCAAAGGCAGTGAGATGTAGTCGATGAAGTTCTTCAATGTTCTTTTGTATGCACAGAACTCTTCTTGAGTAGGCTTGACTGTGTATGAGGTTCTGTTCTGATTGGTTCTTTCTCCTCTTTCTTTTCCTCTATATTTCTCTTGTGTTCTTCTGTCAACACTTTTATCTTCAGCAGAGTCTTCTTGTATTTATGTCATGTGATTCGGAAGACAAAAAATGTTTCCTTTCCGCAGGTACGAGGTACGGTTTCCTGACATCTGACAACCTTTCTTAATAATTTGACAGAGCATTAAAATATACCTAATATGACCGTTGGTTAGATTAAATAAAGATAATGATAAAGAAATTCAAACAGTTATTTATGATTATTGAAGAATCAAGTGATCGGTAGGTCATCATCATTAGTGAGTAATGATCGGTGACTCAGATAGATCAGCATCGGTGAATCAGACTGATCAGCATCGGTCTGTCATCTGATCAGTGAATCAGTTTGTTCGGTGAGTCATTTGATCGGTGGCTCATTTGCATCGGTGAGTCATTTGCATCGGTGAGTCATTTGATCGGTGCCTCATTTGCATCGGTGAGTCATTTTGATTAGCATCAGTCTGTCATCTGATCGGTGAGTCAGTTTTATCAGCATCGGTCTGTCATCTGATCGGTGAGTCAGTTTGATCAGCATCGGTCTGTCATCTGATCAGTGAGTCATTTGCATCGGTGAGTCATTTTGCATCAGTGAGTCATTTGATCAGCATCGGTCTGTCATCTAATCGGTGAGTCATTTGATCGGCATCGGTCTGTCATCTGATCGGTGAGTCAGTTTGATCAGCATCGGTCTGTCATCTGATCGGTGAGTCAGTTTGATCAGCATCGGTCTGTCATCTGATAGGTGAGTCAGTTTGATTAGCATCGGTCTGTCATCTGATCGGTGAGTCAGTTTGATCAGCATCGGTTCGGTGCGACCTTTGTCCTTTGATATGCGATCAGTGCTTCTGATGTCTGTTGATATTGAATCAATGCTTCCAAAATACTTTGTACGTAAATAAGCCTAGACAAAAAAATGTGATAACAGATTCATTAACAGATTGTAATTAAGATTATGTGAAATCAAACCAGATTAAGCATTAATGGTATGTGATGATTTGTGATTATTAAATATCAATCATAGACATGAAATCAACAATCTTCCAGAGGGATCAACATCACTAAACTCCCTAAGCTATTCATTGATGGTTTTGTGTGGCTAAATACTTTCATTCATTTTTTTAGATTTATAATCAATAAAAATATTGTTAAAAATAACTTATTTCATAACCACCATGTCAATAAAAATATTAGTAGAATCCATATTATTATTTAGGGATTCATGAAACATTTTACTCTAGGAATAAATATTTGAATGAACTGGAATAGTGCTGACCAACTTCCATAAAGATATATTGAAAAAGTCATGTTAAACAAGAGATGATGTTTCATAGTCATAGTGATCTTTTCCATTCTCAACTCCTCTAGGAGTTAAGGAATCCAATTTCTCTATCCTTGTGGATGCTTTATGAGGCATTTCATTATCTTATGTGTCTTCCATAACTCTCTAGACTTTTTCGGAATTTTTAACTGGGATTCGTTCATCGAATACTTGAATAACTTTAAGATATCATTTTTCAACTTATTCCCCTTGAAACTCATCTTCTTGAGTTCCTTATTCTATTTATTTATCCAGGATCTCATCCCCTTAATCATATTTTTGTTCAAACTATTACTTATCTCATTCTTAAACTTCAACCTTAACTTCTTCTTCATCTTCAACTTCAAATTCTTATTCAATATATTGTTCTTCAGAAACATATTTTGATGTATGAGGTTTTAATTTATATTCTTCCAATTCCTATATAATATCATCACCATATTTAAGAAGAAACAGATCTTACATTTATTGAATAAGTGCTAAAATAGATAAGACTTTCTTAGCATTCTAAATTTTTAAGTGGCAATCATTTTATTATGAATAACATGAGATTCATGTACTTTTTGAGATTTCTTCTCTATTGGTTTCAATGAATACTGACATACATGAGTTTTTTATTATTTTTCATTAACTACTTCTAATTATTTTCATTTTCATGATTTTTAGATTACTTATTTTTTATGGATTTTTCCACTGCAAGATTTAAGAAAATGAAAGGATAACCTTACTTTCTGGTAGCTTCTATCTCTCTCTATATTGCAACTATTGAATCAGAAAGTGATTTTGTCTTTTTTTTATAGGAGGAGATGCGAATACAAGATTAGTAGGAACCAGTTCTGGTATGCTTGTTTCTTTAGGTCTACTTTTCATAGGTAATAATTTTGATTATTTATGAACACCAACATTATTCTTGCCAACAATTTCTTCAAAAATTTTGGATGATGGTAAAAACACTACCTTAACTCTCCTAATAGTATCATCGCTTAGAAGAAAATCTTGAATGGCTAAGAGATTTATCGATAGGGAACATTCAGCTATTGAAGTCACATTATGATTATCTTGGAGATAGTTTCCAAATACATTAGTATTTGAGACCTTATGGTTCTGCCTTTTACTAAATGGATTGTGAGAAAGATGTACATGATAATGATGATCATCCATAAATTTACAAGAAAATCTAATAAAATGATATCACATATCATTAGAGAGTCCTTATTCACTTTAATAGGAATAAGAAAACCTTGAATCGAAAGGGCTACTAGCTTGTGATTTATTGTAAGGCTAGTATTCTTTAAATACTTAATATCTATGAGACCAAGGAAATCTATAGTGCTTTATTTCTAAAAAGATCCATTTTATGGAATTCTATGAGAGCATATAATACTCTATATTTCATACTATATCTTGATAACATTTTCTTTCATTCTTATGTTGAACTGTATAAGACTTTTCATAACATATGAACTTAAATGTATCCTTTCCATCCATTTGAATGAATGTATTGAATTCATAGAATAATATGAATAGTTGAGGGTAAAATAGATCCTGAATTTTCTCCATTGTGACACATACACTATCCCATCCATTAGTTCTTATGATCATATAGATGACATAGTCATACTTTTCAAAGAAAATATGACATAACAATGTTTCTCTAAAAACTGACCAATCTGTTATTTCCTTTAAAATTGGAATCTGATCTATTGAAGACTGGAGAGTCATTTAGAGTGAATGAAACTATGGAATCAAAATGTAGATTTTTAAGGAATCGTAATTTTATTATTGAGATAAGAGAAGATTGTGTGGTTATCATAAACATAGAACCCTTTATATAGACATTGTACAGACCTTGCAAATTACATAAGATAATCATAATGATGAAAATAACATGATCTGATCTAATGGTTGGTGATGATTGTAGAATAAATGAATTTAGATATTTTTAGGGAAGGTAAACCAGGAATTGAAAATTTGGAAATACCAATAATTGAAACATAAAATTAGAAAATAAAGAGTAATAATGATTACCTTTTTGAATGCTCTGATGAATTTATCAGTATTATAAGAATTTTCTTGTATGTTTTAGATTTAGTGAAATTTAATTATGATAATAAAAATTATGAGACTTTCAATTTCGAGAATTTCAATTATACGAATTTCAATTCCGAGAATTTCAATTCTGAGAATTTTAATTCCAAGAGCTTTTATTACCATAATTTCAATTCTAAGAATTTCAATTCCAAGAATTTTCATTCTGAGAATTTTTATTCTGAGAAATTATTAAAGGGAAAAATATTTAAGGAATGAAAAAATTTCTTAAGGAAATATAATTTTTCTTTTAGAAATAAAATGAATGAAAAACAGAAAAAACATATGTACTCACCCTGAAATAATGAGTAATTAAATGCTAAGAGATTATTTAAACAAGAAGTAGATATGGATTATTAATTTAAAATGATCATCAATATCTTCTATTTAATGTATTCAAACATATTAGAAGGTAAATGTTTAGTAGTAATATCAGTATGTTATTCTTTCATTCCGATGAATTGATGAATAACATCTCCTTTAAGTGTGAGATCCATAAGAAAATGATGTCTAATATCATTGTGTTTTTCATGAGAGTGATGTTCTTAGTTTTTACTTATGTTAATTGTTCTTGTGTTATCTCACGTTATTTGAGTTTTAGAAAAACTCAAACCATAGTATGTGAGTGGGTGTTGCATCCACAACACTTGAGAACAATAACATCGAGGTTCTACCTATTCAGCTTCAGCAGTGGAAATTGCTACATAAATTTTTTTTTGTAAGACCAAGAATATAATTATTCTCCAAAGAAAGGTAATATTCTATATTAAATCTTCATATCCATTTTACAACCACCAAAGTTACCATCTGATAAAAAATTTATGTTCAAAATCATTTCCAAAAGAAAAAAATACTCCCAAATCAAAAGTTCTCTTTAAATACAGAAAAATATTTTCACAGCTTTTAAATTGGATTATTTAGGATTTTCTTGACATCATTCAAATAAGAATACATAAAACATTTAGTTAGTTCTAATAGCTATTATGTAATGTAAAATTCCTATCATTCTACTATAAGATGTTTGATCTATAGGTTTCCCTGCTTCATCAATATCAAGAGTAGTATTGGTTCCGATAGCAGTACTTATACTTTTTGTGTTTTCTTACCCAAACTTCTTAATATTATATTTGATATAATTATTTTGGGATATGTATTTCCATTCTTGTTTTTATGAAATTTGAAAACCTAGGAAAAAAGTTAACTCACCGATCATACTCATCTAAAACTCAAATTTCATTAGATTGGAAAAGAAATTGGGTAAGGATTGCTAAGTTGACATGAAGATGATGTCATCAACATAGATTAGAATAATCAAAACAACATTACTAACATTCTTGATGAAAAGGGTTGGATCAGCAGTTCCCTTAACATAGATATTTTGAAACAAAAATCTTATAAGTCTATTATACAAAGCTGTAGGGGCTTGATTAAGTCTATGTAATGCATTGTAATGTTTGTAAGCATGATTTCGATAGTTTGTATCTTCAAAACATAGGGGTTGATGTACATAGACATCTTAATATAAATTATCATTGTGGAAAGCACAATTCACATCAATTTGATAATGTTTGAAATTAATGAATGCTGTAAAGGATATGAAATATGGATAGATTCATGTATTGTTACATGATAATATGTCTCTTCATAGTCAATGAGATATTGTTGATTATAGTTTTAAGAAACAAATCTTATCTTAATTCTAACAAAAGTTATATTTTCATCAATTTTTTTCCGAAAACCCATTTTACCCCAATAAATGTTGTTTCCTTAGGTATTTCAAAAAAGTTCCAAACATGATTTATTACAAATTCATTGAGTTCGTATTGTATAGACATTATCTAATAATCATTACCCAATGATTCATCAGGAGAGGTTGGTTCAAATTGGGAGACAAATGAAACAAGTTCAACATCATTCTATAAGGATCATCTAGTTCTTATTGGATGATCAAAATTACCGATGATAATATTACTGGGATGATTCTTAAGAAACAACTGACCTGGGTTTAGTAAAAAAATTTCATCAACATAGGGAAGAAAATATTAATGATAAAATGTCTCAGAAATAATTTCTTTAATATTTTTCTTATGAGAATGATCATCTATCAATGGTTGGTGATCGTTTTTTGAAAATATTTTAGAAAACATTTCAGGATTCTTGAAAACAAGAGGGTCAGTTTCATCAAATTTAACATGTAGTTTTGGTCCTTAGTACAAGTGTTTTTATTAAAAACTCTATATGCCTTAGAGTTAGTAGAGTAACCAATAAAAATTCATTCACTAGATTCTAGTGGAACTTTATGTACGTAATCTTTAGTATTTAATATAAATACTATTAATCCAAAAACATTAAAGAAAGAATCTATTTTTTATCTAGTTTATAACATGTATGAGATTTATTAATAAATGGCCTTATTAAAACCAAACTTTTAGTATAAAATGATGTATATAGAGATTCCACCTGAAAAATTTAGTTATGAAATATTTACTCAACACTGTTCTTGTCATCTTTTAGGGAATAATATTTTTTCTTTGGACAAGACCATTTTGATGTGGAATTTAAGGATCTAAAAGGATGTGAGTAATACCTTTCTTAATAATAAATGTTTTGAAGTCTGAATATTCAAATTATCTACCAAGTTCACTATGAATATTTATCAACGGTTGGTTTTTCTTATTTTTAAATTGAGGTCTAAATTTTTGAAATAAGAAAATGTTTCTGAAATCTTTTCATGAAAATTGTTCCATGTAAATCTAGTGTAGTCATCAACTAAGACAAACACATAGTATTTTCCTCCAATACTTCTAGTTTGTTTTGGACCAAATAAGTCCATGTGCATTAACTATATGGCATTAGATGTTGAAACTTCACTTATATAATTAAATATTGATTTATGTTTATTTATATACTGACAAGTATTGCAGACTTTTAAAGTTTCAAACCTATTTTCTTGTATGCCATTAACAAGTCCTTTCTAAGAATGATTATAACAATTCCTTATGTTATAGCTTCCTAGTCTTCAATTCCAAATCCATGATTTATCTTTAGTGAAAATAAGGCATCAAATATATTGACATCTAGGGTATTCTAGGTCTAGGGTTTACTCATTCTAATGCCAAAGGGAAGAAAGAGTTAATTCTTCTTTATAATTTTGAAATAATAACTTATAATTTATAAAATTCACAAAGAAACCTTCATCACATAATTGGATTATGTTAATGAGGTTGTGTTCAGGGCCTTCTACAAAATCAAAATATGAAATGATAGCTTTTCTAAGAAGAATAAGGTTACCTATAATGTCAATTTCATCTTCAGAGTTATCTTAAAAGGTTAATTTTCCACAATTAATCTTTAAAATAATTTGGAAATAGTAATTATTAAAAGGCATTTTCCCAAAACATCTACTATCCATGTACCATATGTTGTTTGTTATTCTTCTGTTATTCTAAATTGGAATGATATTTGTTTTCAGAATCTATAATTGCATGGATATAATGTTGATATATAATAAAATCATGGGTATCCAATTTTTTTTAAAAAAGTATGATTTTTTAAACCCAAGTCATTGAACATTATTTAAAGAATAGTTCTTCTTCCAATGCCCACAAATTTGACATTTAGTATAGAAGGGATCATTTGAGGGAATAAAATAATTGTTTCTAATATTTTGATATTCATTATAAAAAATAATCCTAGATTATTACCATAAGGTAGAATTTGAGAATATATCTTGTCAAAAATTTTCTTACCAGAAGTAACATTTGAATGAAGTTTATTTAAAAAAATATTACAGACATTAGTCTAAAGTCTAAATTTTATTCCTTATGAATAATAGATTTTGAGTATGTTTTATCCTCTAAAGCATCTTTTTAAAAAAATGATTTTTTAGATGTTTAGAAATTTTATACTTATTAGAATTAACATCCTCATGTTTCATAGAATTGTTCTCTAAAAAATCATTTTTATCATGATATTTGGTAAGAAGTAAAATTTCATTTGTTAAAATTAATTCTCTAGTATTTTTTTCTCATTTTATATATACATTAAAATTTTTTATTTCAAGAAACATAGAATATATAGAAACATCCTCATTAAGAAGGTAAACCATTATTATTTTTTGATGATGATTATTATTCATCCCATGAAAAACCGTTTTTAGGAAAATTTTTACTTAATGAGATATTGGTTAAGGATTCAGCAGTTTGTACAGTAGCAATAAGAAAATGATTTTGAAATAGAGTTATGGCTAATAGGCCAATATTCATTTTCTCAAAAGATTCAAAATTATGATGATTCATCAAAAAATCCTCCACCACTAGCACTCCATGTGTCATTGGATTATAAGACATTATTATTCTTTGATATATATAAATTCTTCTTATTCCTCTCATAATTTTTTTCCTTCTAGTCTCTTTTTATAAGTAAGGGACAATCAGGTCTAATATGACGAGTTCTCTTTCATTCATAGAATGTAACTTCTATATCTTTCTGTTATTTTCCAATTTTTTACTGCATCTAAAATGGAAGTTATTTTTCCCAACAATTTATTTCATTTTCTGAGGAGTAATGACTGACTCATTTTATAAAGATTCACTTTCATTATAATCAATTAAAAAAAAATTTATTAGTTTAAGATATTTTAACTCTCTATTGAGTCTTAGATTTCATATGATTTGACGTAGTTGTAAAAGAAACACCTCTATTTCTATATATCATCATTATATTGTCAGTATCTCTCTTTATTTTTGTTTCATGTTGAAGACGGGTTCCAAATAGCTAATCAAGAGAAATCTATGAAAATTTCATATTCTTATCTATAGTTGTCCTCTTGGATACCCCTTCATTAGTCATGATATCTATATTCTTGTATAAAAGATTATAATCATCTGAAACATTCTCACCTATTGATTTTAATCTATTAATGATAGTTATAAATCATTATTATACATTACATATGGGTTATCCATAAGGAAAACAGAAATCATGATACTCATCTGTGAGCATGGCTCTTATAGTTTCAATGACTTTAGAATTTTCAATGTGATATAATTTGAGCTTATTCAAAAATCTATTATTAGATTCACATTATGAAATTTGGATATATATATATATATATATATATATATTTCTAGTCATGGAACAATGAAAATTACTTCATAACATAATGTTCAGATGGTATACCACCTTTTCTAGATTAGTGAAGGTTCAATGATCTTTATCATAAATATTATAATCTCTTATTACCATAATTTAATTATTTACATATGTGTTTATCACAAAGGTATTTATTCTATCACTCCAGTACTCAAAGTCATTTTCATCTAAGACATGTGGTCTAGTAGGATTGAGATTGTCTAGATATATAACATGAATGCCTGCCATACAACAAGAAAATTTCATTCCATAAAACCTGTTAGAATTAAATTTTCGTAAATTAGGAAGATATATGGAGTTAATAACAATGAAAAATAATGGGAAATAAATATTATTTGTGAGTAAAAGTATTTTAGAAAACTCCACTGATACCAATTGTAGGATCAAATAGTATAATGATATACTCAAATACATGGGGTGAATTGTATAATTTAAACATTCGTTTCGAACTTTTAATGTTAGTATAATTGTTCCTTAATTAATTTTTTTTATCCTTATGGAAATATATTTTTTAAGGTTAGGTTTTAATGTTATGAAAACATAGTTTAACAAAAATAAAAATAATTCACATACCGTATTAAATAATCCATTTCTTAATCCATAAAACATTAAGATAAGAACCTAAAAATTATTTTCATAATATAATGATTCAACCCTAAAGAATATATAATCATTAATATAATCAAATTAACAAAATTATAATGTATAATAATGTTATACATTTTATATTTCATAGAGTTAAAATTATAGCTGTTTAAAAAAAACTTGAAATAGAAAACAAGTAAAAATAAGATTATTTTAACCCAAAGAGGATGGTATCCAACAACACTGGATAAAGGTTCCTTAATTTATACTTTCAAGAAAGTATGTCATACCCAAAGCTAGGTATTCTCTCAATATGAAGATCAATAACTGTATTGATATCCCAAAAAGTCCATTATTTAAAAGGAAATCAAATCCTTTGTATTACAAAACTAGAAGCCTATGATAATCATGATCATAGTCAGTACGAAGAATGTCTAAAAACGTTTTTCATGCCTGAACATGTTTTCATAGACATCTGCACGAAGCACTAAGAGTTGTCAGAGCCTATATATCTAGATATAACATCACACAATTTTATTTCATTTCAATTTACTTAAATTCATGGTAGTTCATTTATTGTCGAAATGAACTCGTATTTATAGGAAAATATTTTCAAAGGTCTACTCCACTCCAACTGTCATATTATCCATAAATTTTGGACGGATATAGATATGTTTCAAACATAAAAAAATTAGTTTATAACAAAGTATACGATATCGTTTCATGTATATGAACTGATTGTATTATCACTGAAAATGTTAATTATACAAAAACATAGAATCTAATAACATTGGACTAATAAATTAATCAACTCTAACATTATCAAGAAAGTTAATTCTTAAGAAAATAAAAATAAGATTGAGAAAAAAATTATCAATGTTTTGTGTACCAGAATCATAAAATCAGTATGAAATTTTTACTGATATCAATATTATCAAAAACTATATCACATAGGCTTAAGTAAAACAATATGTCATAATTTTAAGTACACCATATTGTTAAAGATATAAGTAAAATGTTATGAAAAATATATCATAATGAAAAAAAAGTAAGTAAAACAAAATGATAAATTTGTATGTAAATGTAATGAAAAATATCTATGTAATATAGAATGACAATATTTAAGTAAACATGCTGAATTTTTTTTAAGTAAAATAGAATTTAAAATATGTAATTAAATGTAATGAAAAATATATAAGTAAAAAAATGACAATTATATAAGTAAATGTAATGAAAAATCTATAATTATAACTGAATGAAAAATATGTAAGTATAACAGAATAAAATATTTGAAATTATAATGGAATGAAAAATCTTAATGTTAAATGGAATCTCAAATCATTAGGTAAACTTAATAAAAATTTGATCTCAATATTTTTTTTTAATTTTCAAAACATAAAACCATACGGAATGAGGAAGTAATAAAAGAAACTTATCAACCCTACAAGAATATTATATGAAATTATCTATGATGTGGAATAAAATGAGATATGTGATGTAATAGAAAAAATATGTTGAATAAAATGTTTTCTAATGATTTATTTTATAGAATATATTTTTTGAAAATTTGTTTACCCTATATTTAATAATAATTCCATGTGTTATAAAGGAAAAAATTGTAGGAATAATGTTTACAGGTGATAATGTGTCAATTACTAAACCGATAACATTAAATCATATTGATTTGATCGAATTTTTTATTTTAATATTTTTTTCTAAGTGGTTAGTTATCATTGGTGATCTATAATGATTTATTTAAACCGTAACATGTTATATTGACATGTAAAATGTATTCTATAAGATATAATCTATTAATTAGGTTGAATAACTTGTGTGTTCTCTTGTAATTTAATTAAAACATGACACTTAGAGTGGTATATGTGACTAAATCATGTGTGGGTTTTATGAGAGATAGTGTGTTATTAAATACCCCTAAGGAGTGGTTAAAATTAAGATTTAATATGGAATTATCTACAATGTTTAGTGATAGAATATAAGAAATTTCAACCTACACTCTTCTATAAATTCCCTTGGTCCACCATTGATTTACAAAGATGATTAGTTATAACTTATTGGATTTTATAGACATAATTTAAACTTGATTGATTGAAATTATTAATTTTTAAATACTAGTTATATGGTTTAAAATTAGTGATTAAATTATTAATTAACCAACATTGTTGATTAGTCATAGAGTTGTCTATTTGTGTATTGAGGTATAAAGTATTATTAATTTGATAAACATAAGTATGTGTTTGGTATGGGGTTATGTAAATATTTAATTATTAATATAAGTGAATGTCACATTTTTTAATTAAGTGAATGTGTTAATACTAATAATTTTTTTTGAAAAGTTATTATTATTCCTGGATAAATTCAAACAATGAAATTACATTGAGATTTCATTTTGGTGAAGTTTGAAATGAATGTAATTATTTTTTTTGTTGGAAAAAATAACATGTTCAAACTAAAGTGAAATATGATGATACATTAAAAATGATGTTAATTCAAATATTATGGATTTTTGGAATATGATTATAACTATTTTTTAATAGTTTAGACAATATATGGATGTATTCTGATTTTTTGAGGAATATGTATCCACCTTAAAAACATTATTGTTCTAGAGGTGGCTGTGAGATACGTTGAATGAATATGGAGTAGTTACCATGTAATCCCCCAAATTTGTTTTTAAAATTAGACTATAATGTATACATGGTGTATATTTTGATAAGAATAATAAGAAGTATGATGATTAAAATGTTTATACATATATGAAAAATGTTATATTTGAAGAATTTTTATTTTAATATCAAATTCAATTTTTTCCACAAATAGTTCATGATATATGCTTTGATTCGTGCGTGCATATTGTTGGAGTGACATTTTGTTGAAAAAATATTGATTACTCTATAGAATTTATCGAGAATATATTTTTGTGAAACAAAGAGAATAAATGTCTATGCGGATAACATGATGAGATGAAGTAAAAAAACAATTTTGGTTGTAATGGATATGTCTTTTGGATTTTAAATAATTTTATTTTTATTTAAATGATAACATTTGGAATTATTTTAAGTGATTAATGTATGATTATCCATAATATTATAAGAATAATAATCTAATATATGAGAAAAAATATTAGAAGGCTAGAATTTCCAATTTGTTATTTTTGGATTGTAGGGATTACATAAAAAGGTTATTGTCATAGACACAACTCAATACACAACACTATTATACTAAAATATTTTCAAGGATTAGTTTCATACAAACTTATATTACTATTCATCCAGAGATTAATAAATTTACATCTGTGATGGGACTAATTTTTCTAATTCTTTCAATATAATATATATTATTTTATCTTCTCTCTCACAAAATATTTATACCTAAAATAAAATTATTTTATTAGTAGTGACAACCCTATGAAAATTATATAGTACATATTATGTAATCATTCATTTGAAAAGGTTAGTTCTTCCTCAACACTAGGACAAATCGCATAGGTTCTAGTTTCATCTATAATAAGTCCTAATCCTATTAATAAAATAGTTTCTTTATATAATAGAAAAAATGTTACATTGAGTATCTGATTTAGTGTGTTAAAATATCATTATTAAATTACTATTCAATATTAATATAAATTCCTAGGTCAAGTCATCAAATAAACTATTTAATCTATTTTTTCTCATCATTATATTTTAAAATTCATAAATTTACATGTACATGAATATCATTTTTAGGGTAATTTTTTTAATATATTTGATTTACAATTGAATAAATTTTATTACAAAATATTATTTTAATAGAAAATTTTAAATTAGGATCGTACCTCGTTCCTATATTGTGTTGAAACCATTATCTTTGTAAAATTATGGAGGAATTTCATTGTATCATTTTATTTATTTATTTGTAACACTTCCTAACAAAATAATTTTCTATAAAAAATAATATTTTAATGGAAATAATCATAATCTATATTTAAAAACATAAAATTTTATTAATAAATTAATCTTGATACTCATACTATGATAAATAACAACACAATAATATGATACTAGTCACTCAATCATGATAGGTATATCCACTGAAATTTTAAAATCTCTAGAAACCTTGCCGCTATTTAAATCATGTATATATTCTCTTTATCACTAACATAATTCATTGAGTCATGTATCCCTGACATTCCCACCATCAATAAAATTATAATGAAGATAAAACCGAAATGGTAATTTATATAAAAAGTATAATAATATAACATAAAATCTAATAAATGTTTTACCCATATTTCACCCAAGAATTATTATTTATTTTATTCTAAATCTATCGCTAGGAGAGTACCCGTATGAGAATGATGTCAGAATATTTGGATAACATCACCATAAACCTATTGTATTCTCAAAAAAATTTCCTATCATTATATTATACATATTATACTCAACCATTAGTTGTGCTTGGTGATTCTACACTCCAAGCATGTATGTACACCCACAATGGCTAGTGCAAGATATAATTATGAATGAAAAAATATTATATCAATAGATCTTATAATGAAAATAAATTTTGGTCAAACAATTATAGTAGGTTCTTATAAATATACATAAGCATGGATGATCAATGGGTACAACTAGATATCTAGGCTCTAAAAGGTCATCACCTTGTATAGTAGGTGTGGGATACAATGTCTTCTTGCGAGTCAATGAATTTGTAAGAGTAGAAGTTGAAGGAAAATGAAAAGAAATGTTTAGGTAGGAGGAACTAGAAGAGAAGAAAGTTGGTATAGGCATGTGACGAAAAGTATAACATTGATAAAAAGTATGATCCATCACCGGCTAAGGTAAATAAAGACAAGGAGTATCAAATGTAAATGGTGGATAAGACATTAGAAGCCTAAATATCCCTGGTTCCTATAATGAATCTGTGGGACAAGAAAGTGTGCAAGCATTTATATATTATAAAGGTGCATAACTTGGTTGTGTGAAAAAGTGGCTAAAGTAGCTCTTGTACCACAAACTAATATCATCTAACTTAGAAACATTTACATTTGGGTTTTTAGAGAATAATTTTCACCTAGATGGTGGATCCTAATTCATTTTTAAAAACAAAATTAATCACATGAAATTAAATGTTATTGATATATATTTGAAATAAAATACCCACAAAAGGCACCAGAGAAAGAATACATAAATCTATTATAAGTTTATTATTTTTCGATGTCTTCTTCATTCCCATAACTTTATTGTTTTAAATTTTGTACATTTTTTAAAAAATATAAATTTAAATATAAATTAAAAATTACTGTGTAATAATAAATGAAATAAAATGTTACATTACTTAGTTAAGGAATAACTACTATTAACCAAATAAATGAAACAAAGTTACATAAAAAATCAAATTGTATATAGTGGTAATAATATGTAAACAACAATGTCATGTCATAGAAAAATTAATATTTTTACATTATCATATTTAACATGGATTTGATAGGGATTATTTATTTTATTATAAATTAAGCCCAATTTATTTTTGGTCATGTCATTTTGTTCATTTTGGAAAATTGATTATGTTACATTTCAATATTTTTGGGTTATGTAATTTTTTTCATATTTTTGGGATAGGTCGCATTTCCATTTTATTATGAGTTCAATCTTTTAAATTTTTTTGATTTTCATTCAAATTATTTAAATAATTTTTAGTTCAATTCAATTTATTTATTGTTCTCATTTTATTAATTTTTTTGGTTTTTTAATATATAATAATGTTATATTCAATATTAGTAAATGAATCTTATAGAAAACTACACCTAGTATATTTTAAAAATGAACATTAAGGCAAAGTAGGATAAAAATAATTTTAATAAATAGTAAATAAATTTGAAAGAACCAACCTAAAAAAAATCCAAGTTGAGAAAAGCTGAAATAAATCAAAACATTGATGGATTATTCTATATATTTCCAAATATATTGTTAGGTTCACTGTCAACTCTGGAAATTGAACTCTCAGAGTCATAATAAGTAATAAATTAATTAGGTTCAATGTTGGAATTTATATTGTCAATTTCATCATCATCACCATAAAATATATTTCTTAGGATACATAAATAATGTCACCAAATTCTGGATTCAGATTATATTTCACATAAGAAACATAATTCACCAATGATGAAAATATATATAAAAAATCTGTAGAAAGAGTGAATATCATATTAATTACACAAAAATCTAAAATTATCAGTAAATGTGATTTCTATATTCATCGAATCGAAATAAATTTTATTTCATCAAAATCACTCGACCCTGAGAGTAATAATCCAATATTAGCATTTTCTCCTTGTCTATATAATAATATACATTTTTAAATAAATGTCAAATATATGATGCACTGGAATAATATTATGTTATGTTAGTAACCATAAAACCATCATATATTTTCCCCATATTAATTTCCCTTTGAGCGATAATAAATTTGTACCCATTGGTCAAAATTTATTTTAATTCATAAAAAATATAATTTGGAACGATATCCAAATCTATTATTTCAATAAATAAAAATTCAATTAAAAAATCAGTACCTTAAATTTAAAATAATATTCAAATTAACTGAATATTAACTTTATTTATTTATTATAGTAATAATTCTACCTTCAATTTATACATTCATGAAAAAACTATTTTACATGATATTATTCTCTCTTTATCAATGATAATGAAGGATGATTTATATTTATAATTTTTTTATGTTCCCTATAGAAAAATATAGAAATTGTTTAATAGGTATGTATAATTACATGAGATGAGATAACATATTCCTATTCAATTTAGTTACATGATGTAGTCATCAAATAAAAAATAGTTAAACAAAATATCATGATGTACCATCTCCCACTCTTTAAGGTGTAATGTAGTCAATGTATATGATCCATGAACTCCCCTTGTTTCGATAAGTGATGAAAAATGGGTTCAATTTTATCACACTTATATTATTTTTTCGTTTGGTTTGTTCCATTTCACTGTCACATTTTACAAATATATTCTATTGAAATCCATACAATATTGATCCAAGTATCCTTTTACGATAGAACCTTCAGGGTCATTCCTTCTTTAGACATAATACTTTAATGAGAACATATTTATTTAAGATAAATATATCCATAGAAAAGAAATTGTTCCTCCAATAAGTATTTCGGCTGTAATATGGTCTATTAGATGTTACATGAAATTGAAAAATGATGACAGACCATTTTTCTCTATCTAACACAAAATTAATGATGCATCATCTTACATTTCTTGCAGGAAATGCATAGAAAGTTTATTAACACAAATATTTGTATATAAATGGTACAATAAAATTACTATCACAATTATATTATTGGTTAGTAGATGAAATATTTTTATTAGAATCCACTCATGACAAAGGATTTGATAATAAAAAATTTTCAATTATTTCAGCTTCATCTCTCTTATTTTGACATGTTTTGATATGTTTCTTAAATATCCATTAGAATAATTGAAGACTATAGTACTACAAAAAATTGGTTTATTTTATCATTAGGTTTCATCATATAATATTTAGACAAAACATTACATTTATTTTCACATTTACACATAGGATAAGATTTTAGTCTAATATCCAAATCCACTAACTCAAACCAAGATTATAAATCATGTATTTTTTCTTTACAATAACATTTAAAAGAAATTAATTATACATTTGAAATATTATTTATTCATTCTTAGTAAGTCTAATAAATTAATTAATATGTTCGTTGAAAAATATAGAAACTCAATAAAGATATTTATATTCTTCCAATTGTAATTGTATTTAGTGGAATCATTTATTCTGTTTCTATATTTCATCCTTCTTGAATAAAAACTGACATATTTCAATTCTTTAATAACATTTCCTCCAAACATTTGCTGAGGTTTATTTTTAGTATCCATTGTATTGTGAATCCATTGTTTATTATTCTTATATAGATAATCCATTGGAAATAATCATCTATATACCATAAAATGGAATGTATGATGATATTTAAGTCATCTTGATTAGGTATACATAAAAAAATTATATGAAAGTGTTACCATTGTGAATCAGCTATATATCATTACATTAGTAGGAATATAAATTATCATCCACATAAGAAAAACATGAATATGAGATATTTCTTTAGAATAAGAATTTTCCATGTTCAAAATGACATAAAATAGTTGTTTAATGTATTTTATTAAAGGTTTCATGTATACATTTATATCATTTTTAGGATCAAATGATCTAGACAAGAGAATACTCCTGAAAGTGAATGGTTTTTTAAAATATAAATCAATGGAGTAATGTTATAAACGTGTATAGAAAAAATATTATACTATACAAAGTAAGCCTATGCACAAATAGAATAGAACAATAAAATGATATGAAAAACATCAATTTACACACATTGGATAAAAATTTAAGATATTGAGCAACATATATCTTTGATGGTAATCCATTTACAAGATGAAAAAAATCATTATTTTCCTTCATTATCTCATTATCATTGTATCTCATATTTATTGACATTTAATTAAGTGATAAAATATTATAGAGTATGGTAATCAATAGAAGGTGAAACATTACATTATATAGAAGACAATATGGTGTTCCATTGTTATTTGGGTTCCATCAGGATTAGCCAAATTTTTTAAAATCATTTCATTCAACTTTTTCCACCGATAATAATTTGTAATCTTTATGAACGATAGGTTTTTTATTTTTTATTAAATACAATTTGGTTAACTAACATTCATGATATATAATATTTTTGGGGAAATATTCATCATTTGGATGTAAGTCCTTCAGAAATAAAGGAATATAATAATTTATAGTATTACAAATCTCATACAAGGTTTTACCATTAAATAATCATATTAAAAATTCAAGCATTTTCATTTTACCAAATTTCTGATATACTGGAGGCATTGAATCACAATTAATTTTTTTCACCCTATCAACAACATAATTCTCATTACTTTCATCATGTGTGATTTTATCAAAGACTTACTGGTTTAATAACTTTTTCATATCATGATAATGAATAAATTGAATATTGTCTACAAAAAAACTCTATAATCTAGTTCTCTCATTCAGATCATGAAAATTTTGAAATTATATTTCTACCAAATTTTGATACCAGACAGAGTAGTTTTCTTGAAAAACTTATTTTTTTATATGGTAGATAACTTATTCATGACTAAAAAGAGGCCTTCCAACATATTTATAACATGTTTAGTTTATATGATCATTATCTGAAACATTGTTAAATGAAAAATTTAAAATTATATCGAACTTATTTTTAAATGAACATTAGATCTGATCAGGTTTATACATCCAATTTCAAACCATTGTTAAATAATTTTTTAATGTGTATAATCAATGAAATAAAATCGATGATAAATAAAAATTATTTTTATAGAAACATGAATTGTTCACTACATAAAAAAACATAGCTCACACACAATTCTATATGAGATTCATATACAAGTAAAAAATTAATATATATATATATATATATATATATAATTTAATTAAATAACCATTATATTTATATCCATTATATCGATGGGTATTAACTATAGGTAATATTACACTAAATTGTGTTAAAAATGGTTGTTTTAATGTTATTCTGTTATCTTTTGTACTTCTATTACTCTAGTAATATATATTCATGTTTAAAATATTGATATTTCAAGGTAACCGTCATCAACAGTAATCATAAATTATAAATTTAGGTTCGATAAATAAAAAATTAGTGGTTTTTCATTTTGAGGTATTTTAAAGATATTATATCTCATATTTATTAATCATTCCCCAAGAATATTGTTTTTTATATCTGGAACATGGTATAGACCCCATTTATATTTATTTGAGTACCATTTTTTAGGGTATCTAAAAGTTCTATCGTATTGTTCACATTTAATTTTTCTATAAAAATTTATTTTCTTAGATACTATTGTGGTATTGTTCAAAAAAACTAATATGTAATTTGAATATTATGTCTTAATATGACTTATTTATTATATAATGAAACAAGTTCTCTTTGTAATTTTTAGATATAATATGAATAGATTTATATATAGAGTTTTACAATACAGTATCACATGTGTTTGTATAACAGAAATTGAACATTTTAAAGTGGAAGTTGGATTTATGAGAATTACGGAATCAAAAAATATTGGTCTAAGTGTGTGTGATAATGAGTGAACTGTGATAGAGGTGATAAAATTTATTAAAAGTAAAAAACAATGGATGAAACTAAATAGATATTCTTTTGTTACAAAAAACATGCGAAGAAATGTGAATGTGTAAAAAATGGGTTTTTGAGATAAAATATTGAGAAAGTGAAATATATAATAAAAACATGATTGAAATAAATAAAATTTATCTTAGGGGATACATTTGATTTTGATTTCTTGAAATGTCTTTTTGTAAGTAATTTTTTTAAGTTAACATAACAACTTCTAAATTATTAGGTATATCCCTCAAGAGTTGTAAAAGAATCACTAACTAGCCCAAATATTTTCCAAAAAAGACATACCAGTAAAAATATTTGAATTTATTTTAAAAGGGAAACATTATTCTATATTTTAATATTCAATTTCTATTGTTTAACTCAATAGTGAACTGTTATTCATCTTTTCAATTTATTACTAAAAAATAAAACATTTAGACTATTTGAATGATTGATTAAATCATACTTCACATGTGCATGAAAAATATGAAAAAAAGATAAGTGAAAAAACCTTCTAATAGAGTCAAATTTGGTTCCACATACAAAAAATTAAATGCTATTAATTATATAGAGAATCCCATCAACAAATAAGTTCCCTAGAGTAATTGAGTTAAAAAATAATACATTAAAAAACTAAAATTTTTTACACCACAATATTCCATATAAAATCATTATAAATAAATAATGAACAACATGAAAATTTACAAATTATCCTTCAATATATGTATAGAATACAATTTTTTCAATATCACAGAAGAAGTTTTTGAAATATAAAAAAAATTAAAAATGGATAAAAAATGATTCTATATTGTTTTTGTACAACTAGAATAAAAATTAAATTTACAATTGATATAATAGATGAATGAATTGTATGTCACTAATTTAATATGAAAAAATTAAGTGAATTAAAGAAGTAATATATGAGATATTTCTGATGTTAAAGAGAATAATGGAACACAAAATGTTGCTAAGTATTCAGGATGTTAAAGAGATGGGTGTATGGGGGCTCATACATGGTCGGTAGATTTATTAAGGACATTATAATTCTTTTTAAAACCCATTAGTATAGAATTAACTATAATAATGTTTTTTAATATATTGGGATATCATTCAGATACAATTCGTATATTGTAACATAATGAAATTAGAAATGAATAACTGTTTATTTAATATAGTATCTGAGATGAAACATAAATCATAAAAAGGAATATAAAATACTAAGATGGTATAATATATTTAATATTTTAAATAAAAACACTCTATATCATGGGGTTCAAAAAATAACGAGTTTAGACTGTGTTACATGGAACAATGAGTTCCTTCACAAATATTTGTCACAAGAATGATCTGGTTTTAGTTAACAACTATATAATATTCTGATTATTTGTTAGAATGAAAAAATTATCTTGGAAATTAAATTTGAATTAATTAATAGGGTTAAATAACTTATTAAAATATAAAGATGAACTAATTGGTTAACAATTAATTATAAATGAATTTAAAAACAAATAAAATATACTAGAAATGTTTATATACAAAAATATTTTTCTCTGCACTAACTATATTTTATCATAATAAATTTAATTATTTAATATTATTGGATGATCATAATTAAATTTATATATTATATAAATTGTTTTTACAATCATCCTATAGATTTTATAGGCATAAGATAAGAATGAATCCAATTTTACACATAAAGGTTTATTTTCTAATGGAATTGTACTTCGTTTTAATATATCACATAATTTAAAGATATTTTTTAAAACATTAATAAATTTTATTTGAAAAAAATTGAACATTGTTTTTGATATTGGAATTTTGATGTTATCTTAGTGTAACTTTTTTTCATATGAGAAGTTTCATTCATTGATGAATAATAAAAAATACTAAATTTCAATTGAAAATGTAATTTACATCAAAATAAATTATATTTATCTTTTTAACTTGTTTTAAATTCATAATTATTCATTTATAAATCAATTAACTCAATTTAGGTTATTTTAATAATTTTCATGCCGAATTCATATATAAAAAATTAGTAATCTTGGAACATTTTCATAAAAAAAAATCCACTTTCTCATCTCATCTGTAGGATTAAATTAAAATTATATTATAAAAAATTTTAATTAAATTTTGAAAAATGTATTCCATTTTTGGAATCATAATAATTGATAATTTATTGTAATTAAAACTTAATTTTTAACCAATTTTATTAGTGAAGATAGTAACAACTAATAAGAGTGATTAAGAGAAAAATGAGATTAACAAAGAACTATAACATAAGATCAAGTGAAAAAATGACCTAGAAAAATGTCCACCAGAAATTTTTCGTAAATATTAATAAAAAGTAACATCAATTTATATATTTTTTATTACTTCCACTTTATATGGGGAAATGTGGATAAAATTACATCTTTCCAAAGTTTAAAAGATTTTTAATCACCCAACTTATAAAAGGTGGTCGCCTCTTCCCCTTCTTCACACCTCCCAACCACATTGTTTTTGACATTACCCAACAAAATAACTCCCCAAATTCACTCCCCACTTCCTCAAGGCTCTATATTTAGTATAAATTCATCATAGGAATGAATTTGTGCTATCCTGAGGAGGAACCTGAAGAAGATGAAATTTTTTCAAAAAAAAAATTATTTTATTTCATTATACACATCCAAATATTATTTATGTATAACAATTATTGAATTAAAATAGTATAAAAAATAATATAATATGTTTTTGGGTTAGTATTATTTCTTTAAACCAAACACACTTCCTCCAACATGGTTATGAGCTAATCATTAATGTGTATAGAAGATTATCGCCTCTGAAACCAATGTCATTCATTTTTCCATTACAACATTTTATGGTTATGAATAATGATGGATATACTAATTATATATGATATCTATGAGTTAATTACTAATTTTTAAAGAATATATAAAAAATACCTTTATTATTTCAATTTTTTGCGAATACGATAATGTTGTCCGTGTTTACGATGACATATCACCTTATGAAGAGATATAATTCATTAAATCTTTACATAGAATGTATTATGGATGGTTTCAAAAAAATATTTGATAAATATGTGAAAAAAATATTACACATTAAATATAATATAAATATATATCATTTAATTTTCTTTCATACAATATGATATGAAAATAGATTCAATATCCATGCATATGTGTGGCCTACTATCTCAACAAAAAATGTAATTAATTTCATATCATAAAATTTAATGGACTACTATATATAAATATAAACTAATTATACATGATATTTTAATTATTGTTTAAATAATGGATACAATGAAATCATGATATAATTTATAGGAAAAAATAAGGTAAAACCTACATGAAAAACAAGTCAATTGATACCCAAAATAATGAAAATAATTAATGATTATTCACAAACAGGTGACAAGATTTTCTAAAAGTATAAAATATAATATTTTAAACATTAATATGGTTCTATTTGAAGATAATAACATTCTTAGAACTATTATAAATGTTTTTAAATGGTGTTCAACCAAAAGATAGCATAAATTAAGGGGATTTATAGCCTCACTTTTATTTTGGCGGTTCTTATGTCGTATTCACCACTCGCTTATTTTATTAGGTGTATATACATACCCATGACATTTTTTATTCATGAATTTACTTCATTTATGCCTATTTAAATATTATGTTCATGTTAATATTTTTGGGGTTTTTTGTTTGCAGTGTTACTCATGTAGAAGGTATTTCGTCTCAATTTCATTTCACTAAGGTGTATTGTAATTTTATTCACATAATTAATTTAATATGTTATATATACTTACCATTTGACATAAAATGTCATGAATAATTAATTGTTTCTATTATTTTATGTTTTATTATGAATTATTTACTCCAATGTAATTTTAATTTAATTTTACAATGTCGAATGAAATTTGATCACTAAATGTATTTTCATTGGGTTAAATTACTTATTTATTGCTATAGATATTATATGATTATGTATAAAATGATTATTGACTAAATATTTTATTTTATTTCTTATTATTTTATGTTAAATTATATTTGATACAACTAATTGATTCATTAATCATTTCTCATGTCCACATTATGATCATCTTAAGGGTATATTACACAATCTCATTTAAATCAAGATCGTTTATTCTTGAATGAACCATAAATGAAACACTGTAATTATTTTTTAATAAATAATTTAATTATATTATCCTATAATTATTAAATATATTAATCAATTAGTATTAAAACTTTTAAATATTAGTAAATTACAATTATTGAAAAACTATTTTAATAATATATAACACCATTTACCACTTCGATCGATAATCAGTTTTCAAATGAATCAATGATTTATAAATAATTTATCAAATTTTTTTTCTTAATATTTTCAATATTATTTATTAACAGAATATTTTACCCTTTTTTATTTTTAAAAAATATTCAAAGGATTATTTTTTTCACTTTCCATACTTTTTACCTTTCTAACCATTTTACAATGAAATATTAATTATCTTTTTAACTTTGTACGACTTGTATGGAAGTACTCATATTCATTTATTTTAACATTAAATTACAATTTTATGAATATATTTTTAATGATTATGTTCCTAAAATATATATTCAATTAAAATTTTTCCAAATGAAAAAGTAATTTCCCTTCATATTTTTTAAATATGTTTTTTGGTATTTCAACTCATCAATGACAGCATTGCTTTATAATTAATGAATGGTGTATATCTTATATTTATACCAAAATTATTATTCTTATGTATGGTTTATGATAATTAAAAAAAGGAATATACTAATATTTAATTTCCTAATTCATTTTTTGTATTAAAAAATATACATGTGAAATTTTCCCATTCATATGATCATTAGAAATAAATTTTCCCATAAATAATAAAATTATTTATAATGGACATGATTTTTTATAAATTGAATGTCATTATTTTCTATAGTGGTGATCATTGAATTTAATTTTATTAATCTGGAGAAATTTCGATAAATATATATCTTTTTATCAATATAAATATTTTATGATAATGAACAATGTTAGTTAATTATTAGGACTATTAGATATATGAGGATTGATTTGGACATAAAGTGATGGGGGAGAACTTGTCATTATATAGCTGCTCGACATTTCGACGGGTCTCATGGGGCAAATCAGTTGAAACAATTAAACTAGTTTCTTCCTATTTTTTTTTACCATCATTTAAAATTTCTTGAAGTTATAAGTTTTTGTGTCCCTCATACACGTAGTCTAATAATTTATCATTGTTTTCATAGAGAATTTAGATATTATTATTATTTTCCATGATATTTTCACTATGAAAAAAAATATTTGGATTCATTTCATTATTAACATATTTATTAAATAACATTTTTTAGTTATTTACATTTTAATATTCATTCTTCCTTATCTTACCATGATAGTAAATTTATTTAAATGGAAAGTGTCTTAAATTATTAACCTTACTATACTATTTATCCCTTTCATTTAAATCCATTGATTAGATAAAAAGTGTTCTCAAATATTTACCATTTCATATTCATTATTCTCATTTATTTATTGTTACTTCCAATGTACTCAACCATTAATGATATATTGATACCACCCTTATTTTAATTTTTTTAATTAGGATTAACTGAAGTTTATAATGAATGATATGTAGACATATTCTATATATAATAAATTTATTTTCAAAAAAATATGTTGTAATTTTTTATTAATTTATAATACAAGACTTCTGTGTGTACCTAGTTTACCACGTCTAATAAAATATTCCATCCTTTTTAAAATGATTTATTTATATTTTATTATAATTTAATATATAATGGAACCAAAACCTAGATACTAGGGTTAGTTTCTCTACCATTATCATTAAAGAATGTTTTGTAGAAACATTCAGAACTAGATTTAGGAAAACCTAACTTTGGGATTATAAACCTATTGCAGGCTCTGAGGATAAGCATATAAGAACTTCCTAATGTTTTTTAAGTTATGTAAAATGCATTTTTTTCCTTGAAATAAATCATCGTCTGTATACTATAAGTGGATTTTGTATTAGAATAGATATTCCTAGTGGTAACAACTCTAAAAATATAGTGTTAGTCTTTACTTTTATGTAAACTTGTGCCAAAAAATTAACCTTACTACACTCCTTTTATGAAACTCTTAGATGATATGATTATGATAATTCATATTTTGATTTACAAACATTATGAAGGATTTGAATAGATGTCAACAATGAATATCATATGTTAAACCTTAGGTGTGATGATTCAAACATCCTATAAATGAATATATAGTTTCTGACTATGATTACTCTTTCACACACTATAGTTTTTTGTTTATTCAATGAATGAAACCAAGAACAATAATGTTAAAATTGAACATGAAGTATAATTTAATGATAATGGGATTCCAAATAAGATGTTGATTGGATTGAATGATATCATGTTAATTACAAATCAGTATTTCAAAAATATGATTAATAGAAAACTAATTAAGCAACTCCCTGACTCAATAAATTAGATAATAATGGAGTTTTCAAAGAACATGAGTGGTGGATATAATAGATAAAAGATGGATATTCAATAAAGTGTCTCAATGGAATGTGGAAATTTTTTGCGTCTAAAAATGGTGGGCATCAAGTAATGAATATTTTAGGAAAAATAAATTCTACTATTTGAGGTAATAAATCTCATATTGAAGATCCATTTATAATTCATTGCCTTAAATGTGGGTAACCAGTACATTTTTTAATTCAATTTCCTATATTAAACGATATCTCCTAGACCATTGAAAGTCCTATGTAGAAATAAAAAGGACAAAGTACTTAAGTGCTGTTATTCTAGAAATATATTACTTAAATATTTTATCAATAGTGAATGGGTTAAAAAATCATATTGGGATTATATAAAATGTATGAGTAATTGTGTATTAATTAACATAATATTTATAGATACCATTAGTGGTTTAATGAGTTTAATTTTTAAAATATGATAATTGACTTATTTTATTAGGTTTTATGTGATGGGTGTATACCAAGATTAATTATATTTTAGGTCAAATTTATCGAAACGTAATCCCTTAGTTTAGTACATGTTTTGGTTGAACAATTATTTCGGTAAAATTTTTTTTACCTATTATAGGAAAATTTTTAAAGGATTCTATAAACATTAGGGTTGATATTAAAATACTATTATTAGAAAATATGAATAAATGATTGTATTGAAAACCCTAGATAAAAGGATATTTAATAAAAAAAATTATATCAAGTATGCCTGTCATATTTTTTTTGGGAATTATGGAAATATAGTTTAGAAAAAAAGAAAAACTATTTAAGGGGTTAAAACCCATTATATATAGAAAAGATTCAGAACATAAACCCACAAACAATGGATGTTAATGGTTTAACACCAACTGCTGAACTACACAATGTATTGGTTAATATGTCTTTCTTTTTTAGTTAAATAATTAAATGAATAAATATTAATAATGATGAAATAGTTTCAATTTTTAGGTTTATAGATTATTGTATTAACCATTTTTTTTAAAAAAATGGATAGAGAGAGAAATAAATTTTTTCACTCTTTTATTGATATTATGACCCATTAAATGTGAATTGTTGTTTAATAGCGAAAAAATAATTTTGGATATTAATTATGTTGAGTAAGATATAGAAGCACAAAAAAGGATTAAATTGATTTTATAGTATAAATATACAACTTGTATGTATTTTTCCTTATACCTTAGGTAGTTAAATTATTACTCAACATTAGAAAAATGATATTGAAAAAAAAATATCCTATTATATTTATGTCCAATGAATCAAATAGTCCTTTAGATCAATATAACATTATGGAATTGAGGACATAAAAATTCTATTTTTCATTAACATTCGTGTTATCAATTTCATTAATATCTCCCAATAATTATTTATATCATTTATTAATTTACATATATTCACATTCCACTAATTTCCTCGTACTTTGAAACCATGTTTTATGTTATTCCATGGGAAATTTGAACATAAAATATTCTCTTATAAAGAAAATATTTTATTAACCAATTTATAATGTGGTGTCACAAACCGAGTCGGGTCGCCATCTGAACTGATGCCTGACCCGGCCCGCGGCAAGGCCCGAAGGGCATTCCTAATCCCCACGGGCAGGCACAAGTTCCCTGGTATCAAAATAAATTTTGGGAACGATTTACCTAAGTAAAAAAATATAAAGTAGCCAAAAAATAAACAAAAAAAAGTAAAAGTTTCATCCAAACAAGACATTAACCAAAAACAGGTTATTGAGTCACATGAAAGTCCAAAACCCAAATAATACTAAAAGCAAGGGGCCCAAAAACTAACCTATGATTTGTTACCCGACGTAAGGACACCACTCTCAAGCCACCACCACAACCCCAACCAAATAGGCATTCTAACAACTAGATCCACTACTCCCAAATGCTAGAACCTTACCTGTATCAAATGTATATAGATATACATACACCCAAGGGTGTATTTAGGGTGTGAGAAATCTCCCTGTAGGATGTCACCAATAAAATATTCCACACAAAAATATTAAAAGACAATATATTATCAATGATAAATAAAAGTAGAAATGAATTGACTATGAATGTTAGTGAAAATGGTTTTCATAAAAATACTTTTAAGAAAAGAAGTTTAAAGCAAACACATGTTTGGGCAGTAACTCAAGTGACATATCATGTATCATTTATGTGTGCAAAGTGACCGATAACACCAAAGGATAGGAGAGACCCTATGGGAACTAGAAACAGGTGGGACCCTAGAACGTCATGTCTCAGTGAATCGTGTCTTAGAAGGCAAGGACCCTCAGATAACGTGGCATAGAAGTCCATGAGTCTCAGAAAACTTTGTTGGAATGCCACAACCCTCATATCATCATATGTTTAGTTAGTGTTGCAATCGTCAATCTTGCAAGTGAAACCAAGCCGAGTCATCTCAAAAACAATAGCTCATTAGTCCTGGTCCCCCAACCTAATACCCCGACTTCCCTCCTTGTGCTCACATAAAATCAATGTTCACAGAAACTGTCACTCACACAATGATATCCTTTTTGAAAACCACACACACTCCAAAACGTTTTAGAACATAGTCGGCACCGCTAGCACAATTAATTGAACCAGCTGTATAGTTTCATAAAAACACTTTTTATAACCAGGAAAACCATTAAAATAATTAATCAGTTTCGAAACATGTTGAAAATATTTAAAGGGAAAAAAGTCACTCAAAAAATTTTCCAAGAGAACCACATTTTTAATACTACACCTAAACATAACTACACTAACCTCATTTCCCTAACACACATGATGCACAGTTTGCAAACAATAATAAATACTCCAAAGTGAGTTTTCACAATAAAATTCACGAGAATAACTTATAAATATCCCTAACTAAATAAAATCACAATAACTCTCAGTCAATGTCAATTCTGTAGTATGTAAACAAATAGAAAAAAGCACTAAATTTATTATATAATCAAGTAAATGATTGTAAATTAATACTCATCTGTGGAACCACCTACCGACATGTCACAAGCATGGAACAATTAGTCCACAAAATCCACCGCACCTCAAAAAAGATCAAAACACACCCTAAAAACAAAGAACAACATAAACACATCAAAAATGAATCAAACACAAACTAACACCCATTCACAACAACACCAAAGTAGTAGAAAAATCGGCTGAATTGTTCCACACCTATGACAATGGTTTCAAAAGGCAGGGCAGATGGAATTTGGGTTGCCAGAATGCTTCATGATGGTGGGAGGAGGTGTGTGGCTTTGTATATGGAAGGAGGAAGACATGGAGGTATGTGGTGCACCTGTCCGAAGAAGGGAGGTGGAGTGGAGCAGCTGTCTAGAAGAGGAAAGGTGAAGTGGCGCGGTAGTGGAGGAAGGATGGAGGTGCGACTCTGCCTGGGAAATGTGGACTGGATGTAGGAGGGTGCAGCGCTGGGTTGCCACAAGGTCAGCTGGGTTGGGGTGTGAGGGGGACAATAAGGTAGACCGCAAGGAAGGATGGGTGGCGAGGGCATGAGCCAGTAAGGAGCAAGGTGGGATGGGGCATGAGGTGGCTAGGGTTTGACGCGACTCAAGTTAAGAGGTGGATGAACAGTAACCCTTGTGAGAGAGGGAGAGAAAAGGAAGGAGGAAAAAAATAATAGAAAATAGAAAATAATGTATTAAAAAGGGAAATAAATAATAATAAAAGATGATAAGGTAATAAGAGAAAATTAAAGGAGGGAAAAAATAAAATAAGAATAAGGAGATGGGGAAAAAAATAAATTAAAACCTAAAAAGAAAATGTAACCTAAACTAATAATAACTATAATAATAAAACTTATAATAATGACAGAAAGAACTTAAAATATAACTAATCCTATTTTTTATTCGGTTATTTAATCATATGTGCCCTAGGATGACTGTGCGTTAAACTTGCGAAGCAACACGGCATCTCCCTTGCCCTGCCCGCATGTCGGGAGAAGTTAAGATGACACTCATTTATTGGAACATAAACCCAAAACACACATCAGGATCACATCGCTTTTCAACAAAACAACTAAATAAAAGAAAAAGAAATCATGGGATAAAAATTGAAATTTAAAACATACCTCAAGCGAAGTCCAAGTGTGACAATTCTCCCCACCATGAATACATTCCTCCCACTAAAAGTCAACTCGAAACCTAATCTGAGAATAGAAATGGGTACTCCTGATAAAACCCACGACTTCCGCTCCCAAGTGTCATGGTAGTCATTCCCATGTTGCCAATGAATGTAAACCAAAGGAATGGACTTTCCACGAAGAACCCTCTCCTGAGAATTCACTATCCACACTGGACGCTCAAACACTGAAAAGTCTGGCTCAATCTCCAACTCTTTCCAATTCAACACATGTGACGGGTCGGGATTATAACTTTTCAGCTGGGAGGCATGGAATACATCATGAATCGACGTCAGTAGTGAAGGGAAATCTAACCTGTACACCACCTTTCCAATCCACTCGGTAATCTCGAAAGGCTCAACATACCTCGGTGTCAGCTTTCCCTACCTTCCCAAGAGACAATGACCAAAGCGAGGGGACACCTTCAAGAACACTATGTCCCCCACTAAAAACTCAAGATCTCGACGCCTCTGATCTACATTAGATTTGTGACAACTCTGAGGTATCATCAACCATTTCCTAATTAGTTTGACCTTCTCAGCTGTCTCCTGAATGAGGCTTGGTCCCAGGAGTGAGGTCTCGCCTACCTTAGCCCAACACAAAGGATACAAACAAGGTCGTCCATAGAGCGCCTCAAAGGGATCCATTCTAATAAAATATTAGTAAATTTTATTATAAGTAAACTCTACTAATCCCAAATGGCTATCCCATGGACTTTTGAAATCCAACACACATGTGCGGAGCATGTCCTCCAGAATTTGATTCTCCCTCTTTGTCTGGCCCTCTGTCTGATGATGGTATATCTTCCTCATCCTAATCTGCAACCCCAAAGCCATCTGGAGGCCTCCCCAAAACTAAGATGTAAATTTGGGGTCCCTTTTAGAAAAAAATTCTGATGCACACCATGAAGTCTGACCACTTTCTGAACATACAAATGGCCGAGCTCCTCCACCATCGATGTAACTCTAATCAGGATAAAGTTATCTTACTTGGTCAAGCAGTCAATCACTACCCAGATATCATTCCTCCCTCGAGGTGTACAAGAAAATCCAATAATGAAGTCCATAGCAACCTCGTCCCACTACCAGGTAGAAATGGGTAATGGTTGGAGTAGGCCAGATGGTCTATAATGCTCTACTTTCACCTGCTGACAAGTGTAGCATCTGGATACAAAGTCGGCTATGTCCCGCCTCATACCTGACCCCGAGAACTGACGGTGAACATTGTAGTACATCTTGGATGCACCAGGATGGACGAACCACTGAGATTGGTGGCTATCCTTCATAACCTCCTTCCACAGAGACAAAAACACCACTACGCTGCCATTGAAGCACAAGATTATCTCAGGAGATAAAGACCAATCAGAAGGAGTCTCCCCACCATGAAAAAACTGCATAGATCGCTGACACATCTCGTCACCAGGCTGCTCCCACTAAATCAACTCCAGAAGCGAGGGAGTCAACTAAATGCTATCCAAGAAAGTACCACTACTGTTCTCCTTACTCTCCAAGTGCATCTGGGTGAAGAGCCACAGTCATCACTGTACCTTATCAACGCATGCACTGGTACCTTCCTGCCCAAAGTGTCAGCAACAACATTTACCTTTCCCGGTGTATAGACAATGTCAAAATAAAATCCCGGCATATACTCGATCCAGTGACATAGCCTCAGATTGGGATCCTTATGAGAGAATATATAGGCTAGGATCTTATGGTCAGAATAGACCACAAATTTCTCCCCAAATATTTAGTAACATCAATTCTTCAGGGCATGCATCACGGCTTCCAACTCTAATTTATGAGTCAGATAATTCTTCTCATGCGGCTGGTGTTGGCGAGAACCACAAGCCCCCACATGGTCAGCCTACATGGGTACACACCAAGGCCTATTCCTGATGCATCACAAAAAAAACATAGCCCTTTCCAGATTCAGGTAAAGTCAACACAGGTGTGTTAGTCAAACACTGCCTTAACTCCTCAAAGTATGCCTCACACTATGGGCTCCACTCAATATTCACCCCTTTCTGGGTGAGTGCAGTCATGGGGGAGGCAAGCCGTGAGATGTCCGGGAAAAAGAGCTGGTAATAACATGCCAAGCCAAGAAAACTCCTGATCTCAAACACATTCCTCTTCTGTTCCCATGACATCACCAGACTGATCATCTCATGGTCCACTAAAACTCCATGTTTTGAGCCGACATGACCTGGAAATTTAACTTCCCTGATCCAGAATGTGCACATCGAGAGTTTGGCATTTAGGTGATAGTCCCTCAATGTGCCCAAAACAATGCGCATGTGATTCTCATGATCCTCCTCAGATCCAGAATAAACCAAGATATAGACCACAAATACCATGACAAAGGAGTCAAGATATTGGTGGAATACCCTATTCATGAGTTCCATAAAAATTGCTGGAGCATTCATCAATCCGAATGGCATGACTGGATACTCGAAGTGACCATACCTGCTTCAGAAAGCCGTCTTCGGGATGACTTCCTCTCTCACCACGAGCTTGTGGTATCCTAACCACAATTCAATTTTGTATAACCACTTCTCCCCATTCATTTGGTCAAACAAATCGTCAATTCTGGGGAAAGAGTATTTATTATTGATGATCACCTCATTCAATTTCCTATAATCGTTGCACAACCGGAGGGTTCCATCGGCCTTCTTCACGAATAAAACTAGGGCGGCCCAAGGGGATACACTTGGGCGAATGAATCCTTTGGATTACAAATCTTCCAGCTGTATCCTTAATTCCCTCAATTCGGTGGGGGCCATGAAATATGAGGGAACGTATATAGGCTGTGTTCCCAGTGCCAACTCAATCGAGAACTCCACAGAATGATCTGGAGGTTATCCTGAAAAATCATCTGGGAAGACCTCTGGGAACTCATCCACTACACAGGGTAACACACCCAAAGAAACACCAACATCATTCTCAAGTGCGAGCGGTGACAACTGATAAGAAAGATTCCCCAACTCAGGGAATGGAGGTCCTGTGGGACCCGACCGAGGATCCCATTCTCTATGAAATATATGAGGACCCCCATCTAGATCCGCAAACTGGACTAGGTACCGATAGAAGTCAATATGGGCTTGGAAGCACACCAACCAGTCTATACTAAGGATCACATCAAACAGTTCCATATCAAGGACCATGAAATCCCACTCCATCTCGAATCCCAACACAGAGAGTACATAGGACGGGTACCTAAGACCCTAATTCTTTTTCATACCTAGTGGTGTTACTAACTCCATTTCAACAGATAAAAGCTCGGTTGGAAGGCTCAGCAAGTTCACAATATGGGCAGATATAAAATAAATGGAATCACCAATATCAAATAAAATTATAGCTATAGATGATGCAATCAGAATAGTACATCGAACAGTCGAAGGTCCTTAATCTGATCTCGTTGGTGCCTGATCCACAATATGAAAATTTCTGGTCCCTACCTGAGAACGACTTCTCTCATGAGGTTCATCCCTAATCCAGCTCTGCCCTGAAGATGATCTGGTCATACCACCTTGACCACCGAACTGAGATCATGTCGTCTTGGTCAGTTTCGATTGAACAGATACCACTCTGGAAGCCACCGATCCATCCCCACTCTGGTAAGGTCATGCAGTCATGCATAAGCACTATAGATGTCCCACAACTCCACATCCATGGAATGGTCTAGGAGGGTATGGACAAGAAGGTCGGATGTGACCTACTCTTCCGCACTAATGGCACAACACAGACCACGCACCAGAAGCCCCAGATGAAGTCTGTCTGGGAGGATGACCTGAGCTGCCACCACTCTTCTTCCATTTCTCATCATGCTTGCTCTTCTTCTTGGATGAACTACCACTTCCAAACCCTGATACTGATCCAAAAAACCCTGACTTTCCTCTCTGGTCAATCTCGAACATGAAATCACGATCAGCCACCTCGTCATAACTTCCCAGCTTGAACAATAAGACATGAGAGTGGATTTCATGTAAAAGGCCCTTCTCGGACTTCCGAGCTTTCAAATATTCACTTTAAACAATTCAGGTGCATACTGGACTAGCTCAGCAAAGAGGTTTGCATACTCCATCACTATATGATCCCCTTGGGAATGATCCCTGAACTCCTGAGATCTGGTGTTGGCCAAGAACATGGGATAGTACTACTTGTTGAAGATAGCTTTGAAATCCTTCCAACTCATCTACTCATGCTTCTTTGGATGGACCACTGATTCCCACCCCTTGCAACTAGAGCCCTCTAGCTGGAAAGTGGTACAATTTACCCTGACTTCCTCTAGAGTGTCAGGGAACTCTAACATACTCTCTATCATTTCAATATAGTCCTCTACCTCCTAAGGTTATGAACTACCTCAGAATAATAGAGGTTTATTCTTCATAAATTCATTATCATTATCCCTCTTGGAGCCAAACTCATCTCCCCTAGCGGGAAAAGGGGAATGGGCAGGAGTCATCCCCTGTCCTAAAGTCTGAACAGCTTGGTCCATGGCTTCAACCAATCTGTCATCAAGCGGTTAGGGAGAACTCTCCATGGATTCCTCCTATGGGTGAGTATAAGCTCTCCGGGGAGGCATCTTGCTGCAAAGAGAAAAAATCATAAAAGAAAATCATCAAAACATCATATCCAAAGAAAGGTCAAATTTTTAGAAAAATAAGTAATCCTCAGTAAACTAAATATGAAAAAGTCACGTCATGTCATAACTCTTCTTCCCCACCGGATGTCCACGCACAGTCTTCAGCCTGCACGTCCCACCTAGAAGAAAATTCAAACAAGAATCCCAACATCCCATGGAGACTCAGGGTCAGTCACGAGGTGTGCTGGCCAGTCACCCTACTCATAACCAAAATTATAATCCCTGACACTCCTAAATCTTTCCTAACCAGACTCATCCCAAAAAAAATAACTCAGACAAAAAAAGAAACCTGGCTCTGATACCCTTTTGTAACGAACCAAGTCGGGTCACCATCCGAACTGATGCCCGACCCCGTTTCCTATCCCCACGGGTTGGCACAAGTGCCCAAGTATCAAAATAAATCTTGGGAATGATTTACCTGAGTAAACAAATATAAAGTAGACAACAATATAAACCAAACAAAAGTAAAAGTTTCATCCAAACATTTCTTTAATGAAAAACATGTTTTTGAGTCACATGTAAGTCCAAAACCCAAATAATACTAAAATAGAGGTGACCAAAAACCAACCTAAGAACTGTACATCGACGTGAGGACACCACCCTCAAGCCACCACCAAAACGCCAAGCAAAGTGTCCTTCTATCATACTAATACACAGCTCCCAAATGCTGGACACTTACCTATATCAGATGTAAACAGATCTACTTACACCCAAGGGTGTATATAGGGTGTGAGAAATCCCCAAGTAGGATGTCACCAAGAAAAGATCCCACACACAAATATTAAAAGACCCTACATTTGCAATGATAAATAAAAGAATGCATGAAATGCTTAATTTTTTTTGTGAAAACAGTTTTCATAAAATGAATTTTAAGAAAACTATTTTAAGGAAAACAGATTTTTGGGATGTAACTCATGTGACATATCAAGTATCATTTATGTGCGCAAAGTGATCGGTAGCACCAAAGGATGGGAGAGACCCTATGGGAACTTGAAATAGGTGGGACCCTAGAACATAATGTCTCGGTGAAACGTGGCTTAGAAGGGCATGACTCTAAGATAATGTGGCGTAGAAGGCCTCGACCCTCAAAAAACGTGTCTTAGAAGGCCACGACCCTCAGATCATCTATTGTTTAGTTAGTGTTCCAATCGTCAATCCAGCCAGTGAAACCGGGCCGAGTCATCTTCGGATCCATAGATCACTAGTCCTAGCCCTCCCCCCCCACATAATACCCTGACTTATCTCCTTATGCTCACCTAAAATAAATGTTCACATAAAATGTCACTCGCACTCCGATATCCTTTTTGAAAACCACACGTACACCAAAACATTTCAAAACATATCCTGCACCGCTAGCACATAAAATTAAACCAGTTGCATAGTTTTATAAAAAAAACTTTTTATAACCTGGAAAACCATTAGAATAATTATGCAGTTTCAAAACATGTTGCAAAATATTGAAAGGTAAAAAAGTCACTTAAAATTTTTTCCAAGACAACCACATTTTTAATACTATGATAGAACATAACTTCAACTACCACATTTCACTAACACACACGCTGCACAGTTTGCAAGCAATAATAAATAGTCCAAAGTGAGTTTTCAGAATAAAATTCACCAGAATCACTTAAAAAAAGCTCTAACTAAATAAACAGAAAATAAATCTCAGTCAAAGACAATTCCGAAGTATGTAAAAAAATAAAAAAAACACAAAATTAATTAGATAAGAAAGTAAATGATTGTAAATTAATACCCGAGTGCATAACCACTTACCAACGGGTCGCAAGCTTGGCACAATTATTGCGCAAAAGCCACCCCACCTCAAACAAGATCAAAACCCACCCTAAAAACAATTCACAACATAAACTAAAAAAAATGAATCAAACACAAACTAAAAACCATTCCCAACAACACCAAAGAAGTAGAAAAATCAGTCGAAAGGTTCCACACCTATGACAATGGTTTTGAAAGGCTGGGTAGAATGAATTTGGGTTGCCGAAAGGATGTCTGATGGTTAGAGGAGGTGCGAGGCTTGGAGTGAGTTTGGAGGAAGATAGGGAGGTATGTGGTGCCGATATCCAAAGAAGGGAGGTGGAGTGGCGCGGATGTCCGGAAGAGGAGAGGTGGAGTGGCACAACTGTCCCAAAGAGGAGGGGCGCACGGCTATCAGCTCAAGGCAGCAGGAGATAGTGGGGAGACCATTTGAGTGGGAGGAGAGCATAGGGTTGCGGCCTAGCATGACAGAGTAGGAAGGTTGGAGGTGTGGCTCATGATGGGCAAGACGGATGGGATGCCGGAGGGCGCAGTGCCGGGAGGCAGTAGGGTCGGCTGGGTTGGGGTTTGTGGGAGGCAGCAAGGGAGACTACAAGGAAGGATGGGTGGCGAGTGCGTGAGCCGGAAAATAGAAAGGTTGGATGGGGGAAAGAGGTGACTGGGGTTCGACATGACACATGTTAAGAGGCAGATTAATAGTAACCTGCATGAGAGAGGGAGAGAAAAATAAGGAGGGAAAAAAATTACATAAAATATAAAATATTAGATAAAATTTAAAAAAAGAAGGAAATAAATCAAAATAAATGACGATAAGGTAATAAAATAAAAGTAAAGAAGGGATAAAATAAAATATGTATAAGGAGATGGGGAAAAATAAAAATAAATTAAAACCTAAAAAGAAAATCTAACCTAAAATAATAATAACAATAATAATAAAACTAATAATAATGACAGAAATAACTTTAATTATAAAAAATCCTATTTTTTTATTTGGTTATTTAATCATATGTGCCCCGGGCTGACCGCACGTTAAACTGCTAAAGCAACATGGCTTCGCTTGTGCCCTTCCCGCGCGTCGGGCGATGTCAAGATGATGCTCATTTATTAGTGCATAAACACAAAACTCGTGTCACACACATATCTCTTTTCAACCAAACAATTAAATAAAAGATAAACAAATCATGGGATAAAAATTGAAATTTAAAACATACCTCATGTGAAGTTTGGGTGTGACATGTGGGGTTTTGAACAATGGTATTCTAAAAATTCCTAACTTTTTTCACCAAGTATATGTTAAATTGTGAAGATGAATTTATATAATTTAGGGATATTGTTACATCATGTAATTATAAAACAATAACTTTTTATTAAAGAGTGTATGTGACACACAACACAAAGAGTATAATATAATATGACATCTTGAGACCCTATGATATATTAAATATTTAACATTGAAACATTCTATATATTTCAATGTATGCAATAATGAACATAGCTTGTAGTATACAAAATAGTGAGTTCCATTTACAGTTTGCTTTACACTCAAAACAACGTTTTACAGGAAAACATTATACTATAATATTATTTTTTAAAATGATAATTATCATCTAGCTATTAAATTGGTGGTTATTAAAAGGAATATCTCACTAATTAAGATATACGGTTGAATTCATTGTTTATAAATTAAATATAAATGATTGTGAAAACTAATTTAATATAAATGAAATGATTTCATAAAAATAATATTTCTATGAACCAATTGAACTATATAAAGTTAAATTAAAATAATTACTGTTATATTAAATTATTAATGAAATTTATATACTCTATAAAATGTTTTTACATTAATCCAATATATTTTATAGGCATAAGGAAGGAACAAATCGAATTTTACTCATAAAAACTGAATTTTTTAAAGGCAATCTTGCCTCTTATTAATGAAACTATTTTAAAAAATATTGACATATTTAAAATTTTATATGA